>JAJMHX010000012.1:0-414273 GCA_030575095.1 Scheffersomyces ergatensis | reverse complement strand
GAACTACTGGTGTACCAACTACCGTTAGAATCAGTACTCACAACAACTTCGGCTGACTCAGTGGTAACAGAACCATCGGATCCAGTACTCACGTAAGTGGTAGTATAATCAGTGGCAGGATCAGGAATAGTAGAACTACTGGTGTACCAACTACCGTTAGAATCAGTACTCACAACAACTTCGGCTGACTCAGTGGTAACAGAACCATCGGATCCAGTACTCACGTAAGTGGTAGTATAATCAGTGGCAGGATCAGGAATAGTAGAACTACTGGTGTACCAACTACCGTTAGAATCAGTACTCACAACAACTTCGGCTGACTCAGTGGTAACAGAACCATCGGATCCAGTACTCACGTAAGTGGTAGTATAATCAGTGGCAGGATCAGGAATAGTAGAACTACTGGTGTACCAACTACCGTTAGAATCAGTACTCACAACTACTTCCACAGATTCAGTAGTGACAGACCCATCTGAGGCAGTACTTACATAAGTAGTAGTATAATCAGTGGCAGAATCAGTATTGGAAGGAGTAGGGTATAAAACTGGAGCTATAGGAGGTATATTACATTGTAGACATTTGGGGGGTATAGATTGTGAAATGACCCCAGGATACACAAGGGATACGATTAATTGATTATCATCCGTAATTGTCTCTATTGTTTGGAATAATTGTAGGTTATAAGTGAATCCGATTTGGTATGTATGTTTGTAGGTAGTCGAGCCTCGTATGCCTACTGTTATATCGATCCAACCATTTGTGTATTCATAACTATAATTAAAAACATAGTTCGTGCCTTTGGGTCCAATAAGGAAACTTAATTTGTTTCCATTTTGCCAGCCATATATATAAGTTCTAATTGGTGTAGTATATTCCGTTATCAATAATGTTGAATCAAAATGAGCCAAATAAATATTTTGTTCGTATGTTCTTGATAATTTATTATTAAGAATAATGGTAGCACCTTCATTAGCTATAAAGCAACCATCTCCTTCAAAATTTGTGGATTGTTGATAATTTTGATTGGTGAAACAAATTGTACCAGAGTTTTTGATAGGGAATGGAGAATCTAATAAAACATTTCCCTGAGTTTTATGATCCAGATAAAATACTAGAAGGCCATCATTATTTATTGTACCGCTTTTAAATTGAACTAAGCTATCCTCATTAGGTGCAATATATATTTGACCACCATCATTATTGAATGACAGTAAATCAATAGAAAATTTTGATGGTGATAAAGATTGTGTCGCATTTAAAGAAATAATTCCGGCATGATTATCTAATCTTCCAGAAATTTGAATATCTAATGGAATTTTTGAATCTGATGTACTTGTAATATATAATCCACTTGATTCATAAAGGGTTATATCTTGTAACGTAACATCTAAAGGATTAATTATTGACAAGTAATTATTTTTTTGGATTTGTAAGTAAGGAGGTTCCAAAATTTCATCTCTTATAATGGTATCTTCATTGATAGTTAAAGTTAAAACTGAAACAAATTGTAATATAATAATCGTAATAAATGATAAATTTGTCATGGTGAATTTTAATTACTTTTCTTTTATTGAATACTGTTTTCTTTAACTTTTCAAGTATAAATACTAGAGAAGACATTAAATTGTTTTTATACCTTAAGAATTATTTATCTAGAGTCTTAAGTCAAATTGTTTTGCATTCTATCTATGATCGATGCCAAGCGATCAGGTGCTTGAAAATTGCAACTATTGTGACACCCATTAGTATTTGTTCTAATAACGTTTGTTTGTTTTTTAAGTTGGGGTTGCATATTTTTACTAGATAATAAAGACAGGGCAGGGGTCATTATTTCGTGATTTATCTAGGGTATGTTTCGGTGTATGTAGATATTTAGTTTTAGTTATTCCATAGTTAAAATAACAAATATTGTATGGGGTGACAATAATGCATGCTTACTTGGCGATGTCTAAATCTTAAATAAACTTAAATAGAGTTAAAATAGACTTAAATAGAATGGGTTTTTGAAGTATTATTCATCTTCAAATGCGCTTATTTTATTTTTGACTTCCTCTTCTTCAATAAGACAATAAAAAGCATGATCCTATTTCTTTCTTTCATCGTCTCTTTATCCATCTATCTATTTATCGTAATTATAGTCGATTGCAGATACGTTAAATATTTTAATCACTAATATGTCTAAAATAAACCGGCTTAGCGATATTCTTATTGTTTAAAATTTCTTTTTTTTTGGTCTTCGCTTTTTGCGTTTTGTTTCTTTTTCTTTGAGCGATATACTTCTACTTTTTTATTAGACCCTTCTCTTTCCATAACTGTCATCTAATTGAAAAAGGAAAGCGTTAGGAGGAACAATATCTATAAGGTGTTTGTAATTCATAGAAAAATCACCAGCTTTAAAATTGGTAGAATAATTTAGTAAACACCGGAAAATAATCTAATTTGCGTAATGATAGTGTTAAAACACTTTTATTATTTCTGTCTTATTTTGATAAAAAGATTTAAATATTCCAATATATAGATCCATTTCTCTTAATATCAATAATGTTAAATAATAAGTTCCAAGAAACTAAGAATGGTACGATATTTCAAGATACTTTCAGTAAACTACTAGTATTTTTTTGCTGAACAAGAAATTTATTACTAGTTCTTTGTTTAAAAAAAATAATTTGAATCAATTGCATGAAAATATTCATTTAATTTGATGCAGACTCAACTTTCACAACTTTGTCTGATAGTGTCTGTGTAACACTCCGTTCCTAATTGACATTTAAAATAGTTCTAACATTAATATCGTTAAAAATATTATAACAATTAAAAACTGCCTTGGTAATTCGTTTCTTAGTTGACGAGATGGTTTTTTCTTTAACAAGAATAATAACAAAAAGATTCTGGTAATGGTTACTAATAACATCCTACTTTCAATTTCAAGGTTTTCAAATGCAAGATTATGGGCCTTGGCAAAACATCTTATCCCCTCTTCAATTTCAAAAATTGTTTTGCAATGGCTTGAGCTGTGAAATTCATATTCTTAGCATTTGAATCAAAATTGTGGGAACCACTTGCCAAACCTAACAAAATTCTAGTTAATTTGATATTGGGCTTTACAGTTTTGATGAAGTCTCAACTACCGTACTTTTTAGAGACTCTGTAAGCAGTAATTGAATTATCAGTAAAGTATTCCTCTTCAGGGTTAGTATCAACACATGTATCTTCAATTAGTACCTTTTGGTCTTGTTATTATTCTCCGATAGAAGATAGCAGTAGCAAGGTTCCAAAGTAAAGATGAACTTGAAAATGGAATACATTGTCGTCTTTATGTTGCAATTTCTCCAACAACCTTCTTAAGTCAACAATATTACCATAAATACCATAAAATCGGCCCTGTGATCTTGGTCTATTTGAGAAGCCCTAAACACATAAGATATAATTCAGAGCGGGATATGGACATGGCTGTAGGTGAAGAAAGAAGACTAGATCCTCGTTACATGTCTAAGATCTCATTTTGTTTCGATTATCTAGTCGGGAGATGTATAATTGGATTCTTTATTCAACGTTAATATCGGGTAGGCATTGTGAAAAGTGATAGAATATTTAGTAGATGTTGGTCAAGGTCAGGTTTCTTTGCAGTATATAGTGGAGTAAATTGTAGTTATGATTCGATTGATGATTAGACTCTGGCTATCTGATTGTGGCAGACATTGATCTCCTGTTGACGTTATTATTCAAATTGATAAGGGGGGTTGTTGATGTAGATAGTAGTACTTATAGTGAACTTGAGAACATAAATCGATTCGTAATCATACACCAGTCAATATATGTAGATAATGGATGTTTTCAAAAAAGGTGGTAAGTTGCCAGTATGGTTAACTAATGTTTTTTCAGCGTCATTTTTAGTAATACACGTATTTTCAAACCGGAGTTATAAAAATATTTATAATTGCGAGTTTTTATAATCATCATAATTACGCAGGGACTAAAAAAAATTATTAAAGATCTTTCTTTTTACTTATATGCTGCTCTACATATAAATGCAACAAGTAATCATATCTAATTACCTCTAGATTACACTTCTCATATAGTAGCATGTCACACAGCTAGATACCATCTTATGCGGCCTATTTTGTATTGCTTGAAACTTCACATCTGTGGTTCTGAATGAGCTGAAGTCTCATACATTACAGCCGCTCAGATCTCTCGAGCTTTTTTAAATTATTCAACTACTAGCGGGGAAATAACTTTTGCAATTACTGGCGGGGAAAACCCACTTTTGCAATATGTATATGTAATTTAACAGTAGATTTTGTTGATTATTCCTATATTGTACATATATGTAGATATTTATATGACCAAAAATTGCTAACCTCCATGAAGATATCAATTGATAGACCCTATTTATTTCCAAGTATTATCTTAGCGAATGGCTTGATTCATATTGCAACATGGTGGTTTACTTTAACAACACACTCAGATACGATCCTGAATATACGGCTGTAGAGGGAATTATCAATTTAATTCTTCGAGTTGAGAACTATCCAGCTCGAGGAACTGGAATAACATTATTGTTAGCGTTGGTAGGAAATTTGATAGGTTCCGAAGTACCTCCAACACTCATTCACTATTGTATTGGCCTTCAGAATCATTTATTTGGGAGTTATCCTACCCCACCAGAGATTGGTCCATGTATTATCTTTGCCATTTTATTTTTCATTATTACAATCGCCCACTTAGGCTCATTTGTTATTAACTTCTCAAGAGGTCACTACTTTTGGTTATCATTAGGATGGGTATTTTATGAATTGATGAGAACAATAGGATGGATATTAAGAGCTCTTTGGGCAAATAATATTAAATTATTACCCTTGGGTTTTACCAGTGAAATCCTTTGTATTGTTCCTTCCATTATTATTGTATCATTAAATTTAATATTTACCCAAAGATTATTCACTTGGAGACATCCAGTTGGTGGTTCTCGGAAATTGTTTTGGCGTTTTATGATCTCTTTATACTCATTGGTATTAGCTGTATTGGGTGTCACTGTTGCTGCTTCTTTCTATCCATAACTTCATTTCCTAAGTCAGAAGTCATATAATGCATTTAGGATCACGGTGGGGGCCCTGTCAGTACTTGCTATTGTTTATAGTTTGACATCCGTTGCTTTAATTGGATTATAGTTCTGGTTACCCACAAAAAAGGATGAAAACTTGTATACTTATCAACCATGGTGGACTGAGACGTTCCATCCCTTCTACTTTGTTCGGCCGGGGGCTGCTCAGAAGGCGGAAGCAACCTTCATGAAGAGAAATCATGATCATAGACATGCTATTCGTGTCATTGCTGCTACTCATCATCAAATCATAAGATGGTGAAAGGATTAACCAATCAAAGAGGGGACTTGTCTCATAATACTTCATTGTTTATTATTATCGCCAGTACATTATTGATTATGGTAGGAGCTGTTGGTAGATGTATAGTTACACTTGAATTCAGATTCAATCGTGATGGCAGCAGTGTGTCCAGAACAACGATGATGTTCTTAAGTTGGGGAGTATTTGAAGTTTTGATCAATCTTTTATATATCATTGGTAGGGTTGATCTTAGATTCTATGGGCCTGATATATTACCACAAAAGGTTAGAGCCATCATCACGGGCGAACAATCTTACTATCCATCTGATTTGGAAGATGAAGATAGTGAATCAGTGGAGAAGTATGAAGATGATCTCACCCCGGATAATCGTTACAATATGGACAACGACGAAGACTCCAGCGTTGGGGAAATGGACTTTGTTGAAGTCGATGTTGATGTTGAAGGAAGGTCTATCTCCAACCCGTCCAAGAAACAACGACCATATCCACATGAAAACAAAACTAAACCCACCAATTATGATGAATTTAATCTTTAGAAATCATTCTCATTAATTATTTATTTATGTATTCGTTCTTCAATATTTCTGTATAGTTTGATCTTTGTGTATTTATTTCGTTTATGATTTATGATTTATGAATTATGAAAAAAAAAAAGTTTTGTTGCACCAGATCAAAAAAGTTTTGAAATTTATGATTATTTGTTATAATTTATTATTGCAATAATAATTTTACGACTAGATATATCCACCTTGCTTACATAAATTATAGAATATACCATCCTGTTTACTTAATAAAGCTTGTGGTGTATCAAATTCTTTAACTTCTCCATGATCTAAACTTATGATCTTATCACTATCCATTACCGTACCTAATCTATGAGCAATTGTAATAACAGTTTTTGATTTAAATTCACTTCTAATTGTTTCTTGAATTATTCTATCAGTTTGTACATCAACTGCAGCTGTTGCTTCATCCAATACTAATACTTGTGAATCATGCATTTTTAATAATACTCTTGCTAATGACATTAATTGTCTTTGACCTAAAGAAAAATTTAATCCTCCTTCATATACTTTATAATCTAATTTTGATACTCCTTCTGGCATTTCTTCATGTTTATCCTCTAAACTTTCAATATGATCTTTTAAATGGGCAGATTCTAATGCTTTCCAAATTTCTTCATCGTTATAATAATTAAATGGATCTAAATTTTCTCTTATTGTACCTTCAAATAATTGTGAATCTTGTGGTATAATACATAATTTATGTCTCAAATCATGTAATTTTAAATTACTGGTATTCAATTGATCAATTTCAATATTACCTTGAATTGGCTCAAGAATTCTAAATATTGACATTGCTAATGAACTTTTACCTGCCCCAGTTCTACCGACGGCTCCAACATGTTCACCAGGTTTAATGTGTAATGAAATATTTTTTAATACCAATTCAAGATTATCACGATACCTTGTTGAAAAATTATTAAAATATATATCACCTTGTTTTGGCCAATGTAATGGTGGTTTAATCAATTGATTATTATTTCCGTCATTATCATCTTCACCTCTTTCAACTGGTAGTACTGTATATTCTAAACATCTTTCAACTGATACAATATTATTTTCAACTTCTGCTGACATTCTAACTACTAATCTTAAAGAATTAGTCACTTGTAATGCACATGACATAACAAACCCAACCATTGAAGCTGATAATGGAGTTGATGTCGTAACTGTATATATAGCTAATAATGATGCACATAATGAACCAATTGAACCAATTAGTCTTAATCTTGATACTAACCATCTTTGAACTGTTCTTAATAAATATGATGCTTTAACATTAAAATCAATATTTGCATTATTTATATAATCAAATCTTTTATCTTGATTATAAGCTCTAATTATATCAATTCCACTTAATGTTTCACCTAAATGTCCAAATATTGGAGATGTTGAAGTAGAAATTAATCTTTTTAATTCTCTTGCTATTGATACATAATACATTTGATAATACCAAAATATTCCTGATAATGAAATTATAACTAATATAAATGGTGGCATAATATATCCAACAGTTACAAATAATGTAAATGTTATCATAACATGACCCATAAAATCTTGTAAAATTCTTGGAATTGAATCATCAATTTGATTAATATCATTGGTGAATCTATTCATAATTCTACCAACTGGTGTTCTATCAAAAAATACCATTGGAGCTCTTAATACTCTTTCAGCCATTGCATCATGAATTTTGCGTGATGCATTTAATCCTAACCAAAGCATCATTACCATACCTCTAATTATATTAGCAATATTGGCACCAAAACCAAGAATAGCATACCGAATAATAAATCTCCAAACATCTTTATTTGATCCAGAATTACTATTTTGTTCAGTCCAATGTTTTAACCAATAAGTACCACCAATTGAAACAATGGATGCCAAAACTAATAAAAAAAACCAAATTTGAACACCAATTAATGAACAATCTTGAGCATATTCAAGGTAGACTGACCATTTAACTTTACCCTTTTCTCGAACTTCTTTAACAAGATTACTTCTTAAATCATCCTTAAATTTCTTCAGACGATCATATTGTAATGTTGCCACACTTGCCCTTCTAACACTTTTCATAGTTATCACTTGGGGATTAAAATCAAGAATTGATTCATCTTCTAATATATTTGAATCTTCACGATTAGTAATAAGGGTTGCAATATCCGTAACTGATGGAGTTACAGATGCATCACTATTACCAAATTCATGAACTAATTTATATAGTTGTGGATGATGATGAGGATTAATATGTTGAAATTTACTTGTTTCAATAATTTCTCCATTGCTTAATAAACTTATATGATCAGAAAATTCCAAGGCTGAAACTGTATTTGTACCTAAAATAACTGTTTTGGAAGCTAATAAACCATTGTCTCTACTAAATACATTAGTTAAAATTTTTTTACCAACATGTGAATCTATTGCACTTAATACATCATCTAATAAATAAATATCGGCTCTTGCATAAACTGCTCTTGCTAATGCCAATCTTGCCTTTTGTCCTCCAGATAATGAAATACCTCTTTCTCCAACTTGTGTATCATCTCCATCAGGTAAAACTTCTATATCTGGCAATAATTGACATGCATCAATTGTCTTTTGATAGAATTCTTCATCATATCTATGACCAAATAAAATATTATCTTTAAATGATGTATTTTTAATCCATGGTGATTCAGAACAATAAGCAATATTTCCTTCTATTGTGACTGAAGGATTTATATCATCATCACCTTTAACAATAATTAGTTTACCTAATAATCCATATAGTAATGAAGATTTACCACTACCAAGTCTACCAACAATACATGATAATGAACCTTTCTTAGCAGTGTAATTTATGTTTTCAAGAGCATAATTTAACGATTGAATTGATTCTTCATCTTCAAATTTACTTTTTGGCTTAGACCATAAAAATGAACAATTCACAATACTAATTGCATTTAAATCATTTGATAAAGATTTATGAGTTATAAAAGTTTCTTCAACTTCTGCACTAGTTAAATAATTGGTGATTCTACCTAATGCAACATATGCTTCAATCATTGATCTAATAAGTGCAGGGAATTCCAATAATGGATTTGACAAAAGACTAATCAATGCTAGCGATGGAAATACAATATCTGAAGTTAAAGGAGTTGAACTTGTTAATGCAAATGTTGTAAATGAAGTAAATGAAAATAAAAAGGGTATTAAATTGAATACGAAATTGCCGATTTGATTAACTAATCTAATTGTACCTAGAATTTTTAATTCTTTATTATTTCTTGATTCACTTAATCTTAGTAACATAGGTTTCTCCCATGCATATAATTTGATTGATCTAATTGAACATAAAATTTCATTAATAATTCTTGATCTATTATCTTTTAATTTCATTTGAGTTCTACTTAAATCTTTTTGATATCTCACTAAAATTGAATTAATTGGTACCAATAAAAGAATGACACAAACTCCCGATAAAGTTGCTTTACCTAATAATGGCCAAAATGAAACTATTGAAAGTATAATATCCAAAGGACCAATAAATAATGTACCAAATCCTTGAATTACAGTTTGAAGTCTTGGAATATCAACAGCAATTAAATTTATTATATCACCAGTTGAATTTTTTAATTTAGATTCAGGAGATAATCTTAATGCTTTTTGATAAATTATTGAAATTAATGCAGATTTACATCCCAGACCAATTTCTAATGATCTTAAAATATATTCATTAGAAAGAGTTGTTTCAAAAACCGTCACAAAAAATATACCAAATGCAATTAAAATACCTTGTAAAATTGGCGCATCTTTTTTATCAAAGAATCTAATAAATAATCTTAATAATTGTGGGATGGCAAAATTTGATAATCTTGCCATAAATTCAAATACTATCGCAATAAAAAGTCTGAAACCGTAAGCACTAAGTAAAGATGAAAGTAATGAATTCGAAATTTCTTTATTCCAATATTTTAAAACTTTTGTCGAATTTGAGACAGCTGAAAACCTACTAGGAAATGGAGGTAATTCGGATTCTTCAAGATATTGTTTTTGAAATGTATTTGCAATTAAAGGATTCAACCAATTTAATGTAATTTTCTCAATAACATTATTCTTTCTTAAATCATTTATTCTAGCATTCTTAGTATATTGAAAAATTAATTCTTTATTCGGTTTCCAAAATGATTTTGAATTCTCCATATGAAATATAAGTAATGAATTAATTATTAAAAAGATTTCAATAATGAAAATTATATTTGAATAATTTATCAGTTTAATCAATTTCCAATTTGTGAAAGTATCTTGATAAAATAGTACAACTTCTAATGATAAAAATATTGGCCAAAATATTAATAAAAAGTCAAATGGAATTGGTTTATAACTTGTTTCAATAAAGTGTAAAGGTAGCACAACAACTAATAAACTGAAGGTAACTAAACTAAAAGATATAATCTTTGTGTCTGCTAATCTTTCATGAATAGTATTAAATGAAGTTAAAAAAAGGAATAATAAACCATGTAATAGAACTGATCCAACTCTAATATAATGATTTAAACCAGTAAATTTTGGTGAATAAGATCCATATCTTATTCTATGATTTCTAGTTTTAACTAGAGCAAACAAACCAACTATAATACTTGATACTCCAAATGCTGAAAACAATAAAGCCAAGAAACATGGATTAAAAGCATTCTGGTTGTCTGGAGTCAATGGATGAAATAGAGCTCTAGCCCCACATATTAAACCTGGATAATTTGATTTTATCATAAGCTTTAAAAAAAAAGATTGAATCAATAATGATAAATCTTCTGTATGTTTACCACTAGTTGATATGATTACAATAAGTATGTGACCATAATAGGCGTCTCTTTCTGAAACAATTTGAAACAGATTAAAAAAGATTTATTTACCACAGTTTCAATTTAAAATTTTTTTTGGTTTCGTATTCCGAAAGACGATCCTTTAACCAAAAAGAAATCATGCGATCCCAAAAAATGAAAAATAGGTTTTATTGTCATAAATCTACTATCAATATTTCTTATAAACCATTTCATTGTTAGTCTATTACATGAGTCATGCTCTTTACCTCTGTAATCAGTAATTGTATCACCAGTAACACCTTCTTCATAGGTAGCATCTAGCCATGTCTCTTCACCACCATCAAATTTTGGATCAATTAGTTTCTCTGGTGAAGCGGTAGTAACAATAGAACTAGTTATGACAACTCTGGTATTTGTGGAGCAACTTTCTTAATTGATTTGAGTACATTCTTAGTTCCATTAATTAATGGCTGGAATCAAAGTATCTGTTTCATTATTTTTGACAGCGAAACTAGCAGGAGAAGCTGTATGTAAGAATACAGTAACTTCAGGATGTTTAGTCAAAGCCTCGTCAAATGCACCTTCAATTTCGAAAACTTCAACAATCTCGTAGGAAAGCCTTTCATTATTGAAACTTCTGATTAATGCTTCACCCTTGGAAGCCAGAGTCTAACTTGTCCAATAACATTATAACCCTTCTTTAACAATTGACTAATAGTATGTTGAGCAATATATCCAGTAGCACCAGAAATGAATACGGTTGTACTAACCATATGGATCTTGGTGTAATAGACTTCATATCATGTTATTGTAAATAGTGGTTGATAGTTTCTTTTTAATATCGTTGTAAGACACACGGCGTTTAATTTTTGAAACCCCGAATATCTCCGTTGGATGAAAAATCTTAAATTCTCCATATATTGATTAGATTTTTAAACTTATATCTATCTCGTGGGAATTTATAGGAAGGCATTTATATCCTAGTACCTTGAATAAGTTCTAATAAACCTATTTATTAGTTTAGTTTTATAATTTCCGAACGTAAATTCCCTAAATGTATATTAATGAATAAAAAAAAGTTAAACTAAAAATCAACGAGTTCTAAAATATATAATCTATATATAAGACTTGAAGTAGAGTAAGAGGATCAATGTCACTCTGACAACATGCATAGTAAATCAACCAGTTATGTTACTATTCCCATGAATTTAAATCAATGATCGAATCTGAAATCCAATCTCTTATTACCTTCATCAGTGGTTGTGGTAATATATTCTTCTCTTTCTTCAACAGTCATAGCATTCCAAATCTTATCTCTACTTTTATTTCTCCAAACGTAATATACCTTGGTTAAAATCAATAATGGAACCAAAGCAGCAGTAATGAAAAACAATTGCATATTACCTCTGTGATAAAGTGGTAAATCATCTTTTCTATAGATATTATTGGCAGCAATATTACCTAATTGGACAAACATATTATAAACGGCAGAACTAATAGATCTCGTTCTAACTGAATTAGAATTACGAGAAACCCAAGAAACACAAATGGCATGAATATATGGTTGACCTGAAAATAAAGTATTCAAAGCATATGATGGCCACTTTTCTTTACCAGCACCTGGCCACCATCTAATAGCGGCAATAATTGGGATGGTATAAATTGGAGCAAAAAGACAAGTTAATGATCTTTCCTTAAGGAATTCCGATAACCAAGTAACAAATAATAATAAAATAATATGAATAACATTTGTTGGAATAGTTAAAATATTGGTATTGAAAGTACTGAAACCTAATTGTTTATTCAAAAGACCAAAATAAGAACTGAAAGTATTTTGACCAATATAAGCAAGAAGACCAATAGCGTAAACAGGCCAAAGATCATAATCCAATAAACTTTTAAAGATCATTTTAACACTCATAGCTTGACGATTATGCATAGTACCTTTACTAGGATCATCTCTTAAAACACGATTAACAACAATTTTTTCTTCTCTTTCAGTAAACCAACCCTTTGGATGTAATTTATTTTTAGTCTGAACAGCAGAAGGAACCATAAGATAAAATGAAAGAATACCAATAATAAATGTGAAAAGACCTTCAATTAAGAATAACCATCTCCAACCTTCTAAACCACCTTTACCACCTAATCTTAAAATACCAAAAGCTAAAATAGAAGTGAAAATAGTAACAAGGGATAAAGTAGTCCAAAACCAAGATAATCTAGTAGATAATTCCTTACTGGTAAAGAAATAACTTAACCATAAAACCAAATCAGCAATGAAACCACCTTCTAAAAGACCAATAAGAGCTCTAGTGGCATAGAATGAAGCCTTACCCTTTAAAGCAGCTTGAGAAGTAGCAATAATACTCCAAAGACAAATTTGGATTGGAATAAAAATATCAGGACCAAGTCTTTTAGAAATTAATTGGGATGGAACTTCAGCTAATAAGAAAGTAACTAAGAAGATAGTATTACCAGTATTATAATTATTGGTTGTTAAACCAAGTTGAGGAAGCATATTATCAGTAACAGCTTGAGCTAAATTACCTCTATCAACTTGTAAACTAACAAATAAAAGACATGCAGTTAAAGCCACTCTAATATTTAATTTTCTAACCAATTTCTTTTCTTCTTCTGGAGTCCAAGTAAAATTTGGATCGAATGCTTTATAACTTTCATAATGAGCAGTTTGATAAACTTCACGATAATATTCCTCAACTTTTGGATCTAAGAAAGGATTTTTACTAAGTAAAGATTCTTCATCAGAAGATGAATAAACGGATCTTAAAGAGACAACTTCATTACCACCTTTCTTTTCATTGAATTCATCATTTGAATCAACAATAGGATGAACAGATTTATGAATTTCAACCCCAGTTTTAGCAACAGGCATGTTTGATCGGGATTATGACAAATTAAAAGATCACTTGGCAAAGATGAACCTTTATTGAAGTTAATTGAAATTAATAACTAAAAAGGAAAAAACCAAGGAAATCAGAATAAAATTTAAAACAAAGAAATCTTGGTATTCATTTATAATAATCCTTGAATTATAACAAGGGGGTCAAAAATATTAAAATTTAATATATTAATATTAATTAAACTTCAGCGGAGGATAAAGCGGCACCGTTTCATGAAATCACAATGTCCTTTATAATTGATTAATTAGCGATTAAAGATTATTACTAAAGGGGATTGCAAAAAAAGATCAATTCTTTGTATAGGTCAATATAGAAATGATTAAATTATAACAATGAATTATATAATTTTTCAATGGGTTGCGACATCATCAAAAAGAATTTCTTATCTTTGTATAGTTAAATAAAAAATGTGGTGGCTCTCTTTTGTCGCAATTTTTTTTGTTTGATCTGATTGCAAATTTGTCAGCCACATACACAATATTTAAAACCAATAACCGTAATGTTAATTTCAATATCCAGATTCATATCATCAAATCCTTTAGGAATGGTATTAGCGGGTATTTAATGGATGGATGGTGAATAATACCTTGCAGTACATAAGTGTGGATAAAACAAAAGATTAGATTGCATATCGAAATCTGGAGAAAATAATAAGAAGAAATAAATTAAAGTTATCTAGTTTTGTATGAAGGAAGGTAAAGTATATCGTACGATGTACTTTGATTAACTAATATATCATCCCGCCAAACCTTTAATACCTCTGTATCTTGTAAATTGATGTTGAATATACGTAGTATCTTCAAAAAGTGTGTTAATTATGTAGTTTAAAATTTAATATTGATTAACCAGGTAAAATTTTTGCACCTTTTTGTGACATGCTACACGGAAAATCTTTGAATTTTTCCGACCAGTGTCTATTCTTATACATGTACAACCACATAGAAATATTGCCATCTTATTAGTATATAATGATCCTTACGACCTAATTAACAAATTTAAAATATAATCACAGATCAACGACTTATAAAAAGAGAAATCATTTCACGTTAAATATATACCATTTAGTTTCCATTGGAAGAACCATTTGAATGACCATTAGTATGTCCATTAATCTCCTTCTTCTCGGACTCATTTACACTTTCAAAGTATGGTCTTTCACCAATAACAGTGATTCTATAATGGTGACGAGCTGAAGTCTTATGTTGCAAGAAATCAATAGTGGCGGTATGCAACAAAAATCTATTGTCCCATGCAATAACTGTCTTTGCATCAGTACCCTTATGACTAGCTCTAACTTGAATTTCGGGATTACTAGTAATATGATGTTCTAAAAAGTTAAGAATAGCATCTGATTCAGTTGACTTAACACCCTTGACTCTTTGAATAAACCCTCTAGAAAAGAAAAGTGCCTTTTCACCCGTAACTGGATGTGTCCTAACCAATGGATGTTCAGTATAATAATCACCTTTGACCCTGGCAGTATAGTTCTTAAGTTTAGCAAATTGATTTTGATAATAATTCGTATGAATAAGTGTTAAAGATTCAAAGAATTTTTGAAATGTAGGAGATAATCTCTTATAAGCTTCTCTAAGATCAATGAAAACAGTATCACCACCACTTTCTGGTGCTTCCAAGGCAACAAAGAAACTGAAGGAGGCAGGATATTCTTCAAAACTAATATCTGAATGCCATAAATAACCACCAGTTCTTTGACCAAATTCAATATTATATCTTGAATCATCACCAGCTGGTCTATAAGTAACAAGTAATTCAGGATGATCTTCAGCAGCAAAACTTACAGGATGAATATGTAAAGGACCAAAATATTCACCAAATTGTTTAGCAAAATCTGGACCTTTATCTCTGAAATCTTGATTTCTAAAAACTGCTAAACCTCTATTTTCTAAATATAAAGCCAAATCATTTTTACCATCATCATTTAATTCACTTAATTGAATTCCTTCAATTTCAGTACCTAAATTTGGTGATAAGTTTGAAGTCTTATATTTAACACCTTGTGGGAAAAGAGCTTTATAATTTGGATCACCTAAATGTCCTTTATCATTCTTAGCTCCATCAACATTTTTAAAATTATTATATTTACCTTCTTCTTCAACTTTATAAGGACCAAGAAATTCTGGGTATTTGATATTCTTTCTTTGTTCAACAATATCTTCAGCTCTAATACCTCCAGAGGCACTTAACTTTTTCAATTGTTCAATAACATATGGATCAACAAGTTCTGATCCCAGTGGTCTAAATGACATTTTTTTAATTAGTTGTTTGGTATTTGATCGATGATATTAGATTTTCCCTAGCTTCCTAAGTAACTTATTATCTGATTATTTGGTTAACAAATTGGGTAAACTAGAATGAATTTCAAGGACCTTATATAATATTATAATGTATTAACATTGTATTGGGTTCCATATATAAATTTGCAGTACAGTTGCCACAATTGCGAAAATCATTACGCAATTTTCAACTTTAATTTTTTTATATGGGATTTTTAATCCCTTACATATGAATTGAACCACTTATAACTTTGGCTTTGATAATATAATAATTATACTAATTATAATTTAGACATACATGAATTGGCGGCTTATGATTCCAATTTGCGAGCATTATCACAAAACTAAAAATCCTGAATCGGCATTGTATTAAAAGCGAAAGTAATTTTTTTATAAAGAAAAATTATACATTGAACAAAGGTAAAATCTAATTCCATCAAACTCTAATTAAGATCCACTTAATTTAAACGATTAAGGCTAACCCAGCAATACTTGCAAAGAGAATCATTCCTGGATACATGTTAGAACCTGAATTAGCTTGTTCAACAGCAGCCAAAGTAGATGATGATTGAGAAGTTGATGAGGTTGTACTAACATCATTTCCTTGCGAGGTGTTGCTACTAGAAGCTGAAGCAGCAGCAGTGGTTTCTTTGGATCCTGCAACGTCGTTTTCATTCTTAGAAGAGTTACTAACGTCTTCTACACTAGCTTGATCAGCAGGTTCACTTGATACCTGGGTGGTAGCAGCTTCAGCTGGATTTTCAGTAGCAACTTCAGTGGATTCTTCGTGAACAGCTTCAGAAGTAGTAGTAGTAGTAGTAGGAGCTTCGGTCGTACGATCTATAGAAGTAGTAGCTTCTGTTGTCTCGGCAGCAGTCGTTTCAACAGCAGTGGTTTCTTCTGCTGTAGTAGTTTCATCAGTTGAAGTAGCAGTTTCTTCACCAGTTGTCGTGGCATCAACAGTTTCAGCAGCAGCTTTCTCTAATGCAAGAGTCATTGAAGCAGGAATCATCCAATAAGGTTCCCAGACACCGGCTACAGAACAAAGTGAAACTGCCAAACTAGTAGCAGAAACAACATTTCCTCCTTTACAATTATCAGCAATACATTGAGCAATCAAACCACCAAATTGGGGCATAACACATAAGCAACCAGTGTCCCAGTAAGGGCAGGGGGTGATCTTAGTATCTTGTTTGATACAGTCCTTGGCGCAAGAAGGCAATTGATCGTAAATTCGTTCCATGCCATTAATTGTGGCTGTTTTGGCGACACTCGGATATTGAGTATATGGATTGTCATCAGCAGCAAGGACAAAGGAAGCAGTTAATAAAGTTGATGTTAAAGCGAATGTGAATTTCATTTTGATGATTTGTATGGTATCAAGGTCAAAATCCAAAATTAAATAATTCAATCAGGAAGATAGTTTCTTATTATATTAAGAAAAAAAATTAGACGGTGGCCGACAAGGCATATCCGACAACCCCAAAAGGTAATTATATTCCTCGAAAGAAACAAATCAACAAAGTCAATGCCAAGAACTAAAAATAATCTAAACCATCAGTATGGGTGGTGTTCCAATTTATCAACCAAAACAAAGCCAAGAATACAGAGTTATCTAATGCATCAATCTCGGTATTCCTATTTCGAAGTCGGCATTGCTCCTAATGAAGAATATTTCGTTAAATATTCTGGTTCAATCAACTGATAATAAGCGAGGAATCGAAATCATAACCCCATCAGCTGTATTATGACTTGTTCTAAATGAAGAAACATTTCGTTAAATTTCATCAATATTCAAGTAGTTTTGTTCAATCGAATGACAAATGTCACCCAGCCGAGGAATGGAAATCATAACCAATCAGGTATATCAATGAGTACCTAAATAACCAACTATTATAATTATTCTCATATATTGGACAAAGAGGTAAAACTTTTCACTCCTAGAGAAGAAAACTTTTTAAATAGGTTATTAGAATTTTTTCTTGGTATAAAATATTACATCGCACTTATCGCATAGATTATCAAGACAAAAAATTCTATTACTCAAAATACTATACAGTACTAAAGTAAATAAGAAATTAAACAACCAAACATTACAAACACATTCTTTGTGTACGATACCATACCATTGTTTACACTCGAAGTTTGAGATCTCGTCAGTGAACTCGAAGATGAAAGACTGGACGCAGCAGTAGTAGCAGTCGAAGTTGCAGAAGTGATAGATGAAGTATTTGAACTTTCATTGGATTCGGAAGTTGTTTGCAGAATTGAATCATCTGTTGCAACAGCAAAATTCACTGCATTAGCTGCTGTAGAAAGAGCTGTAGAAATAGATGCTGGCATCATCCATGTATTTGCACCCACAGAATAACATAATGAAATCGCCAATGAAGTGGCTAAAGAGACATCACTTCCTTTACAGCTTTCTGCTATACATTGTCCAACTAAACCAGACCATTGGGGCATCACACAGAAACACCCTGTATCCCAAACAGGACATGGAGTATTGCCAGTGTTGAACTTTAAACATTCCTTCCCACAATTTGGGAATACACCATATAGACGATCACCCAAGCCATTTATACTGACACTTTTTGGCACACTTGGATACGTCTCGTACCCATTGAGACCAAGAACGACAGTAGCAGTTAATAAAGATGATAATAAGGTGATGAAAAGGTGCATTCTATTGATATAACTTGTTCTTGAATTTCTTGAAATGTAAGATTAAATTGTAGATTGAATTTTTTTCAATTTCAGAATAGTCTTAATTTTATTATTCCTCGAAGATTAATGAACTTAAATATCAAAAAATTATCTTGATTGAAACGTAGGTTCAGGAAACATTAACTTGGACTATCGACTAACTCGATCAGATAACTTTTTTTAAATTCTTGGCGAGAAACCGACCTCCGCAAATCTGCTAACGAGTTGTATTTTCAAATTAACCAATACACCCCTAACCTCCCTGCATTATAATATACGTTCTAATATACTTGCGATAACTCCTAAACTAAATGAGGGTTTTCCGTTTTTGTTGTATTAATATTCTTTAAATATTGTGGTTTAAAGTTTTTAAAATGCTGGTTTTACCATTAAGAACTCCGTACCCCAAACAAAAATAAAACAATATCCATACTTCTCGTTATTCCCACGTCATATACTTGGATCAATCCTCTAAGATAAAATAAGAACTCTAGGTGATGCAGACAAGCAAAAATATTTTACTTTGAAAAAGAATTCAACAAATCAAGAAATTTTATAAAATAATCTCTTAGCCAATTATTTAATAAAATTTATAATCCATGAACTAGCAAATTTGAAAAGCCTTTTTATTGAACCTTGATTCTTCTTTTTAATTCAGTGTTTCATTATTATTTGTAGTAGTTCAACTAAAGACATAAATAATGGGAATTCCATTTGATGTACAATATTTCGTTGAAGGTGATAGAAACTTAAGGTATCAATGGTTGTCATTTTTTCTCACTGCGATTTCATTCATTGGACATGGGGTTGTGTTTCATTGGATTCCAAACTACTTGAGAATCAAACGTACTAATGATTCCTTGAAATATAAACGATTTTTCAAATTCATAAACTTTTGGGAGCATTGGACTAGTTGTATCGGAGTCAGAATTCCATATATTAAAAGAACAATCTACTTTCAACCCAGTGTCTTCCTTCTTATTTTGGTATTCCTTGGAATCAATGGATTATTTTGCTTTGTTCAAACAAAAGATATAAACTATGAACCATGGTATTATATTATCGCCAAAAGAATACTGAGAGTTGCCATAGGAAACATACTCACCTTAACTTTAATGGTGACCAAGAATGATTTACTTGGAGCCATATCTGGTTTGCAGCATGATAGATTGACATTCTTACATATTTGGTTAGGGAGATATATCTGGCTTATGATTACTTTACACCTTGCATTATCTTGTGCATATTGGCTAGGATTAAATTTCAAAATTATGATAATGATTCCTCCTCAAATATTCGGTATGATAGCATATGGATGTCTTTGTGGATTAACATTCTTTAGTGTTAGGATTATTAGAAAGATTTCCTATGATTTCTTTCTTGTTCAACATAAAATATTTTCATTTATAATGTTATTGATGGCATTTTTCCATAATGGAGGTAACAAAGCTCCAGTTCTTCTTGGAGTCCATCTTCTTGTGGTCGATAGAGTCTTATCAAAAGTTGTTTCATTTATTCATAAAAGAAAATCACCTACTAAAGGAATATGTAGGTTTGAAATACTTGATGATGATACGATCTCCGTTACTATCCCCGTGAAATTCTTAAACCATACTTATAATTCATGGTATTCTAAATTCTTACCAAAAATTGGATATTGGAAAGCAGGTCAACATATTTATTTAAATGTTTCAAAAGTTAATTTCTTTCAATTACATCCATTCACAATTGCAAGTTTACCTGAATCTGGCCATATTAATTTAATCATTAGAAAGCAAAAGGGGTTTACTAAAAGATTGATGAATAAATTGAAAAAAATGCTGGAAGATGATGAAGAAGAAGGATCAATAATTAAATTAAAGGGAACCTTCCATGGACCATATGGTGGACATATTCAATCACTTTTACCATTCGATACTAGTTTGTTTTTAGGAGCAGGATCTGGAGTGGCTTCAATATTTCCTATAGCATTGGATCTTTTGAATCAAATTAAATCAAGGGAATTGCAAGATGATTTCTTACATCGTCCAATTGATGCAAAAGTTCATATTGTATGGGTGATTAAGAAACAAGATAATTTGAATTGGATTAAACATTTATTTGATGATATTATTGAATTTGTACGCAAGGGCAAATTAACAATTGATTTTTATTTTACACAGGAAACGACAAATTTAATTGGCTGCAATTCGCAAACCATTAATAAAATTGAAACAACAACAACAACAAAGGAAAAATTTGTTGATCATGTATCTACAACTACTACTTCTTCAAGCTCATCACTGGCCGTATCTCTTTTGGAATTACCGGGGATACAATCATTTTATACTCGGCCAGACCTTTCTAAAATAATTGAAAATCACGCAACTTCTTTAGTAGGTTTTCAAGTGAATGGTTATAAAGCTTTAGCAGTATGTTCCTGTGGACCACCTACTTTTACAAATCAAATTAAAGTAGAATGTCAAAAGAATAGGAAACTTCTGAATGCTCCTGATATTTATTGTTATACTGAATCGTTTTAACCTAATTTGTTTTATGTAATTAGTTTATTTATTTATTTCTATTATTATTATCATTATTAAAATATCATTTAAAATGATGGAAAACTATGCAAATCTATAAGCTTCTTGATATACTGAGAGACAAAAGACAATTACCAAACTTGTTTGAAACGTTCTAATCTGCTTTTTGGTACATTTCTATATCTAGTATTTGGCATTAATAACCAAAGGACCAAAGTAACAGAAAACAATGCAATACAAAAGGGGAACACAACATAAGTACCGGCAAATTGTGAAGTAAGACCAACTAAGAAAGGAAATATAGCACCACCTGAACTACCAAAAGCCGTGGTTATAGTTAAAGAAACAACTTGAATTTTTCTAGGAAGTAAACCTTCCAGAACAACATAAGTCATTAATAGTGGGTAAATAGGACCAATGGATATACCTCCTAAAACTAATGTAAGAATCTCAATAGGTAATAATGGAATAACCCATGTTAATAAGATACAAAATATAGCCGAAGTTCCTAATAATGTATTGCCTCTTCTTGCACCAATAAATTTATGGGTTAAGCGAGTTAAAACTAGTCTACCAAAAGTCAACCCAAACCAATAGCCGGACGCAACGTATCCAATATCAGCATTATTATGCTTCCTATAGTCTCGTAAGTATGTGACTAACCAGCCACCAATACTGACTTCAGCCCCTTGGTAGAACAATACAAAGATTGAAATCATCCAAGTTAACTTATTCTTGACTGCTTCTTTCATAAGACCTCGTTCTGCATCATTTTTTGTGGAATCTTTTGAATCTTCAATAACATTCCAAGGTTTCAAATCATCACCTCTGTAGATAAAGTAATAATATAAATTGCATGCATTGACGGCCATTAAACCAATCAAGATAATATAAAAATAATGCCATTTGATACCTGATTCCACAAATGCAGTTGCAATCAATGGTGATACCGAAGCACCTAAACCATAACAACCATGGAAATACCCTAAGGCAGTTGAAGATTCCTTTAATCTACTGACGAAAACGTTAAGCCGAGAAACCCCAATTCCCACTCCAACTCCACCAACAAAAAATGCAAATACTATTAAAGGATATTTTTGACCCGACAGAACAATGGAATACATTATTATTGAAAGTATACAACCAAAAGTAGTTGCTTTATTACCCAAATGAACTTCAATTTTACTTGCAAGTGCAGCCACTAATATATAACCAGCGGCATTACTTAACCAGATAAGTGATGCAATACTATAAGTAATATGATATTGTTCTTCAATATATGTTAATAAAACTCCAACCGAACCATCAGAAAATCCTAATGTAAAGACCCAAATACAAGAAATCATAACTCTGAACAGATTACCTGGTGGATTAGCAAATGATAATACTCCAATTTCTGTTTCAATTTCGAATTCTTGAATCAGATCAATTTCTTCTTCTTCAGGTGATGAATGTTTAAATGCTGTTTCATCAGTTTCAGTAGGACGATATTCTAAAGCAGGTCTTTTGTCTAATACTTGACCGGTATTGTTGAATGGATCTTTATATTGATCATTGGAGGACGAGTTTATTTCAGTGATATCTATATCATAATTAACCTTGGAGGATAAGGAAGGACTTGTATCGATGTCAACCATTGTCCTTGACATATTTCTTCTCCTACCGTTTGAAGAAGAAATTCAATTCAATTCAAATAAAATCAAATTCAATCAACTATTTATGGGATTCTTTTGGAATCCTGAAATGATATTTATAGAAGTCATGGATTTGATTTATATTTATATATAATTTTTTATAATTTAACCGTTTAGTAAATCTTCCCGAAACCTGGAGAGATTATACTTGTATAAAATTTTTTTTTCTGTTCCATAGTGGAGGAACAAGATCTTAAAATTTCTCGGAATAATTTTACAAACTTTTTTTTTATTACGGAGGCGGGTTGATTTATAAATCGATTTGTAATCTTTCTTTTATAAATTAACAGCTAAATATAGGTATTTATATTTCTTAGTAAATAAACATATGAATTCAGGCGAAGTGAGTAAAAGTAAAGTACAATAGTGGTATATTTTTCATAAATTAAAATATTTGAATTAAAATTAACTAATAGAATAAAGGGAACTTAATAAAGGTAAGGTAGAATTGAAAGGGAAGAAAGGAAGTCAAACTCGATAAATAAACAAAAACAAAATAGGTAAACTATAGAAAAATCACTTTAAAACAACTAAATTTATAATAAATCACTTTTTAGAGTCATCACTAACAGTACCATTGTCTGGACTTAAAGATCCTTTACCATCGGCAGTAGTACCTTCAATTTCTTGAGCTTCTTTAGCAGAAGTAACAGCCTTTAATCTTGCAATCCTGGCTTCAGTAGATCTAATTGGTTCGATAACATAAGGACTTTCTTCTGGGTTTTTATAATGTTCTTCAACATCACTATCATAATAAGCATATTCACCAATTTGAGCTAAATCAGTACCTAACATTTCTTCATCTTCATGTAATCTAAGTCTTAAAAATGGTACTTTATCCATAGCAAATAATAAAATGGCAGTAACAGTAAATGACCAAGAACCAATGGCACAAATTTCAGCCAATTGATAACCCAATTGTTTCCAATGATGATTCATCCAACCACCAGCAATTGGAGCAGTTATACCAGAACCATCAGAAGCAGCAACATAATCGGCAGCAAATAAACCAGTCAAAAGAGCACCAGTTGCACCACCAACACCATGTAAGGAAAAGACATCTAAACCATCATCAATTCCTAAAATTTCCTTCAAATCAACGGCATAATTACAAATAATGGCTGGAACAACCCCAAAAATTGGAGCAGTATAAACTGGAACAAACCCAGCAGCTGGAGTAATACCAACTAAACCAGCAATGGCACCAGTACATAATCCAACGGTTGACCATTTACCACCACATCTAAACCAATCAACAATCATCCAAGTTAAACCACCACAAGAAGCAGCGATATTACTATTGACACAGGCATACCAAGATCTAATGGAGGCATTACCAGTAGAACCACCATTGAAACCAAACCAACCAAACCAAAGGAAAACTGTTCCTAAAACAATAGAAGAAACTGAATGAGGTTTATATTTTGGAACTTTACCAGTAGTTAAAGGATCATGTCTTTTACCCAAGACTAAAGAATAAGCCAAGGCAGCAAAACCAGAGTTTTGATGGACTGGACCACCACCAGCAAAATCATAAGCACCTAAAATGTACAACCAACCATTTTGACCCCAAGTCCAATAAGCAATTGGACAATAGACAACGGTCAACCAAATGAATAAGAAAAACATCATTGGACCTAATCTTGCTCTTTCACAACCGGCACCAACCATTAAAATGGCAGTAGTAGCAGCGAACATACCTTGATAGAAACAAAATAACATATCAGGAAGTGTTGTCACCGTAGAAGGAGATCCAAGAACATTTTTAAGGGCAAAGAAATCCAAATTTCCTAAAAATGGACCTGAACCTTTAGCAAAGGCTAAAGAATAACCCCAAAAGAACCATTGAAATTCTGTTAAACAAGCAGCCATAATTGAAGCCCATAATAAAGATAAGGCATGCTTTTTTCTGGCTAAACCACTATATAAAAGACCAACCCCTGGAATCATAATCCACACCAAGGCAGCGGCAACACCAATCCAAGCCATATCACCTTTATCGAATTGAGCATTTAAATCGGTGGTGAAAACATCACCACCTGGAGTATTAGACATGATTTATTTAAAATTGATGATGATAATTGAAGTATTTCAAACTATTAATTTCCCTTTCTCTTTTGTTAATTAAAACTTTAAGGAAGAAGAAGAAGAAGAAATGGGTAACTATCAGCACCGAGTAAATATAATGACTAATTTCTATAATGGATCAAAGTAAAGAAGTAAGAAGTAGGAAGTAAAAAGAAGAAGAAGTAAAAGGAGAAAAAGATTATAATAAGATTTAAAAATTGAATTTAAGAAATTAGAATGGAGATATCATATTGTTTATATATTAAATTGAATCTATATTAAAAGGTTATCTGTTTAATTAAAATTGATTGCTGGTATTATAACAGAAGACCGGTTAATTAATTTTAAAATTATTATTATGACTAAGGGAATGGTAAAAATAAAAATATACACAAAACAATTACACGTTAAGAAGGTATAGGTTAAATTAGAATCTTTGTGTACTGTATAATTGATCAAGTATATTATTAATTGATAGGGCATTCTACTAATTAGAATTTTGAATTTTTGAATCAATCAATACTTGATGAAATGTGATTCTTGTTCAATTGATTTTGATTATCATGAGATTTGAAAGATAGATTACACAAAATTACAAAAATAACTAATTTGATGCTGCTGCTGCAATTTATTTATTTATCAATAACCAATTAAATTGGAGGATTCTTAACTATTTATGAAAATGTAGTCGTACACGACACCCATATTAATTTAGCCGTTGACTTTCAAATAGATAATCTATGTACAGGACATTATCTCTATCTCCTGTATATTATTATTCTATATTGCCGGTTGCGCATTTTTACCAAATTGGAATCTCAAATTCTACAAGAAGGTAAGTTCGTACACCTACCTATCCAACCAACCTATCAAATCATAACAAAATCACTTATAGCTTATATCTATCTCCTTCCTGTACAGGTAATCATGATCTATTATTATTATTATTATTATTTAATCTACCTTAACTAAAGGGAAAAGAACTACACCTGTCCGGGTCATGAACATATATCACTAAATGTATGGAATGATTAAAACAACATAAACCTTTAAAGTAAAACTATTAATAACATAACATAACCTAACCTAACCTAAACAATCAAAAAAAAAAAGAGGGGTGGGGTTCTGTACACGACGATACATACATACATACATAACATAACATAACATAACATAACATGCATATTATATACTATACTATCTAATCTATCTAATTTTTTGTTTTGGTAATTAAACACAAATATACCCGTGTTTAATCCATAATTTAACATGACTCAAGGCTGATTTTAATCTCCTAATAACAGACCATATCCGCCATATAAAGTGATTGGCTAATAATAATAATACCTTCAACTGATCATAAAGTAAAACAACAACAACAACAACAACAATCTTAAATTGGTTCGTATAGGTAATTAATTAATATTAATAGGCTAACTCGGCTCTATGTACAGATTTATAATTAATTTAATTTTAATAACAACTCATAATAGGGGAAAAGCTCTTAATGCGTTAATAACGGTTTTAATGTTGGCTCACAGTCAACTTGTTGGCTTTAAATTTATTTTAATATTCAATTAATCACAAAACAATACAAACAATAACAAATCATTATTTTATTATCTTCTTATTACGAATAAAAAGATTTTATAATCTGGCGTTTTACGGCATCTTTTATTTATTAAAAGTGTAAACAACTCTTAATAATAATAGATAAGGAAATAAATAAGATATGTCTAACAAGATACAATATTATGTTATATTATAGTGAGTTACCATAATTTCAAGTTAAAAGCCATTTGATAGGTTCTTACATGTATCTAAATTATTTATTATTATTATTATTAAAATAGTAGTATTGAATGGGGGTGATGGGGTGCGTAGATTTTTTTAAAATTACATTTTGATTAAGGGAGTAGTATTGTAAGGATTTACAGCATTAATTTTTAGTATTATCTATTATGAAAACCTCCATG
Organism: Scheffersomyces ergatensis; assembly: GCA_030575095.1. Taxonomy (NCBI): domain Eukaryota; kingdom Fungi; phylum Ascomycota; class Pichiomycetes; order Serinales; family Debaryomycetaceae; genus Scheffersomyces; species Scheffersomyces ergatensis. The sequence goes on along the minus strand of JAJMHX010000012.1, from coordinate 387,359 downwards.
CATCAATACTAGAAGACAAGACCTCCTATAATTAAACTAAGATAAGGAAACCTTACTTAATTATTATTATTATTATTATTATTAATTACCTAGTAAAGAAGTATTACCATAAGTAATTTGAACAATAACAATCAATAATATTATCAATAATATCTTTCGGTATTAAAGATTTTATTACTGTTCGTGATGGCACATGACCAATCGTACTACAAGCTATTAATACTACTTCTATTACAGCTTAGTTCTTAATGTTATTATCTAATCGTTTACAAACATTTCCAATTGACTTAATCGTTTCAACTTAATCAATTGATTCAATTAATTATATATTAAACTTATCTTCTAATTAATTCGTTATCTATTGGAGCAATAGAATTAGAATACATATGAATGAATGACAATCAAAGGGCCAAGAAATTTATCCAATAACTTGGGGTATAATTATCATCATACATACTATTCATCAATATACAAAGGAATTCCAATAAATTTTTAGCAAATGTGGAGAACTCTAATCCAAAGAAATTGAAAATTTTTTTTATCTTGATTTAAATTATTTTCATTCTACTCTTATCAAAAATCACTTTGAACCCTATAAAAGTTTAAATTTTTATCCTATACAATACATACATGATGTCACATTTCAAAACAATATTTGTGTCTCTTTTAAGCCTTCCTTTACCTCTTCCCGACAACGGTCCTGTTTTCTAGAACAACCCCATTGTTCTTATTAAAAAAGGCATGAATAGTTATTATTAACTCAGAGGATGAAAAATTTTTCATCTCGTATCATTATCTAAGACTTAATTTTCGTATCTCATTATATTTCATATCATATCATATCAATGCTTGATATCATCATTACTACCGGCAGAAAAGAATGAGTCAACTCAATTCAATTCAATTCAATTCAATTGACTCCTTACCATGTTGTATGATGCCATATCATCAATTCACTTTACCTCACCTCGACTCAATTGATTTGAAAATCGATTGAATTGTATTTCCTGTTATTTCTTCAATTTGAAAATCTATTTTTATATTTCATTTTATCAACCTACATCTGTCTTTCCCCAGATTAAAGATTTAACTCTCCTTAAACTTTTCTATGACTACTAGAAATAGAGAGCGTGGGCTACCAATTAACTAAAGGTCGTCAAAGTTGGTAATCGCACACCCTTTTTTCTTCTTCTTCCAACCAAGCCTTTGTTTTGTGCTGTGAGACAAAACACAACACGGTTATTTCGGTCAAATATAGTCACTAGAAATTTGAAAGGTTAACTGATACAACGGCTCCATTAATCAATCAATCAATCAATCAATCGATCAATCAATTGTTCAATCGTTCAATCCATCGTATTCTGGTCCTCTCACACTTATATATTATTGTCTTCATATAAGCATAGATTCAGAATTCCTTAGATCTGATTACGCAGCAACATGTCTACCGAAGAATCATTCAATTTCCCAACTCATATCTTAACATCGAAAACCCCCGATCAGGCTGCTTTGATCATCCCCAATGGTATCAATGCGACCTCCAAATTGGTCAATGATGAATTGTTACGTTGGTTCCAACAATATGATGCAACCATTCAAAACTATAATATTGGATTGAAAGGCTTAGTGGATATTGGTTCAACTTTTACTTCCAATAAAGATCCTAATGATAGTTTCCCAAGAAATTGGAATTGCTTGCTCACCGCTATACAAACGGAAATTAAATCAAATGAAACTCTTCATAAAAGTATTAAACGTGAAATCATTAATCCTTTAAGAGATTTAATGGAAAATGATGTTCGATTATCTGAATTATTAGTTAATAGTCAAGAATTACTGGAAATTGTTGATGGATTACAAGATAATGATCAAAATTCCGAATTCCAATGGAATTATAAAGCTCCACAAATCTTTGAAAATTATGAATCGTTTAAAAAATATGAAATTCAATTGATATTTAATTCATTATTTAATTTCTTTCAAACTAATAATGCTAAATGGGTTAAAAATTTACAAAATAATGAAAATTCAACCAGTTATTTATTAGGAAGTTTTAAATTGAAAAATGAAATGAATAATTATTTGAATTATTTAGATAATACTCAATTTAATCCTGTTAATGATGGGTTTTTCAAACAACAACAAGTACAACAACAATCTCAACTTAATTCAAAACTGGTTAAACAGCAACAATCAAAACAATCAAAACGATTCAGTTCATTAAATCCTAGAAGCAACCATCACAATCAACATCAAAATCAAAATCAATTACAGAATGAAAGTATTCATAATAACAATAATGATAATCATTCAGTTGTTTCTTCTTCAAGTGCTCAAAAGAAATCATCTCGTTTAAGTAGAGTTGGTTCAATATTTAGTAGAAACAAAAATAAGAAAAATTCAAAATTAACTTCTTATGGTGAAGATACAATTCCTGAAACTGAAGCTGTTGCGCCTACTTCTTCAACTCAACCCAGAACGCCGTCCATTATATCTTTAGGGAATACTATTTCTAGAGGCCAACCACAGGATGACTATCTTAAACGACCACAACAACAAAAGCAACAACCAGTACCACCTCCACCTCATACATCTGAGCAGGTAACTGAAGCTCCTCAATATTATACCAAACCAAAAGCTGCTCAACAACCTTTAACTCCTTCAAATGAGAATCAAGGTAATTCAGACCATTTGGATTCTCCAAATGTTATTAAATATAATGATTCCGAATCATCTGACGATGAGACTGCGGAATTGCCACCCACAACAGCCACAACAAATACGTCAAACAACATTAATAATGGTAATGGTAACAAACTTTCTTTGTTACAAAGACATGATTTAGCTCCTGAATCCCCAGAGCAATCAACCAAATTTGCCCCACCTCCTATTAATGCTAATTCGAGTAATACTAATGGTGCTGTATCAGGATCATCAGATCCTCATTTGTCCTTACCTAGATCAAGACAAAGTAGTGCTGGTAAATATAGTTTTGAGGCTGGTGATGATCAAAAGCCAATTGTCGCTACTCCAAGACAAGAACAATCAAATGTATTTGAAGATCCTAAAGACAAAGAGTTGCCAGAACCCAAAGTGGAAGCTCCTTGGTTGGGTGGTGCTACTAGTGGTTTGGGTCCAGCAGCCGCTGCTGTAGTTGGTGTCGGTGCTGCAGCAGCTGCTGCTGTGGGTTTAACAGCTGAAAGGGATCTCCCACAACATCCTCAAGATGTAGCTCCACAATCGCAAACATTAGCTCCTCCTCCACCTCCATCTAGAAAAGTTGCTCATCATACTAATGATGACCAAGCTGCCAGAAGAGTCACTTCACAATTGTTTGCCAATGCTCCTCAATCAGTAGTTGAATCTCATCCAACTGGTGCTACGGCCCTAGTGAGTCAAAATACTGGGATGTCTTTATCTAAACAAGGTGATATTTTTAAACATTTCGATTCTACGAATACTGATGAAGTATACGGTTTGAACTCATCTGTGGCCGAGGTGATCAATGCTTCATTTAAGGATGGTAACTTGACCAAATCTCAAATCATTGGGGAAGTGGCGTTTACTTATAAACCTCATGAACATGAAACTTCCATTCCAAATGATCCAATCTTGATTAAGATTCCAAGTGTTTATGATAAATTGATTGTAAATGATTCATTTGTTTCAAAAATCGATGATAATAGTACGTTCCAAATCTTGCCATTACATATATTTGCAAAAACTTTAGGAGGGTTCAAATATGTTAAATCAATTGAAGAATCAGAAACACCAATTTTGATTCAACAAGTTTGGAAATTTGAAAATCATCAAGCCAGTCTTATGATCAATCTTAAACTCAACCCCACTTACAAGTCACAAGTCACATTCAAAAACTTTGTTGTTTCCGTGGCTTTGAATACAGATGTCCAAGTATCAAGTGCATTGTCTAGACCTCAAGGTGCATTCAAGAAGGATAGGAATAGAATCACTTGGAGATTTGATCGTCCGGTAGTATTGGGTGGGAATCATCCTGAAGAACAATTAATTGCTAGGTTTTCTACGGCAAGCTTAGGCTCTGAACATGAATCCGGAGTTCAAATTAAATTTGAAATTGAAAATAATCCAATTCATTTCACCACTATTTTCAATAATGATCAAACTCATGAAATTCCGGTTGTTAGAAACTTGATTACTGGTAACTATAGTGGTCATTTGTGATTCAACCAATTTATTTTCTCTTTTTATTCTTTGTATATGTATATATATTGCCCAACCAAACCAAAATTAAAATCAAAAATAAAATGCCTAAAATTTTTCCTATATTTCATATAAAAGATATAAATTGGACTAAACAACTATAATAATAAAATTTTCAAAACAAATAAATAAAGGAATGAAAGAATGAAAGAAATGGGATATATTCATTCATTCAATCAATCAATCATTCTTCTTATTCTTAATACCAGCATCCTTCTCTTCTGGGGTTAAACTATCATAAGCAGCTTGTAACCCAGCCAATTGCTTTTTAAACACTTCAATATCTTTCTCCTTCAATTTTATAAGTTGCTTATACTTGTCAATTTCACCTTCATTTGAACTATTGTCCAGAGCAAGTAATTCTCTGTATTGAGTTTCCTTACTGACCAACTTTCTAACAATGGTTATGACTGTACCAATGGCTATGATCAAATATAAGACAGCGCCACTTAAATAAAGATTTCTTTGTGAATAAAACTTAGTTGCCAATTGATCATAAGATAATGTAGCTCTAGAATTTTCTGCAATACCAGTTGTGAAGTAAGCATCTGAATGGCCATCGATTCTTCTTAATCTAGTTAAACAATCAATGAATTGAAGGACTAATAATACAATTGTAAATACAACCCCAACTGTAAAATTTTGAGACTTTTGCAAAATAAATGTAAGATCAACTATCTTTTTCCTAACTGGGTAAGGCAATGGTAACTCCAATACCAATAAAGTTACCATTTGGATCACCATTACCCCAAATACCAATGTCAATTGAATACTCATGATTTGTTATAGTAATTGATTCTTTCAATATTATATACCCAATTGATTAAAGATCACCACGATGAATTTGTAGTGTTGGCAGTACCTCATTTTTTCCTCTGCACCTAAAAAAGAACCTGAAATTTAGTTACTACCTGCATAACAGTATCTACGTCATTTAAAGGTATAAAGTATATATATTTGAATTACATTAAATAATAGTCTCTATACATCGCATGTACTCTATAAACCAGTGACCTTACGAGCATAGTTATAAGCAATAAAGCTGAACAACAACATACCACCTACAATCCCCCAGAACCACGCCAATCCATCAATATCTTGGCCTGGTACCACACAATTCATACCCCATAAACCAGTTACAACGTTGATTGGTAAAACTATAGTACCCAAAATAGTGATTTTTCCTAAAACATCATTGGTATCATTATTAACTTTTGTCATATCAATGTTAATTTGTGCCAAATAATTGGAATGGAATCTGGCGAGTAATTTTTCATAATGATTCAATGATTGAACCATAGTAACAATATGATCTTGAATATCACCTAAATACATTCCGATTTCTCCCTTTGGAGTTTTGTTACTTTCACTCATAGCCTCTGAGAATCTCTTACTGAATCCCTTTATAACATCAGCTTTTGAACCTAAAAGTCTCAAGACTGACATAACTCGTTTACGACATTCCCCAATACGACGTAACATATCACCTTTACGTTTCCAACCTAAGATTTTAGACGACGTACTGGCTGAACTCTTTTTAGAAGTACTGCTTGAATCATTTGAAATAATCTTTTTAAATCCAGATCCTACTTTATGATCTACTGTTGATTTGGATCTTTTCCTCCAAATAAATACATTATTATTTGTACTTTGAACCTCAGTAGCTCTTTTAGTTCTTCTCATCAGCTGATGGAATGGAGAAGGCTTTTCTTCCTGTTCAGAATCGGAATCAGAATCGGAATCGGAATCAGAATCTTCTCCCGAATGCATTTTCAAAATGGCATCTTCAATTGAATTGACTTCTTCTTCAATACTTTCAATCATTGGTGCAAATGAATCTGTTATATCATCAATTAAGGCATAACACATCCAGTCCGATGTAACACTAAGATATTCTCTTAATAAACGAGCTCTTCTTCTAACATTAATAGGATGAGGAGTAGCTGAGAAATGGAAAGTAATAACAGCATCCTTAAACACTATCATATACATATTTAATGGCAGTAATTCACCATCTCTTATTTTCTTTTGTTTGGATCTAACTGATGAGTCCTTGGTCTGAGGATGCATTAATGAAGACTCTCTTGATCTAGACATTTTGGTCGATTTTCTACTAATGGTATTTTTAAAGAAATTCCAAACTGATGCCTTACGTTCTTGAGATCCAAATACACTTTCAACATCACTGGCATTATCATACATCTCTTGAAGTTTATTTAATTTCTTTTCGTGTTCTTTAGCTCTTGCCTTCCTTCTTTCATAAACAACATCAAATGAAGTGAAACAAATAAAATAATAACTTTTAAACAATTCCACTTTTTCACGAGTTTCCCCTAAAAAGATATCTTCAGTCGTTAAAGGATGGATACCAAAAGTTTTAGATAAAACCTTCATCTCTTCTTCAGTCGGGTCCAATACATCAAGCCAAAATGGAGTGATGTTAGTAGGTTCTTCGGAAATTGAGCCCATAGTAGTTCCTGGAACTGGAGTCTCGGTACCTTTAGATGATTGTACAATTCTCAATGCCAAATTGTTTGGAAGATTATTGACAGATGAGTTAACTCCATCCGTTGTTAAATTAATAGCTGGTATAGATGAATGTCCTACTGAACCGTTATTGTTATTGCTGTTATTGCTGGGAACATTGTTATTGATATTTATGGTACTACCATTATTTCCATTATTGCTGTTAGTTCCAGCATTATTATTATTATTATTGGTAGTTGCAACCGAAGGAGATCTAAGGTTGGCAATACTAGCACTAGATGGGAAACTAGAAATTGGTTCTGAATAATGAGAAGGAAGAAATAATTCTTTCAATTTTTCCAACGTAGATTTTTCTTCTTCATCTTCTTCAACTTCTTCTTCATCTTCTTCAACTTCTTCTTCATCTAATTCATCTTCAGCTTCTTCTAATTTATCTAATAAATCATCTCCATTATTACCTTCCCATATATTCTTTTGATTTTCAATTTTTTCATCAAATGTCAAACCATCAGCAGCAATCAATCCACTAATTGACGGAGAGTGAATAGTTTTATCTAGATTTTCTCTGAAATAAGTATATCTACATAATCTACCATCAATTTTCCCAGTTTTCAGATTATATTTTGGCGTGGGTTTATAATGACTACTATTATTAGTTGGATGTGGACGATTTAATATAGTTGGGATTTCTTCTTTTGATTTTTCCCAAGGTTGAATTGGAGTTGGTCTTACTCTAAATGAATCTTGCATCAGGTTTAAAGATCCTACTTCATCAATATGATAATTATTTATCAAGGGAGTTGATTCAGTTAAATCCGAAGGGGAATGTCTTTCCAAGGGCAGAATTGATTCTGATATTGGTTTTCTTGCAATTGGATGATGGAAATTTACAAATGGTGGAGGTGAAGAAGAATGAGGAGATAAATTTCCATGATGATTCATTTCTTCTTGGATTTCTTCCAATACAAATTCTTCTAAAACTTTTAAATCGGGCCATTGATAAGAACTTTGTTTATTAGCATCGGCAGATGTATGATCATAATAATCTGGGAAACAAACATCATCCAATGAAGTTGAATCACTTGAATGATCAGACGAAGGATTCGAGCCTCCAAATTCCATTGAATTCAAGGAATAATGATCATCATCATCTCGACTATCATCATGATTCCAAGATTGAGACAGATTCAATTTTCTTTGTTCTCTAGTATACTCATCCATATCTAAAGCAATCGAACCGAATTTTCCATTTGAACTATTACCAATTAGATTGATTCTATCGTCGTTATTATTATGATTGTTAATATTAGTAGTGTTTGTAATGCTTGAAGACTGATTTTTGGCTGATTCACTTTGAAATAATAAATTTTGAAGGTTTCTATTGGTTAAGGGTAATGTTGATAATCTTGGTAATTGTTGACGATATTCATTTGATTTATCAGAACCTTCAGTCTGTCTTCTTCTTAACTTCCGACGAGTTTTATTACTATTACTTGTATTATTATTGTTACCAATATTATTAGTAGTAACACCATTATCAATAGTATCATTACCGCCAAGACTAACATTTGAATTTTGAGTAAAGACTTGTTGTTGACTACTTCTTCTTCTAACTCTTGCCGGGGATGAGTGTAAATTAGCTAAATCATCGTGTAATCGATGATCAATATAACTTGTTGAACTTAATATATCTCCCAGTAATTTTTGTCCAACAATACCACCACTATTACTAGCTGTTGAAGTAGGGGAATTTTGAATATCAACGATATTATTCCGAGGTAAAGATTCAGTAGAAGAATTAGCCGAGTCATGATCTGATTGATTTGATGAAGGAATATAATTGGCGGTGGGGAAGGACCTCCTTTTATTCTTGCCTTTGCCTGGCATTGCTGCTATCTAATCTATTGATAAAGAAATCTTTTATTTAAAAATTAATTAGTCCAAAGCCTAAGGATAAAAATACAAGATTAATGACCAATGATATTAGAATTTGAAAACAGAATAGGAGGATTTAACTTTTCATTAATAAAGGAAGAAAGATAATTAAATTCTGCTTGGTTGGTTGCTTTTAATTGATTTATTAAAATGTGTTCTGCTTCAGAGATTGCTGAGATAATTGATGATGATTTGATTTAGATTTATTGTAAGGGGAAAAAAATATGTTGAACAGTTCTTCAAATTTATATATGATAATGAAGTGAATAAATCAATGTTATACAACCATAGATATTGATTATAGATATTGAATATTAAATTTATATATAATTTAGTAATATTGAATATTGACATATTATCATAAGCTCTGTCAATAGTAAAAAAGTTTAGGTTTAAGCCTCTCCTCTGTCTCATTATATATATAGAATATAACCATAAATCAATTATTTCATAAAATATTGCGCTTTTCTACTTTACATAACCTTTAATATTATTACTTTTACCCATTTCTATTACTCTTTATTATTATTGTCATCAATTAATTACTTCTATAAATAAACATTTAATTAATTCAGTCATAAACTATATTTTTATATTGTATTGCATTATATTATTATATTATAGATAATATCATTCAACTATCATTTATGCGCTATTTAAATTAAATTGTAATTACTACTACTGTTGTTGTCGTTTGCTATTATGGAATTCATTAAAATAATTCCCATTATAATCATTGTCGAATGATGGCACGTCAAGACTAATTCTTCTTTTTTTTATAATCAAATTACCTATAGTTAACTTTCAAAATTCAAGGAGCATCTTCATCACTTTCAGGTTCTGCCTCCTCGGCTTTTGGTTGAGTTGGATCGGGTTTCTTGATCTTTACCTCTTCTTCTCCTTCTTCTTCTTCTACTTTCTTTTCAAGTTTGGCTTTCTTATTGGCTATGGCTGTAGCTGTTGCTGTGGCTGTTACCAGTGATGTTAATTTAGAACTTCTACCATTTAAAGTATCTAATGAATTTTGAATCTTATTAGTTGCTTCCAATAATTTATACCAAGTATCTTCAGTCAATGATATCCCCTTCTTACCAGGTCTCTTTTCACCTGAATCTTTATCAATATAAAATTCTCGTATATCAACTAAATTAACATTATTGAATTTCCGGATTGTAACTTGCTTCTTTTTATCCAACTCAATTGTGACTTCTTCTCCACTACTACTATTATTATTGTTGTTATTGTTGGATCCACCACTGCTGAACCCACCTCTATTGGAATATGATCTCTTGTTATTATATGACATTGTGATAGATGTATGATTCTAAGACGTGTTTCTAATAATAATTAAATTGTACGTGTATTTTCTTTTTGACATTTTTGTATTTTTCATTTTGAGGGTAAAGCAAAAAAATATTTATATTAATAGATTTTTATTTTCATTTTTATTTTCATATCTAAAGTTTATAATTTTACTTCAATTCTTTTATTGCAAAGGGGTTACCTTCATTCTTTGAATCGAATATATTTCTTATTAAAACGAAATGAAAAGTTTATTTTTTTTATATTTATATTTATATTTATATTTATATTTCTAATTTTCACTAATAATCTATACATGTGTCAAAAAGAATTCTCTATTAAAATTCCCTAATATAATTGTCTTATTTCATCTTCACCTTCCTTCAATCCCACTAGGCCATGTCTCATTAAGATGTTTAGATCCTAACAATCTTTGAACTTCTTCAACAATTGGTTCATCCTTGAAATTAATATCATCTTCATTGGTTTTAACTTTCCAATAACTTCTAATTGCAACATCTAATTCAAATAAATTAGATACTCCCAATACTATTGAAGTCTTTTGATTCCATTCATATTCCTTCTCAAACCCTTCATTTGATTTTTGTTGTACTTGTTGTTTACTAGTAAATAAGCAATTCTTTAAAGCATATCTTGTAGATAAATCAGCCAATTCTAATCCATTATATTCTTCCTTTAAAATTTGAGAGATTTCATCAACTTTATCTTTAAGTTCTTGTGGAGCTGGATGAAATGAATGAGTTTTTCCTGATCTTAATAAAGACATACTTAAAATTGATCCATTTAATAATTTCTTGATATGACAATTTTTGAAAAATCGATCATAATATTCAAATAATAAAGTATTTTGAATACAACCATTTGAATAGGATAATATAGCATCTAATGGACCAATATCATTAATCTTGGTACTTCCAAGAGCAATTTTATATAAAAATTGAACTGAATAACCCGAAATACCAAAATTTAAAATCAAACCTTCCTTTTTCAATTGATTTAATTCCTTTAATGCTTCAAATATCTCATCTTCTTTAACAAATTCAATATCATGCATATATACAAGATCTAAATAGGTTGTACCTAATCGTTTTAATGATCGATTAATTGAATATCGAACATTTTCACGTGAATAATCAAAATCATCTAATTTAACTCGTCCAGCTTTAGTACAAATATAATATGAATCTCTTGGTAAATCAAGTTCTCCTAATGCTTTCCCTAAGATTTCTTCTGATGGACCATAATATGGTGAAGTATCAATAGCGTTTAAACCTCGTTCAAACGCCACAGATATAATATCTTTGGCAGCTAATCCATAAGGATTATCGGAATATTGAGTATTAAACACAGCACCACCTATTATAAGGGGAGGAAGATTCTCTATGGAACGAGGACTCTTGACCTCAAATGAACCGATGGCCCTCGTCATTTGAACTTATGGAATGAATATGGGATCCCTAGAATATAAAGAATGAAAAGGATTAATAATTTAAACGCAATTTTTTGATTTGATAACTAACAGAAGAAAAAAAATTCATAAGCCTGCCTTTTAACTTCAAAGTACTAGTCGCATTTTTTCCTTTTAATCATTAATGAAAATAAATTGCAAAATATTTCTGAAATTGCATCATCGTATCTAATGGTTAAATCTACATGTTTTTGATTAATACCATCATTTGAATATCATTATTAAACTATATATATATATAGAAACCACATACATATTTTAACAATGTATCATCAAAACACATCTTGACCTTCTTGTATATAATTCCCTGGTACTAAACCAACCATACCTGATTTATCGCCACAGGTATTTGCCAATTCACATACATACCAATTATCTGCTTGTTTATGTAAAACATACATATTCCAATGTTTTTTGAAATATAATTCTCCCTCTTGTTGAGGTTTATATGAATATCTTGCCCTTGCCTTTGTTAAGAATGGACTTTTGGTTAAGGGTGTTAGATTAACATCAACATTATTTTTACTACTAGTTATAATAGCATTAAGATTATTATATGATTTAGTAGGTGATTTCAGAAATGATCGTCTATGACTAGTGGAATAAGCTTTATTATTATGATGTTGATTAATATTATTTTCAATTATCATTGACTTTGGTCTACCAAGTTCTTGAGAATTCTCCCGTCTATAATTCGGCTTAGTAGGCGAATTAAAACTAATAGAATCATGTCTAGCAGCAGTTTCAATATTATTAGTATCCACATATGGATTTATTAATGATGGTTTACTCTTATGAGGTGTATTTGGTTCAGTTCTACTTTGACGTCTATTTTCTTCATATTCCTTGGCCAATCTAACTGATCTTCTATATTGATTCACATCACCATTCCCACCTGCCGACAAATCTTCCAATGCCTTGGCAATGAAATCAATTGAGAAATCCTTCATAATGGGCACTTTACCACTACTTTGAGAAGCATTCAAGTTTGATATATTATTAGATGTGGGATCTATAGATAGTCTTTCCTTTGATATCTTATTATTGATTTTTTCTTGGAAATCATTTAATTGTTTCTCCTTCCTTCTTGGTGATGACCAACTTCTATTTTCATTATTAGAAGTTGGACCTGTACCTGATCCTGATCCTGATCCTGATGAATAATTAGTTGGATTCGAATAATTAGAATTGGTATATCTATTATTACTTTGTTCTGAATTCTTCAACTTGATTGAAAAAACATCATCTACTTTATTATTATCCTCTGGACTTGAACTATAGATTGATGATGGAGGTTTCTTTTTGGAACTTTGAATAGGTAGAATATAAGGATTATTATTATTAACATTTGATTTTGTAGGAGTATGAAAGGGTAGTTGAGGCATTGGTTTATTTGGGCTATATTTAATTGGTGATGATGATGAGGTGGTTGTTGAAGATCGGGAAGGAGATGTGGAAGGATGAATAGCTTCAGAAGCTTGAGAATAAGTTGAATAATTTCTTGATAATATAGGTTCGAATTCAGGATCGATTTGATTTGAAATTTCATAATCATCTTTAATATTTGAATCGTCAAATCCATTCATAAAATCAACAAATTGATAACCTTGATAAATTTTATTTCCAGTTCCATAAGTATTACTAAATTGTTGTAAATCTTGAACTGGTTGAACTTTAGCAAGAGAAGATCTTGCTAAATCCACGGCATGATCATTATCAACACAAATAGTAGCAATATTATTACAAAAATTAAAACAATTAACTTTACATAATTGAATTCTTTCAATTTCTAATTTATAAAAATCTTGTAAAGCCAATGACCAATCTTGATTATATAAAAAATTTAAATCATTATAAGTTTTTAAGGCTTGATGATAATCAGATTCAATTTTAATTAAATTTGATTGTTGTTTATTTAAATTATTGGATATTTTTTCTAAATCTTTATCCCAAGCCATTTTCAGACTTAAATGTAATGATTTAATTAATGAACATATATCTTGATAAGATTTTTTAGATGATTGTAAATGTTTAAAAGCTGAATCTCTCTTGGTTGTAATTTTATTCATATGATTTTCAATTTTTTGAACTTTTTTAATAAAAGTTTTATGAAATTCTTTTAAAGTTTGATAATTCATAACTTCAATTGATTTAATAAATTTATAATTAAATTGAACCATTGATTGATTTTCAATTGATAATTTATCTAATGCAATTTTAATTGAACCTGTTTCTCGAGATCCTAAATTAATTCGTTGATTTAATTTATCTAATTTTTTAGCATATTCCTTTTCAATCATTATTCTTTCTTCATAATAATGTAATATTTCTTCAATAGTATTGATTGAATCATGGAATTTCTTACATATGGTGGTATACCCATCATTTGAAGGACCCCAGAAATTATTAACAACATTGATGGGAGGTCCATCATGATAACGAGTATGGTCTCTGACTGATGTCAGTCCCAGTATCAGCATGGTTTAGAATGATATGATTTATGATAAGAACAGACTTTGATTATAAGGTGATGATGATGATGATGATTATAATTCAATTAGATATATATATATATATAAAGTAAATTTAAATGATTTAAACTAAGAAGAATTAGGATTAAAGGGTTTTTGATGATGATTCTTTTTTTTTCATGTATTTAATAAACATATATTGATATATTGATGTTATATATTGTTTACATATTTCCCAATTGGGAACAGCTGCTCTTACTCTTTTTACATAAAGTAAATAAATATATTGAGGTATGGATGTTTGTTTAGTTTTTGTTCTTGCCGTTAGAGAGTGCCTGAAAAGAAGGGAGGTGAGTATAAGTACGAGTTAAGCTAAGGTGAGGTAAGTGTCTGCAAAATGAGTAATTATCAAATAGTAGTAGTAGTAGTCAGCAGTTAGTAGTTAATTATCCTTAATAGATTAATAATGTATTGATTTGTATTTTTAAATAGGAATAAATAAATCAATTTGATTGGATAGCCATAAGACCCCATAAGATAATCTAGAACATGTTTTTATCCTTATTAGCAATCAAACAAAATTGTTAATGAGGAATGACCCATACAATAAATATAAAATAACATTAACATAATACTATGATCCATATAATGATGGTGTATGTAACATAATGTACATGATACATGTCCTTACATGAACTAGGAAACCATCTATGTAAATCAATATATCAAATCAGTTGTTAATTAGTTATTGACTCTAATAATTCCATTTTATTGTTCTACTTAGTATTAAATGAGCATTATAATGTATATTCATTTATTTATATTAAAGGTTATAAACCACAGCCTTGCATATTTAATACTATTGTTATTTATTAGTTATTGGTTAAAAATTGTTTTATAAGCTTTTCATTATAGTAAAACCTTCTTCTCCATACTTAAAACATTTATACTGTGGCTTATATGCAGTCACAATTTCAGTATAAAATTTACATATGAAATGAGGAACATGGAACTTTTTTTATAACAATAAATCATTCATTCATTCATTAATTTTATTTATTTATAATCATCACCACCTTCATTTCATTATCATTTGGATTTAAGATCTTATAATTAGAAGTGTCTTTCACATTGGACTTGTATCAATTCACTTCAAGTATTTACTTAATTCTCAATTAATCATGGCGGGCTTGTTTTCTCGTAAAGTACGTATAATTAATAAAATCACGATGGCATTTCTGATATTGATAGCACATTTTTTGTACTAATATTTTCCATCTCCTTTAGCGGAAGACTGATTCATATCAAGGTTTTACCAAATATTCCAATGAAGTAAACAGCTATCAACTACAAAATACCGTAGCTGGATTACCTAACTCTAGTGGTTCCAGGGCCCAATCATTTTCAAATGGAGCTGGTCAAGCAGCTGCGGCTGCTATTCGAAATCATCAACTACAACAACAACAACAACAACAACAACAAAATATCCCACAGCCAATTCTTCGACAACCAGTAAGAAGAACAAACTCGCTAACAGCAAGCAATGCGCTGACCGCTGCTGCTGCAAGGACCAATTCGTTAAGATCATACTCATACCATCCTAAGGGATCATACACTCCCGGACAAGCTAATATTAATAATGTAACCAACAACAATAATAATAATATTGTCAGTCCTCCAAGAAGATATAATAGTTTAACAAATTCAAGTATCAATTCGATCCCAACTAGAACTACTTCTTCAGTGGCTAAAAGATCCAGCTTTTCACAACGTCCAGTCGGGGCTACCAGTATCAACGAGGCAGATGATGATAATATGGACCTTTTAGATGATGATATTATAATCACTACAAAGACTACTAGAGTAATTGATTCACAAGGTAGAACTCAATCAATAACAACACAGACTATAAAGACTCTACCTGATGGTTCCAATATTATTGAAACAACGAGTAAGAACATTTCTCGAAGTAACTCAAGAACAAATTCTTTAACTTCAGCCAATGTAAGACATAATTCAATGCTTTCAAATAATATCAATCCAAGTCTTGGTAAAATTGAAGAAGATTTACAAAATTTTGATTATAATTATCAATTGGATAATGTTAATGCAGTTCCAGATTTACAATTGAATGTCAATGATCATAGTAATTATAATAATACTATTTTAGGATCACCATTTCAAGAGCCTCAAGCATCGTTTGATGAGTCTCCATCTCAGAATAAAGAATTAATTGCTCCTGTTACAGAACGGATTCAAAAACCAGATTCATCACCTACAAAACCATTAAGATCAATCTTGAAAAATACTCCTCAACCAAAGTTTGATGATGAATATCAAGAACAAAACTCTGAATTCAATCAATTTGATCATCCAAAAAATGTTTCTCATAATCAACCAAAGTTTAAAGTCCCAGCATCTCCTACCGCTGATCATTCTCCAACAGTAAGACAATCTATTCAAAGACCATTTGTACCTAAACAATCTCATCAAGGAAGTGAAGACTTGAAATCAAATAGTACCATTTCTCCTCCAAGTTCTATACAGTTTCTTGATACTGTCGAAACTATTCCTATCTACGCTGAGAATAAACCAAGAAAATCAAAACCTGCTCAAAATGATGAAAAATATAGTGCTGAATTTTATGCAGCTGCTTTATTGGCTGCTCATAAGAAAGTATATGGTGAAAATGCGGCTCCACAACCTCGTGCCGATCAGGATCATTTTAAAAAGAAGAAATCACTTGCTTTTAAAGCACCACCCCGGTCAAAACATGAAGAGCAGGCTATTGATGATGATTATAGATATGAAAATCATCATCGAGGTTTTGCCACTCATTCTTTAAGAAATGAACCTGTGCTGAAGGAATCGAAACGAAAACATAAAGATGCTCATGTTCAAGAAGATGAATATCCTGAAGTGATTGATGATGTGGTTCCACAGACATTTGCAAGTCCAGTCGTTGACAATGTACCAAATATTGAACCAGTTCAACTTGAAACTAGTGCTCCTTCTTCACCAGAAAAGAAGAAGAGATTTAGATTATTTGGTAGAAGCAAGAAAAATAAAGCAGACAAGGATAACAAGAGTTTGAAATCTAATTCTAGTATAAATGAAAAGAATGCTGCTCCTGAAATTCAAGACTCGATTGTGAATCAACAAGTTGTCAAGCATGAAGAAGCTATTCAAGAGGTTGCTCCTACTGCTGAGATTAAAACTCTGAAATTTACGCTTTCCCCTACATCGTTTATCAAAAAGGTTGAAGGGCCCCAGGTGGCAGAACGTGAAACCGTTCCAGCTCCAGCTCCGGCTCCAGCTCCAGTCTCAGCTCCGGCTCCAGCTCCAGTCCCAGCTCAAGCCCGTGTCTCCCCTCCTGTTTCAACTCCAGCTCCAGTCACAGCTCAAGCGCCTGTTTCCGATCCAGTCACAGCTCCAGTTCTAGCCCCTGTTGCAGCAGCTACTTCTCCTATCCGAAAGGCTGAAGCCAGCGCGGAAGGATTGAGAAACTTGACGTCTAAAGCATTGCCAATTGGTCTAGGTGCTGGTTCTCCCCCATCACAACTGACCGAGGCTGCCGTTGGAAGTTTTGTCACTCCTACCACAAAGGACTCTATTCATTCATCGTCATATAATGATATTGTTCAACATCATGTATTACCTGTTCAGCATGAGCATAAAGAGGAAAATGAAGATAAAAATGAAGTCGAGGAGATTATCCCTGTTCCCAAATTAGGAAAAGTGGAACCTGAAGAATTTTCGGCTGATGAAGAAGAAGAAAGATATGAAATCAAGGAAGAAGAAGAACCTTTTATTAGTAATATCCAAGGAGAAACCTCTACCCAAGTTGATTCGAAAGTTAAATCCGCATTAGAAGAACATTCTGCTAATCAAAAGATTCACGAGATAGTTAATGATAAGGATTTAAGTTTACTGAATATCGAACCTGAGAATGTACATCTGGAACCTGTCCCTAAGATTGTGCCAGAGGAAAGTGTACCTGTTGATACTATTCCTGTTGAAAGTGTACCTGTTGAAAGTGTTCCTGTTGAAGATGTCCCAGGTCAAAAATCTCTTGGTGAACACCTCAATCTTAATGGAATGAATAGTGATATAATAGACGAACAAGAAGGAGATCATCAAGATGCTTCGCAGTCTGATGAGACCATCATTGATCATGCTTTTCAAACTTTGAAGAGTGATGCTGCGGTCGGATCAAAAATACCAATGAAAGCAACCGCTGTTGACAATGTTGCTGCTCGTGACGTTCTAGTTAAAGAGAAACCTACTAAGAAACCCAGTAAGTTCAAACAAAGTATTTATAAGTATTTCATTAAATCGTATGACCGATAAAGAATACACCCTAATAATGTTTCATTTCTGTATAGTTTTGTGTTAATATAATTTATTTATCTCGTATTTTATTTTCCTGCATGTAAAGAATTCCTTATACCAGAAATTATGACAGATTAGAAAAGAGAAGGAGAGAAATAGAAACGAAGTATGCAATTTTACGCAATTCCAGAGTGGAAGAATTGGGCTAATCATGTCAGGTGTTGTCGAAATATCAGGTCAATATCGCAATACAGGTGGCCAAGCTGAGCCACTACCCATATCTCAAGATTTTATAGACCTTTGTTATGCTTGTCGAAGGGGAGATATTGAGTTGGTAGAAACGTTGATTGCAAAGCCTAATTTGGATATCAATCAGGTGGATTTTTTTGATAATTCTCCATTGGTCTTACTGTCCATCTGCGGACACTTTGAAATTGTTGAGTTGTTACTTTCCCGAGGAGCCGTTTGTGATAGAGATACATTCGAAGGAGCTCGTTGTATTTATGGAGCACTTACCCTTGAAATTAGAAATTTGCTACTAAGTTTTGATGTTTCTAAATCAGTGGATTTATCTCAGCCTTTTGCAAGTCATATTACATCCTTACTAAATGCTCAAAATGAAATAATAACCAAAGATATTGTCTTCCAATTGAATCATAGTGGAACTCAAAATTTGAAACTAAATAGATTCTTACTAGCATCTCGAAGCTCATACTTCTTGAAAAGATTGATATCAGATTGGAAGAACATGTCTATTGTTGACATGCTGGATAAAAATGCTCAGGCTATACGAGTGATTGTCGCTTATCTATATTTACGGGTGGATGCCCTTGCGGTTGCTCCAGATGATATCAAAGAGAAAGTAGCGAAAATTGCGGAGGAATTTGAATTATATGATTTAGTTGAAAACATAAAGTATTTGAATGAAGCAACCACTTCAAGAGCTAAATCTAAAATTAAACATGAAATAGCTACAAAACTAGTTGAAAGAGCACAGGCAGACTTGGTTTCATTTTTACGTGACCATATTCTCACTCAAAAAATTGTGGCTCAGGCCAATCTTCCTGATGATGAAGATCTTGATGATTTGGAACACTCTATCTTCTTAACAAAGGAGCAAAAAGAAACTTTGATAAAATCTTCTTCATTCACTGACATCATTTTGACTTGTGTTGACTATGAACAAGAAGTTGTTGCTTACTACCCTACAAACAAATCAATACTTACAAGAAGCGAATATTATGACACAATGTTTAAATCGGAGATCTTTACAGCATCGGTTGGAGAATTACCCTCACTAAAAAACGAAAGTATTTCATGTATTGATGTTATAAATCGTCCTTCATTATCTTCTGACGATATTCCAACTATTAGAGTATCCGCAAGTGTTTCGAGTTGTAAAGTTGCAGAAATGATACTCACATATTTATATCATGATCAAATTCTGGATATACCACTTAATTTGTCAGTTGAATTATTATACGTAGCAGATGAGCTATTCCTCGATAGGCTCAAGACATTATGTGCTATGAAAATAATTTCTAGTTTTGAGGAATTGACGGTAAAATCATTTTCTCAAATTGAGGAAACTATGGGTTATAATGTCTATGATTTGATTAGGGTATCGTGGGGAACTAGAAGTGATAGGTTGGAGCAATTTTGTTATAGAATGATTGCCTACAATTTGGAATTTATTTACGACGATGAGGACCAACGAAAGCTCTTTTTGGCGGTAATTAAAGAAAGTGCTAACCGGATTAAAGAAAGACATGAGACCGATACCATAGAACTTATAGATGATATAAGGTACTACTTATCAGAACGTCATTCAAATGGTGACTTTTCTGATGCTTCTGGTGTAGGAGAAGGCGCTCTCGACTTAGATGAAAATCAACTTGATTATGAAAGGAATGTTGAAAGAATAGATAATTTATTGGAAGCTTTACAATTAGATGCATAGCCTGATATATGTGTTACAATATATGAAAATCTTATGTGCGCTACCATATATAATGATTTTCACGTGACTTAATTTTTTAGAGCCCATCTCTGCTTGAAAAAAAAAATTTATGTGAATATAAATCTATGTATATCAAGTGGTAGATCTAAACTAAACAACTAAGATGACTGATCTAAACCCTGACGGTGGATTGTCAGTAGACTTGTTTGTGTTGGACGATAAGTTGTCTAAAATCAGGACTCAGATTAACTCAAAGTTAGACAATCAGAAGCATTTGGCAATCATTTTATCAGCAGTAGAGGAAAATATTGAAGAACAAAATAATGACAAGACTCCAGTTGCATACTTTGTATCTTTCTTATCATTGTTAGATCAAGCTGTCAGAGATGACAAAATTCTTGATAATAATTTGGCTACTACGACTGCGTACTTCTTGGATCTTGTTTTCCCGTTTACCCCAAAACCATTATTAAAATCCAAGTTTAGTGAAATATTAACTAAATTGGCTCCATCCCTTACTCATCCTGGTGCTGAAGCTCCTTTGATAAGATCTAGTATTGGGGCTTTAGAAAGTTTATTATTAGTTCAGGAATATCAACAATGGCTTTCAAGTGGTAATATTTCCCCTAAGAGGGCATTCGTTGGTTTATTGGAATTGTCCTTTGACCCTCGTCCTAAGGTTAGAAGGAGAGCGCAAGAAGCAATTCACAAGTTATTAGCTAACCCTCCAGCCTCTCCTTCTTCAACCCATGTTGTATCTTCGTTGGCTGGTGAAATTTCCTTAACTAAATTGACATCCTTGATTGGAGAAGCCAGAAACCACAAGGCATCTAATAAAGAACTTAATTCACAAATAATTCATTGCTTGCAATTGATAGGTCATATCACTTCTGCGAACGCATGGCCAAGTAATAAGATCGAACCTTTGTGTGATGTGTTGTTAGAAATTTCTAAAACTTCAGATCAATATTTAGTATCTGCTGCATTTTCTGCTTTTGAAGGTTTGTTCAAGTCAATGTCTAATATTATCGATTCAGATAAATTCATTAATGTTTTAAGTATAATAATTGATTTAAAACCATCGACCAATGATACACATTTGGCAGCTTCCTGGCTTGCTGTGGTAGCAAAGGCATTAGAATGTTTTGGTGTTTTATCGCCTGAAGAAGCTGTAAGCCGTATTCCAACTTACTTGCCAATCATTTCACAATTCGTTTCAAGTGAATCAAAAGATATATACACTTCAGCTACTCAATGTTTAATTGCTGTAATTACACAAGTCATTCCTGATAAGTTTTTGTTGGCTCCAGATGCCACTAATGGAATTACTAACGAAGTTGATACGTTGATGGATGAAACCGTTACTTTTATAAGTGAGCACATAGAAAAAGAATTGCTTTCAATAAAATATCAGCACGCCACTAAAGACATTCTTGAATTTATTTCAGCAACTATTTTGAAATTAAGAAGTCGTTGCAATCCTGATTTCTTAGGAATAATTGAAATTGTTGGTAATTGGAGAACTAATGAGGCTGACCAATTTCCTTACAATAGCGAAGCAGAAAGTGTCATTGCTGCTTCTATCACCACCATGGGTCCTGAGGTAGTGTTAAGTATTTTACCTTTGAATTTGACGACTGGTGGTAAGCAAGGTAGAGCTTGGCTCTTACCATTATTGAGAGATAACGTAAGATTTACGGAATTGGGTTATTATAAAAAGAATATTTTGCCAATCGCTGAATTTTTCGGAAATAAAATAAAAGAGTCTACCAATAAGGAATCTGTTAATGCTAAGGTCTTCCAGACTTTAGTTGATCAAATTTGGAGTTTATTACCTCACTTTTGTGATTTACCAAAGGATTTGATCATATCATTTGACGATTCATTTGCAGCCAACCTTTCAGACTTGATGTATTCCAATGTTGAACTCAGAGTTCCAATCTGTCATGCTTTGAGATTATTAGTAGAGTCAACTGTAGCTTACTGTGACGGTGCTTTAGAAGATGATCTTTTAACCATTCAAGAATTTCCAATTAGTAAAGCTAAGGAAAACTTGGTATACCTTTCTTCAAAGGCTTCAAATATTTTGTCAGTTTTATTTAATGTTTTTTCATCTACCTCGCCAGATTCAAGTGGGTTTGTTTTGGAAACAATTGATAGTTATTTACAAGTCATGGGAAGTGAAGATATTGAAGCAACATTCAACAAGGTATGTAGCTTATTGAAATCTTCTATGGATGAAGAGGCAAAACAAACACAAGCACCAACAAAAGGTGACAAAACTCCGAAATTAAGTGTCACTATGATGGATTTGGTTGTTTCAATGACTAAATATGTTCCACAATCCTCGTATAATGCTTTGTTCACTATATTTTCAGGTACTGTTACTACAAGTCAAGATGCTTTAATTCAAAAGAGGGCTTATAGAATTATTTCCAAATTGTGTGAATCTGATCAAGGAAAAGAGTCCGTCAAACTTTTTATTAACGAAATTGAAAAAGTATTTATTGAGACTACGGAAGGGACACATAGTTCAGCTCGTGCATCAAGATTGAATGCTATACTAGAAATAGTGGATATCCTTCCTGAAAGTGACCTTTATTTCATCCCAGCTACGTTGCAAGAAATAATAATCTCAACCAAAGATGTGAATGAAAGAACTCGTGAATTATCTTATGCTATATTGATCAAAATGGGGAATAAAATGTCAAATGGAGGTATTATAGAAAATTCCAGAGTTCCAGGTTTTCAACCTGATGCTGAAAATTCAGAAGCTAGTTTGACTGAATATTTAACCATGGTAAGTGCTGGTTTAGCTGCCCAAGCTCCTCATATGATCTCAGCCACTATCACTGCTATTTCATGTTTAGTATTTGAATTTAAAGATAAAATACCTACTGATGTTTTATTAGAAATTTCATCAACTGTTGAATTGTTTTTAACTCATAACTCGAGAGAAATTGCCAAATCAGCCATAGGATTTGTCAAAGTAGAAGTTTTATCATTACCTGAAGAATTAGTTAAAGCTAACTTAAAGGAGTTAATAGAAAAATTAATGAAGTGGTCACATGAGCATAAAGGACATTTTAAGTCAAAAGTTAAGCATATTTTAGAAAGATTAATAAGAAAATTTGGTATAGAAGATATTGAAAATGCTATTCCTGAAGAAGATAGAAAATTGGTAGCTAACATTAAGAAATCAAGAAATAGAGCTAAGAGAAAGGAATTGGAAGAAACTGAAGGAGGTGATAAATCAACTTCTAACCAAGAGAAGAAGTTTGTCTCTGCATACGAAGAAGCCTTGTATGATTCAGATGATGATGATGAAGAAGAAGAAGAAAATGATAATACCCAATCTTCTAATAAGAGAGCCCCTTCACAATTCATTTTAGAAAGTGGTGATGAGCCTTTGAATTTATTAGATCGTCAAACATTAGCTCATATTTCGTCTTCAAAACCAAGCAAGTTTTCGAGACAAGATAACAAGCAATCTAAATTTAAGACACAAAATGGTAAACTTGTTTTCAATGAAGGTGATGATCCTGAAGAAGATCCTTTATCTAATAAAGGTTCTGGTGTTGATGCTTACTTAGAAGCAGTTAAACAAGCTCCAATCAGAGGTCAAAGAAATAAATTGAAATATAAGAGAAGTAATAGAGAAGATGATTGGTCTGACGATGAAGAAGACAAGGTCCAAGAAAAGAAAGTTGACAAATCAAAAACTTTAGGTAAAGCTAGAATTTCCAAACCAAAGCAAAAGTTTAAAGCTAGAAAGAAGCTTTAAATGTGTATATTAGAACCCCATTTATAGTTGTAGATATATATAAATATAAAATATAAGTCTGCAAAACAAAAAAAAGTCGTGCGTATAAAAATTTTTCAAAATAGACTTGAAAAAAAATTGTATATGATAAAAAGTTTTGGAATCATCAATACTTTATGGATAGACAATAATCGACGAAGAACAATATGAGTACGCCTGTCATTCAAGCTGTCAAGGTGGTGAAAAGTCCACTTAAGATAAGATTGGCCCGTTTCGGTAGAAAACATAGTCCTTATTATAATATAGTCGTTGCTAAGAAGAAATCAGCCCGTGACAGTTTGCCAGTAGAAGTATTGGGAACCTATAATCCAAATCCTATACCATTGACTCCAGTTGAGAAAGCAAATGGAACTAAGCCATACAAACATATAGAACTAGATTTCGATAGATCCAAGTACTGGTTAGGTGTTGGGGCAGACATCTCCGAACGTGTCACATTTTTATTTAAAAGAGCTGGATTACTTCCTGAACAATGGCCAAATCCCAATAAATTATCTCAACAGGTATCAAAACCTGTTGTGAAAGACATAGCAACCATTCAAGAAGAACCAAGAGAGTTTGTTAGAAGAAGGTAGTTCTATTAAACCAAACATTAGCATTATTTATATATATATATTTCAACTAGAAAGACATTATTCCCTTCATCTTGTATATAATAGCATATCATCTACAAATGTACACATATTTATGAAATTATTCAACCTGGACTTTGTTGCGTTTGAATCTTTTAAAGAAGTAATCATAATAGGTAGTTGAATTGTCTTGTTGATGAGCTTTTGATACTCCAAAAAATGTCATTAATCTGTTTCTAAACCCCAATCTTGGTAATTCAATATCAACATGGCATATATCGACACTATCATTTTCATCGCCATCGTTATCATCTTGAACACCTTCAAGTTCAATGTCGTCATCAGCCCCAAAGTGTTGAGTACTTTCTGGAGTCGTATGATAACTTCCAGGCAATCTTGTCTTGTAGTATTTATCTACCCAATCTGGGCTCTTCCTCTCAATGTTACCATTATTCAAGTAGTACTTGTAATTATTTCTTTCAAATTGTTGAGGCTCTATTGGTATATGTTTAATCATCGTTTTAGTGGTTGCCACTTGAGAGAATTTGATATCCTCTGTAAAAATATCATTGAAATTAAATATCAAATCATTAAAGTTTGTATCATAAGCTATTTCTGAAATATTAGGGTGTTTAATTAAGGTTATTATCGAATCTTGTAATACCACTTTAATTTTAAGAAACTCATGATGTATTTCTTCACAAATTAGTGATACCTTCAGTAAATTTTTTGTAAGTGAATTTAATTCACCCACATATTGATTGATTTTACTATACGATGATGATTGGATTCTATCATTCATAAATTGAAATAAATGCAAACAAGGATAACAATTTTCTAGTATTATTAATGGTAAACTATCAAAGGAATTTCCTAGCTTCAAATCATCATCAATATCATCGATATTTTCACTTGAACTATCTAAGCTGTCAGGAAATGGACTTTCATTTTGAATTTTGAAAATATATTCGAGTAATTGAATAGTATGGGAGCAATTTATTGTTAAATTGAAATTTGATGGTGAAGCAATTAAATAAATAAATTCCACGAAACTATTCATCTTGAACACCAATAGGAAAACCCCATTTTCTTGACTTATAGTTGATTGATTGAGAAGGATATTTTCAAAGAAGGATTCGATTATCAATATCGAAATAAATTTATCCAACCTTCCATTATTCAAGAAATTGAACAAAGATAGTTGATTTTCTTTGTCAACTTTAACAATTTCAATCAGACTTGTAATCAATCTAACTACCTCCGTATAAACTTGTCGTAACTCTTTTGAAGGTACATCCAACGGGAACTTATAGGGTCCTTCATCCAATATCCAATCTATCTTCACTAGATTGTAATTCAATTTTTGATCTTTAAATGAATTTAGCCGCTGAGAAAATAAATTGAGATTGTTGCTAGGATCTAAGATGGAGAAATTGGTATCGTAGTCTGATACATCCATGGTGAGATTGTTAAAAAGCTTAGATGATCCAACGTAGAGTTTGATTGGAGTGAAACATCTGGAAGTGTTGAAATGTAAGAGAGTATAATTAAATTTATTACTGCAAAAAAATAATTTTGTGGGTCAGAAGACAATTGGTATACACCAATTGCAACCGCATCTTTTTACAATTAAATCTTTTACTATGATTCTTATTAGAAAATTTTTGTATTATCGTACATAAGTAAAATTATTAAATTAAGTTTATAACTAAGTAGTATAAATACATAATCATAAACTATAAATTAAATTCTAATCAGTTTAATCGAATAAACCGAAACCCATGTCATCATCAGATTCTTCGGCTTCTTCAGCTGGAGCTTCTTCTTCAGCAGCTTCAGCAGATTCAGTAGCAGCGGCACCGGCAGCTGGGGCAGCGGCAGCGTAAGCATCTGGGTTAGCTAATCTATCCTTGATGGCTTCTGAACCTTCAAAAGTATAGTCAGTAGCAATAGATAAAGCCAAGACATTCTTATAGTAGTTAACAACAGAGTGACCAACGGATGGCAAGGTTGGGTAACCAACAGCCAAGGAGATGGAAGCAATGGTGTTAATAGCAGAAACAAAGTGACTAAGTAATTGATCATCAGTAATATCCAAGATGTTTGATGGGAAAATTTGACCATTATCATAAACTTGAACAACAGTCATACCATAGGTGAATGGAGAAATGTTCAACATGTTCAATAAGGTGGCTTCGGATGGACCAACTCTACCATCTTTGTCAACAACTTTAACATCGGAAACAATTTCAATAGTACCTCTGGCAATCTTGGTTGGGACACCTAAAGCTTGGAAGAAAGAGGTCTTACCTGGTTCCATACCAGTGTTACCGGCTGGGACCCAGACATCTTCTGGAGCAACGGCACCAGCTCTGGCTGGAGCAGCAACAACATTAGAGGTAATAACTTCTCTAATTTTCTTCAAGTCACTGTTAGTGAAAATGAAACCAACATTACCTTTAACAAAAGGTAATAATTTTTCAAATTCTGGTAAGTCAGATAAGAAACCTCTGATGGCTCTTCTAACCATGGTGTTTTTACCCATTAACACGACAGCTTCACCTCTTAAGGTTTTTCTGATTTCATGCATTTGTTGAGAAGAAACATTATCAACACCAACAATGAAGATGGATTTGAATTCTTCTAATAATTCTCTTAATTTGACGAAATATTCGGCTTTCTTTTCACGAGTACCACCCATTTCGACTTATTGTATATTTGACGATAGGAATATTTAATGGTTCCAAAGATACTTCTTTTAAAATCATGACTTTATTAAAAGAGTTGTATCGTTGGTAATTGAAAAATACTACGATACTAACCGAGAGGTTTGGTAGAAATTTTTGTGTGCGTGCGATTACCGAAAATGGCTGCTTTCTTTTTTTGTTTGTAAGTAAATATAGTATAGGGTTATAGCCCTAGTCTCATTCACGTGCAAAATAGCATACTAACAAAAATGTATTCGAATGGTTTCATATCATGATAATTTTATTAATTCGTCTATTTTAAAAGTCATTATACTATATACGTATTCATATACAATTGTATTGATGTCTGTCTGTCTATTTATTTATTTAGTCTTTCATTTTTCTTAACCATAACCTTTATTTTCATAGTCAGAGCTAACAAAAGTATTCTTTAAATAGTTCATCCAAATCAATTCCAATTCTTCTTCTTTCAAGCCATTAGTAAACGATGACTTGTTCTTCCCCTTCTTAGGATTCTTCTTCTTCTTTTTCTTCTTTTTATCCTTCTTATCTTCATCCTTTTCGTTTTTCTTTTCGTCTTTAATAGGTTTACCTAATCTTCTTCCGAATTTGACCCATTCTTCAGCCACTAAACTATCCATATTATATAATTTATCATCGGTTGAATATTCAATTTCATATCCAAAGTCTTTCTTCCCCTTATTAATTGCCTTTAAATCAGCAAAATATTGTACATATCTTTCTGGAGTAAATGTTTGACTAACATAACCTGGTCCTAAACCTAAACTATCTGGTTTCTTAGGTGGGAAAGTTTTATCCTTCTTCTTTTTAAGAATGGTATAAACATCATCATTATTTTCAATAGTGAAATCTTCATCGTCACATTCTTTTTCGTGTTCTTGATCATACTTATCAAACCCTTCTAATAATCGATCCAAACCTACAAAGAATGAATCCCAAGGTTCAAATTTAACTTTTGCTTGTAAACTTTCTTGTAAACCAGTAATATTATATTCCCAAACCCTAATACCAGGATTAAAAGTAGGAACAACTGAAGCAGTTACAAATGCAAGTGAATATCTTTCGGCTGAGATACCACTCTTCTTTTTCCCCTTAATACCAGCGTATAAAGATTCACGTAAGGATTCCATATATTTGACTTTTTTGAATGGGATACCACCTTGAATTCTAAAGAAATCTTCATCGAAATTCTTATCCATGACTTTAAAAATATTAGATTCTTCTAATGGATATGTAATTTCATCATCGGAATCATCAGAATCTGAATCTGAATCCCAATCAGAATCAGGTTCATAATCATGATCACCTAATATAAAATGATTTTCGAAATCTGTGTCATTTTCATAATCATCATATTCATCATCACTATCACTATCAATTTCATTAATTGATTCAACGGTTTTCTTTTTAATTGATTTAGCCTTACCCTTACCCTTTTTCTTCTTCTTTAAAGATTTCTTAATGGATTTATAAGCTGAGACTGAATCCAAAGGAATAAAATGATCTAAATTCATATGACCATATAATCCTCCAATTATAACATCTCTATATTCATAAGACCAAACAATATATTTTCTTAAACAAGAAATATCATAATTTTTTTCATTTGGTGGAACATGACCAGTTAACCAAACTTTCATATTTCTACTTCTCATTTCTTTTAAGACATAACCTAACCATTCAAATAATTTATAACCAGGTTCTTTCTTTTTATCACAATTATCCACCAAGGGATTCGATTGGAATAAATAAAGAGTATTAATTGATAAAACTGCCAATTGATTTGGAATAACTTCTTGAAAGAAATAAGCTCCTCTATTGAAAATATGTAATTGAGATTGAGGAATAAAATGATTCCAAATTTTAAATAATTCTCTTGTTTGTAAAGTTGGACCAGGACTAAATAAATTATGAGGATAAACATCGTTATTCCCCAAGGATGGAATTAAATCAACTAATAAATTTGGATCATTATCATGTTTAAAAGTTTTATACATTAAATCACTTACTTCTTCGTTCATTTCAAAGATATTTAATTCAGTTCTAGGATATCTTCTATCATTATCATGTCTTATATTATCCCCCGTCCAAACAATAAAATCAATTTTATCGTTTAAATTATGTTTAATCCATTTAATGGTATCTTCCATTAAAACCATAGGCAGATCACAACCAAATATAGCATCACCATATTTCCCCGCTGAACCTTTGCCAGCATGACACAGTTCATCAGTAGAAGAACCTATTTTATAATAAGGATCAGGATGGAAATCAGTTAAATGTAAAAATCTTCCATGAATGATTTGTTCACCCTTTTCTTCACTTATTAATTTAATTGGATTTTTAGGAGTTAAACCTAAATCTTTTATATTTTGAATTTGAGCATCATTTAATTCAATGGATTCAATTGAAATGATTTTATTTGTATTGGGTATAAGAATTTGATTATTCAGTAGTTGATTGTTAGATATGAATAATGAAGATCCCGGTATTATGGATGATAATGGTAAGGGTAATGATGGTAATGATGATAATGAAATAAATGTAAAAGTAACAAGACTCAAACTAAGACATGTAATAATAATTACTACTGTAACAAATGATTGTTTTGAATAATTAAATACTTTTGAAAACCTAGTGGGACGACTAGTAGATGATAATCTAAGCTTTTCCTTATCTACCTCTTCTTCATCAATATTATTAATATGTATAGTCATTATAGATAAAGATGGTTAAATAACTACTATGGTTGTAAAAAAGCTAATGAAGGGAAAGTAACCAAAGTAAAAGTAAAAACAACTATCCCCTTTTACTTTTCCAAACTTTCACCAGGTGAATATAAGGTGAAGTATATTTGGATATTTGGACAATCTAATCTCTCCTTAGTATAATAAAAAATGATAAATGGAGTAATAGTTAAACAAGACAAAAACCCTTTAACATTTGTTGACGTTCATTTTTGAATTTAAAGATGACAAGAGAGAATGGGGTAGTGTCCCTCAGTTCAAAATTTAGAGATGGATTATGTAATCCAACTAATTAAATCACATGCGTTTTATCACATGATCTTGTTTGTCGGTCTTTCCTTTTTTTTCCCTTTCTTCCCTTTTTCCCCTTTCAAAAAGAACAAAGACTCAAAACCCACCCCCCTTATAAAAAACGCGACAAACAAAAATTTAAAGTATCAACAAACACCTTAAAAATTATTGAAACACAAAAATACGATATTACAAAAACAGAATGTAATTAATTTATAATAATTTAATAGGTTACCCAATTAGGTAATTCTATTCAATGTATAGTACATTATTTGTAATAATGTTATGAATATTTAGAATAAAAATGCAATTAATAAGTATAATATACAATTGTAAAAAAAATCGCGTTTTGTTTTTTTTTCGATGGTGGGTTGGTACCTCAAAACAGAAGAAAAATTTCACAATTCAGGGATTAATTATGGTTGTTTCTCTCTCTATTGTCAAGTAATGTTTGGCGTTGGCGTTTGTTGTTTGTTGTTTGTTGTTGTTGTTTACATCCTATGTAGATAATTTAATTATCTTAAATTTGATTTTTAAAATACTTGCATTCATATGTTTATTAACATCGTGATTTTTTAATAGTTTTTGATCGTGAAATAATATATTACCAATTCCCTTTATTGTGTTTATCTTTATTTACATTTATGAATTTTATTCCAACCGTGTATTATTATTTCACTATGGATCATATATATGTCATCCATATATGATATATAAACATATATATATTACTTGCTGTATTTCTTCTATATTCTTTGCATGTTTTTATTTATAATCGTCATTTGATTTCTTTCTTTCCTTCATTCCTTTCGTCTACAAAACATATATAGAATAACAAATTATATCATGATGTATTTACAAACACCAAAGAGATCTAGCATTCCTCCTGTCACTCCAGGTGGTGGCTTTTCGAAATCATCATCCTCATCATTATCATCTTTATTAACAACAACTTCTTCATCAACTACATCTGCTACATTACCTCCATTATCATCAATCTTAGCATCTACCAATAATAACAATAATAATAATAATTCATCATATGTTTCGACTATGACGACTCCTCAATTACCCAAATTACCTTCAATTGATTCATTTACCTCGACGCCTATTGCTTCAAAATATTATCAATCTACTTCTACTTCAACTAATTCATCGATTTCACAACATTATTTACCTCCAACATTACCAACTCCAACTTCAATTAATCGTAATAAAAGTTTAGATCTTCTTCATCAAGTTGATACTTCTTCTTCTTCTTCTATACCTGAATTAGCTAGAAGAAATTCTTCAACAACTAATAATTCTTCTTCTTCTTCAGCTTCTTCTCCAACTTTTATTACTCCATCTACTGCTACTTTCACCACCAATACCAAAAAACATAGTCTTTCAAACTCATCATCAGCATCAACTACATCACTTAATGACTCAAAATCTTATGCTTTTATTTCCCATTCTCCTTCTACTTACCCACTGCAAGAACCTTCGATTGATAATGCTCCATTAGCTAGAAGAAAAAGAAGAAGAACTTCTGCCAATGAATTGAATATTTTAAATAATGAATTTGAATTGGGTACAACTCCTAATAAATCAAGAAGAATTGAAATTGCCTCGAGGGTTTCCATGACTGAAAAGGCAGTCCAGATTTGGTTTCAAAATAGAAGACAAAGTATTAGGAAACAACTGAATCATGAAAAGGAAATCACCGAATTGCCCTCGATTCCAATCCATCAACATCCTCATCATCCTCATCATCTTGAACTCCATCACCAACAACAGCAGCAACAACACAATCATTTACGCGTGGTTACTCCATTGATCTCATCGACTCCTATAAAGCCAGTCATTAGCAAATCACATTCGTTTGTCGATAGTCCTCCTACTTCTAGATTACCCACCTCGTCACCAATCAAACAAAGATCAAGTTCTATTCCTATATTTACTGGTAATGCTGCTTCTACAAATGTTACTATACCTACCCTTCGTGTTGCCGTTGGTGATCTTAATAATACTAATAATGAAGAAGATGAAGCCAACTCTTCGATAGATGATTCCATGATCCTTCATAATCATCAAAATCAAAGAGTAACACCAACCACAACATCATTTATATTAAGTGAAACTAAAAAGAAGCAAGTCTCATCTTTGAATTCAAATAATTCCAGCACAATGACTTTCAAATTAACTCCATCTTTATCAACTACTTCATTATCATCTATATCCAAGCCTAAATTACCTCCAGTCAGATCATCTAGTATTCATAACATCTTGAATAGTACTAGTGCTGTAGTTGAATCCACCACTACCACTACCAATAATAATACTACTACTAATACGACTTCTACAGTGAGGAAACCATTAGGTCAATTAAACTCAAAAGTATTAAATCGTCTAAGTACGGTTTTGAATGAACAAGGTAAAGGAATATCCACAAGTAATAGTGATAATCATAATACCGAGAGTGTATGTGCTGAGAATTTATTAAGTTTAAGATTAGCCAATTAAATTAGTGGTGTGAATCGATGTATATTAATCTATAATTATTTAAATATAAAGGGTGTAAAAGTATTAATGTATCATGACAGTATTTAAAATTTAATCTATCTATCTTATCCCTTGTATTATGAAAATCACGTACGTAGAAGACCTCCTTCTGGAAATATCGTGAACCATTCTCTTTCATTCATTCATTCTTTCTTTCATTTATAGATAAATTAAATTAATTCGAAATGGAGAAAATCACAAAAGTAAGATAAAATTTTTATAAATTGATTGCATTGTCAACGTTATATTGTCAACGTTCATTCGTCGTCGTCAATATATATATATATATAATTTTCGCAGCCTACTTTTACCCTCCTCCTTATTTAATATGTATCCCTAATTCGGTTAAATTGAAATAATTTTTCGCGTATTTCTTTTTTATTATATTTGTATTTAGACAGGGGAGGGACAATGTCGACATATATCTGTATGTATATTTATCTAAATTAATCTACATTTTATCTATTTATGATCTGAATTGGAAAAAGGGGGATAGGCCGTATTGATTCATACATACATCCCTGAAAAAGAATTAATTGAATGTCGAAGTTTACGTTCCTAATTAGCTTAGCTTAATTTGTGGTACGTACTTTAAAGTGCATTCTGTCGACATCTTGTCTGTGGTTCATTTGTTATGATTTGTCCATCTTGTATATTAGGTGAAGATGTAGTTACAGAATATATTCTTCTCAATTGTCATTATTCAATATAATATGTTTTGGCAATATATATCTTGAATTTCGCAACTAATTGAATAAAAATCGTTAACTTGAATTCCCCTATTTAAGAATCAGACTTGAATTACCTGCTATTCCTTTCCCTTTGTTTTTAACATAGAATTATACTACATATTAGCTGTATCAGTGTTTCTTACTTAATCCAGCATACCTCTTGTTAGATTATCGTATTAATAGTCAATGTAATGGCCTACTAATTTGAATCTATAGTAGTTAATCCAATCATTCAATTTTTTTTAGTGTACCGCACACAATTTTTCAAAATATTTTTTTGACTTAATACACACTTTCTAAAATTTTATATATATAGAGAGGAAGATACATACTACAAAGGTTATTAAGATTATTATATTGAATGATATGTTTATTATATTTTATGAAAGGTTAAATTACATATAGATTAATTAATTAATAATAGACAAGAAAAATCCATCTCTTTATAGATTTGAAATAAAGGAATCAATATTCAAAAAGCTTTAAACAAAAAAGTGAATTTTCCTAGTAAAAATTATTATTAACCCATTTAACGACCACGAGAAGTGGTTTTAGTATGTTGACCTCTAACTTTCAATCCCCAGAAGTGTCTGATACCTCTGTGAGCTCTGATTTTCTTTAATCTTTCTAAATCATCTCTTAATTTGGATTCCATATTGTTAGCCAAGACATGGTAATCTTTACCATCACCATGATCTTTTTGTCTATTTAAAAACCAAGCTGGGATTTTATAATTGGTTGGGTTTTGCATAATAGTAACAATTCTTTCTAATTCTTCTTGGGTTAATTCACCAGCTCTTTTGGTTAATTCAACATCAGCTTTTTTACAAACCAAGTTAGAGTATCTTCTACCAACACCTCTAATTTTGGTTAAAGCATACATAATCTTAATTCTACCATCGATATTGGTATTTAACAAACTAAAAAAAATATTAAGTTAGTATAAAGTCTTTCTTTCATAACTAGACTTCTGATCATTCATTCATTCATACATGTATGTGTGTATATGTTTGGTGTTTCCATATACAAAGCATGGTTTATGTCCACTCCCTATTCATATAAAGAAAATCTCTCATCATATTTATAGATTCATCATTCATATTGATTATATACGTAATTCTTATTGGTCATGACTATTCTTCTCTTTACTGATATATTCATTATTATAATTATCATTCATGGTGATTGATTAACTGATTGGAAGGTCTCTTTCGAGTACTGTTTGATTGATATTGAATGGTTGTATTAATTTACTCCCTTTAGGTTGGTGAACGAAATTAATACTACATGTTGAGTAATTAAGCTCAGTTCATTTTATAGAGATATATTGAAATGATTAGATGATTGATGGGTTTATGATTGGAATGACTGGTGTTTGGATTGATGGATTGATTGAACGATGACGATTGATTTCTTTATACGATAGCATAGGACTGATTGAATGATATATAAATCAGGATTATTATTGGATTAAAACATACCGTAAGATGTGTTGGAATGAACCTTGTTCTTGAACGACTAATGGCATGATGACTTAATGGTTCTTTGATTGAAGTACGTATATGGATTAAAAGACTATTCAAAGTTCATTAAATTTTGATATATCTAAAAAAATTTTAACTCTTTTTTTTTCACTGGATAGTATTCGTGAGACCTAATAGTTAAGCACAAAGGACAGTAGTTAAGCTAACCATAGTAGTTAAGAAAAGTATTACTATGATACTTTTCTCACTATTAAATAAAACACACAGAAAAAAATCTATTTGAGCCGCACTCCATAGTTAAAATACTGCACATATGGTATAGGGTTGGAGCCCTAAACATATACACGTGATATTAATCATTATTATTATTCTTGATTATAAGTTATTACTCGATATATATGTCTATTTACATTTATTAGATTGTATTAGTATAAACTATGATTTATGATTTATTTATATAATATGATATGATATGCTATGGTTTTGATTTTCATAATGATATAAGGTACCTTATACCACAGTATGTTTACCAATAAACCATTGTAATGCCAGTAATTCAATATATACTCTATTGGCTCTTAATATATCTCTGATTTCAACATCCTTTTTAACTATAACACTGGCCTTTTTACCAATGGCTTCAGTAGATTTAATTAAATTGTTTCTAGGTTCATCAGTAATAAATAATAAATTCAATTTATTTAATTTATGCTCACTAACAAACTTCTCAGTACTTGTTTCAAATTCATATTCAAAATCTAACTCATTATTATCAAATTCATTAATCTTCCCACTTTTACTTCCTTCACCTCCAATTATAAATAATCTTCCACTCTTATACATCTCTGAAAATGCAGCTTGATAAGCTTTACTATAGATCTTACTTGGTAAACCTGTAGACCAATCATGTGGTGCTTTAATACCATGTGCCTTAAGTCCATTGTCTCGGATTGGAGAATTGGCATCACCAACTCTGGCCATACCTGTCCCCTTCTGTTGACGTATCTTCCTGTTGGAAAATGGTTTGTCTCCCTTAGTTGGAACATTCCCTGATCCAACTCTGGCTTTATCGGCTTCATATACTACTGCACTCCATAAGAAATCTCGTCTCTTTGGTACATCGAAAAAATCACTAGGCAATGGTATAAATGAATGGGGTTCTAATGATGGGAATGAACGTAATGATGCTAAGGTATATGTAGGTGGGACTCCTATGTGGAATACATTTTTGGTTGTACTAGCTTTGGTCGCCAACTGACGTATAGATTGGTTGAACATTATTGTTATTGAATATTATGACTGTGAATTATTATATGATTGATATTAAACGATGTATTTTATTTTCCTTTCTAAACGTCCAGTTTAGTTTCAGTCTGTGATATATTCAATACTATTTACACGTATCACGAAACCTTTAATAACTATACTTAAATCAACTTTATTAACATCACACTGCCAATTTTTTTTCTTTTCAGATATTTGATGGATAATTAATTCGGTTAGTGCACGTACACGTATTTACATATATCTAAAGTTGCAAATCATGAATTAGTTTTACGTTCATTTAATTTATATATTAATACAAAGAAAGACTATGTACGTGAAGTCTATTCATTTTCGTGAGCTTGTTCAGGAGCATCATGGCCCTCTTCATCCTCACTATCAATAATGAAATCATCTAAATTATGATCAAGACGATCATTATCATTGTTACTTAATGTTATTCCTTCACCTAATTCTATATCTTCATAAGATTTAGCTGAAGGAGGGGCGTAATTCCCACGTCCATCTCCACCAGCACCTCCCGTGCCGGCAATTCTATTGAAAGTCTTGGTGAAAAACCCTTGGTTTTGGTTTTGTTGGTTTCGTAAATCATCATCGTCTTCTTGAAATCGTCTTAATTGATCGGCCCATTGAACATTCTTCTTCTTGCCTCCTGTTGTATTACCGGACTTTATGATTGACGAAGGTCGAGATTTATAGGTTGAATAAAGTACATATACCCCCCATACTAATATTACAATCACTAATAATTGAATCAATCTTGTGATACGGCTAGTTGGACTTGACTTTTCAAAGTCGGTCGATCCAGAACTTGAAGATGAGGTATCAGTTGTTGTAGATGGAATATCTTCATCATTGTCACTTTCACTTGCCGTTGGAGTGGATCCAGGCAATTCAACACTTGAAGTAAAATCGACTTCTGAGTCTGAATCTGAATCTGATTCTCCAGTTTCGGCAATCTTGGCCTGTCTTACTCCAATTGGATATGTGACAAATGCCTTTTTATCCTTTTTGTTGGCATCTTTAACAGTAGACACGTCATAATTACCCGTAATTAAATCAATTAATGCACGAGAAATCTCTGGTTTATCATAAGGTACCATATGAGAAGCATCAAAAACATTGACAAACGTCAAGTTTCTTTCTGTTTTGATATATCCTGCTGTTTCATTATCATAAATCCAACTGATGGGTTCTGCATCCTCTGAGAATCCCTTTTGACCATTCCAAGTTAATTTCTTAATGAAGTTTTCTGTACCAATATAATTACAAATTATATCCAAATTCCCATTAAATAATACAACAGGGATTTCTTCTAAAATTCCAGGTAATAAATGAACAGCAGGGACTGAATGCCTAGCATTTAAATGGCCACCTACACTCCCAGTACATTCTCTCCAAGTCTTATGATTATCTAAATTCAAATCATTCATGACTTCTTCTTCTCTTAAGAATGGGGTGACATAAACTAATTCAGCTGGCCAATTCATACCACATGATGGATAGGAATCTTTCTTCGTATAATCATACATGTTGTAACATTCTTGATTAGAAGGACCAGATCTATCTCTAGAATATGATAAAATAAATTGTAAGATTCTTTCACAATCTTGAGATGAGATTTCATCATCATGAATTCCTCCATCTGTGTAAGTATCAATTCTATTAACTATTTTTTGACATAATTCATGTTGATTAAGAAGGTCTTGCCAATGAACATTCTTTTGGTCAATTACTCCAGCATGAACAGCGTATGGCAAATAGGATAAACTTTGTTCATTGGGTGAGATCCATCCATTCCCAATCAATAATCCTTTCAAATTATAACTAGTATTATTTTCTTCTTTGTTATATTTTAATATTCCGTCTCCAATATATGGAATATATTGACCAGCATAACTTTCTCCAGCAAAATAGATTTCATTATCTCTATCTTCTGGAAACACTTCAAAGAATTTCTCCAAGAATTTCAAAAAATGATCGGCAACTTGATCTAAATCATGATCATAAGAATCAGTGAAACTAAAACCAGTTCCACCCGGTTGATCAACAAAGATAATATCACCTGCCTTATGCCATGACCCATCATTGTAAATGACCTTTTTATCTTTATTGATTCTGAATGGTCCTGCTTCTAAAAGAGCCCCATCCATTGATGAACATCCTGGACCTCCATTAAGCCAGAAAATCGTTCGTTTATTGTTTTCGGGAAGTTTATTAACATCAGCAAATTTCCAAAAGAAATAGCTAGTTTTCGTCTCAGGATATAACTCTAACTGACCCGAGAACATCAATGGGATTTCATCTTCTGCTATATTCTCATATAGACCTGGAAGTTGAGTAACCAAATAATGTTTTTGAAGATCATTCTCAGCACCTAATTTTGGAGGCAATGCCGAGGTGAATATCACTTGTATCAACAAGAGAATATAATATTGAATGAAACGCATATGTCCTATGTTGAGTATCTATATGAAAGGGTGTGATGATCTAATTTTTTGATGGAAATGCTAAAATAATAATTGAAGATGGGATTAATGACGTCTTACTTGAACTATCCCAAAATATCCAGTATCAAAAGCAAAGAACAACAAGAAAAAGAAAATATTAAAGGTAATGCGTAAGCGACGTGCTCTTCCTGTCTCTCTGTGTATGTAAGATGTAATCAACGTCTATGAAATTAAACAGGATAAGGAATCAATAAGAATTTGCCGTTAGTAAAGTAAATATGGTTTGATTTGTTTCATATAAATCATTAACAGTACGGGTTCATGTTTTTTCTTTTTTTTACTGCGGATATCAATACTTTGAAATTTCTTTCCCGTGGGTTCTGTATAGAAAAACAATGCCTGAGCCACCATCCCTTTTTAACTATGTATAATAAAGTGGGGGATTGATGGCTGTAAAAATATGTTAAACAGAAAGCAATGTAATAAATTGAAAAGACAAACAACTAATCTATAATGAAATAAAAATTAGCTAAACTATATAAGCGAGACGTAAAGGAAGTATATGAAAAAGGAATATCAAACGCTGAAGCATAAACAAAGTAAAAAGGATAAAGGTAAAGAGCATAGAAGGTTTATATAAAAAAGTGGTAAATAATTTTGATTAGTATTATGATCATCAGTTATGACAATAATAATACCAATTTTATTTTTATTTTATATGAATCAAAAGAATTGAATGGAATTGAAATTGAAATTGAAATTGAAATTGAAATTGAAATTGAAAATGAAAGTGAAATTTAAATGAAATGAATTGAAAAATAAATTGAATTGGAAATTAACCAACGAATTATTGATTAGTTGGTTCAATGTTCCAAATGTTTTCAGCATACTCATCAATACATCTATCACTACTAAAGAAACCCATATTAGCAACACTAAGAACTGATTTTCTAACCCATTTATGTAAATGATCAGAATCATTAGCATCACCACCATGATGACCAAAGACTTTTTCTAATTTTTCATGAGTTTTCAAGAATAAATCAAAATCATCAGTAACCAAATAATAATCACCATGATGAGCAATTCCATCAACCAAAGCTCTATATTCATCAGGGTTGCCGAAAAGACCCGAGTTAATAGAATCAAAGACTTTTTGTAAAGCTTCTGGAATATGAACACCTTCATAAATATGTTTATGTCTTAATTCTTCGACTGATTCAGCCAAATTACCAAACAAAAAGATATTATCTTCCCCAATTTCACGAGTGATTTCAACATTAGCACCATCAACAGTACCAATAATCAAACCACCATTCAAGGCAAACTTCATGTTAGAAGTACCCGAGGCTTCAGTACCAGCGGTTGAAATATGATTGGATAAATCAGAAGCAGGAGTAATGATTTCTGCCTTGGAAACATTATAATCAGGAATGAAAACAACTTTAATCAAATTACCAATTTCAGGATCATTATTAACAACATCACCCACTTTATTAATCAAATGAATAATGGTCTTAGCCATGTAATAACCTGGAGCGGCTTTACCACCAAAGATTGAAGCTTTTGAAATATAATATTTCAATTTAATTTCTTCAATTGAAACACCTTCGGCTAATAATTGTTTAATATGTAAATAACGATAAATCACAGCGAAAATATTCAATTGTTGTCTTTTATATTCATGAATTCTTTTAACTTGAACATCGAATAAAACAGTTGGATCTAATACAATACCAGTTTCTTCTTTAACCAAAGTGGCCAATCTAACTTTATTATTGAATTTAATTGAATCCCATTTCTTTAAAAATGCATCATCATTAACAAATTCTTCTAATTTTTTTAAACTACCCAAATTAGTTAAATATTCAAAACTTGGATCATTCAATTTTTCAGCAATTAAATCAGCTAATTCTGGATTGGCTTGTTTTAACCATCTTCTTGGTGTAACACCATTAGTGACATTAGTGAATTTATCTTCTCCGAAAACCTTGACGAAATCTTTAAAAATGGTGGTTTTAATTAATTCAGAATGTAATTCAGCAACACCATTAACTTTATGAGATCCAACAATGGCTAAAAAGGCCATTCTAACTGATTTTGGATTATTTTCATCAATAATAGAAACTTTACCTAAAATATCTCTATCACCCGGGAATTTCTTTTCAACATCTTTTAAAAAGAAAAAATTAATATCATAAATGATTTCCAAATGACGAGGTAATAATCTTCCAACAAGTTCAACTGGCCATTTTTCTAAAGCTTCGGGTAAAACAGTATGATTAGTATAAGCAAATACTTTAGTAACAATTGACCAAGCCTTTGAGAATTCCAAACCTTCTAAATCAACCAAAATACGTTGTAATTCAACAATGGCTAAAGTAGGATGAGTATCATTCAATTGAATAGCAATTTGATCGGGGAATTTATCCCAATTACTACGATGATTCTTCTTAAATCTACGAACAATATCATGTAAAGAAGCTGAAACCCAAAAGTATTGTTGTTTTAATCTTAATTCTTTACCACTTTCGAAATTATCATTTGGATATAAAACTGAAGTAATAGCTTCGGCTCTTTGTTGATTACCAACTGATTGTTGATAATCTCCAGCATTAAATTTAGTAAAATCAAATTCTTCAGTTGGTTTTGAATTCCATAATCTTAAATTATTAGTGTTTGGAGTATTATAACCTGGGATTGGGAAATCAACAGCAACAGCCAAGACACGTTCACCACCACTCCAAACTTTCTTGGCAATTCCTGAATTCGGATCATGATCTTCATAAACATAACCATAGAAATCAACGGGGATTTGAATTTCATGTCT
Source organism: Scheffersomyces ergatensis (assembly GCA_030575095.1). Taxonomy (NCBI): domain Eukaryota; kingdom Fungi; phylum Ascomycota; class Pichiomycetes; order Serinales; family Debaryomycetaceae; genus Scheffersomyces; species Scheffersomyces ergatensis. The sequence goes on along the minus strand of JAJMHX010000012.1, from coordinate 345,659 downwards.
TGTAATTTCCCAAGGATTTGAATATTTAAGCCAATAATCAGGAACTTCAACTTGATAACCATCAATAATCTTTTGTTTAAAGATACCATATTGATAATTCAAACCATAACCCCAACCAGAATAATTCTTGGAAGAAAGTGAATCAATAAAACAAGCAGCCAATCTACCTAAACCACCATTACCCAAGGCAGCATCGGGTTCTTCATGTAAAACATCTTCTAAATTGAAACCTAATTCACTTAAAGAAGCTTTAGTATTTTCTCTATTTTTCAAATTAATTAAGGCATTATCCATAGCTCTTCCCATAAGAAATTCTAATGATAAATAATAAACTCGTTTACCATCTTGAATAGTTTGCTTTTGTTGAGTATTTGCCCAATCAATCAACAAGGCATCTCTAATGGTACTTGAAGCAGCTTGATAAGCAGCCAAGTTATCACAATTATACATGTTTCTAGCCAAGGTGGTTTCCACGTGTCTAACAAAGGATTGTTCAAAGGCATCTTTTGAATTTGATACAGCTGATGGATCAGGGGCAACAGAAAGTCTACGTTTTGAAGTTGAATCCAAAACTTTCAATTGAGAATATTTAAACCAAATATGTTTGGCAGATTCAGGAATTGAAGCATCCAAGGCAATGATTTGATTGGGTGTAAACCCAGTGTTTGTTCTTTTCAACTTTGGTTGAGGTAATTCAGAAGGAGTTAAATAATCACCCATTATGTCAATTTTGATTAAAAAATTAAGTTTGGTATTATATTGATTGGTTATAGGTTTAATACTAACAATATGAAGTCAATTGATAAGAATTGACAACAATTGAATTGAATTGATAAGAATTGAAGAAGGAAGAAGAAGAAGAAGTAAAAATATTAAAAATTGATAATGTGGTAAATGTGAATATATATATATATATATATAAATTACGGTCCCAGTGTTCCCGTTCTAAATTACAAAACCTCCTTAAAATTTATTTATTTAGAGTAAAGTAGAGCAAACAAAATGTATGAGAAATATATATATATATAAAGAGTCAGGGGGTGGAACACAAAATGTTTATATATATATATATATACTTATAATATGTTATTAACCAACCACAATTTATAATACACATTATAGTAGTAGTAGTAGTATCTATAGTTAATTCAATTAACAATAATAATAATAATAATAATGAGATGAGATGGTTTATATGTTAAAAGTGTGTGTGTGTGGTGGTAATAAGGTGATGGTACTTTTTTTCTTCTCTTCGATCCTGTCTATATATATATTAGTTATTATTTGGGGGTGTATATCTACTTTATTACAAAGTTATTTTATTAAAACCAATTGTATATTTGTTGTATATGTGTAGAATCTACACATAGAAGTGATAAAGAAATCTCAACAAACTTTGTCTTTAATTAATCAATTGATTTCACTTTACCCTTAACAATTCCTTACTGAGAGAACAGAAGAAGAAACTAGACCCCTTAAGAAACTCCAAATTAGGACTTTAAATTCTTAAATAGCGTCAATATTAGACGTTTGCGTCTAATATATATATATATTATACAAATGTTCTATTAGCAATGGTTAGTAAATTTTCAATACAATTATGAATTGAATTCAATGAAACGATGGACTTTGAATTGTGGGCTAGTATTACTATATGTCCATCACCTGTGCTGTATGTATATACACAAAAATCGTTTCCCCAAAAATATTAATTTCTCATCGCTAATTTGTAAATCTTCTCTTCTCTTCTACCTCCCCACCATACAATCAATCAGTGTCGATCACCAACCACTCATATAACAACAATTATGATTTCTATTCTTGGAGATTAACATAGGATGCAATATATATAGACATCTATTCAACTCACTTAAAAGAAAGTTTCATTATTGAGTTGTTCTTCTTTGATATTTTATAGAATATTATGCAATCATATTTTCCATTTCCTTGTTCGGTTTAATCATAACCACCACTCAATTTTTATGATACGATTTTATTTAATTAATTCTAGAAATAGAATAATAAATTTTCTAATTAACTCATAAATAATCCTTATTTCATTATATTTACCCTAACATAACGTTAAAGAATCAATAATAAATAATAAATTGTCCGAGTATAGTATCAGAAGAGGGGATTCGATTATAAAATCTTCGAGGCATGTTTCATCTTTAACCTTTTTCAAATGCTTTGACGAATATTTCTTCTTGTTTTTCATCTTGTTTTCGGAAATCAATTGAGTTGAATATCATTTAATTGTAAACAATTTATACCTCAATGATAATCAAATTGATCAATCATTAATCATCAAAATATGGTGATACTTAAACTCTAACTAAATTGAAATCTGATTGATTGGCGCCCCCCTATCAAAAATAATTGAGATTTTATGCAGGACATATACTTAATCGGACCATCAAATAAAATAGTGAAACTTTTTAGTAAAGTAAATTGGATGGATCTAGTTCTTTGAGTACGGAAAAGTAGTGTGATACATTTTCCTCGATGTCATGGTGATATTCGAATTGATTCATGAGCATATGTATGTTCAACTAGGAAAGTGAAGAAATATAATTTGGGTGACAAACGATTTATTTATTTTTGAATTGAGACTTGAATGGGAATTGCAAAGTATATAATTGCAAAAAATAGATTCATCAATGACGTCAATTATAGCTCCATCCAATTGAGAACTAAAAGTAAGCCATATAATTCTTCTACTTATTTTATCTTATATCTATAATTACTTATCAGTTTTTCATTTGGCTACATAATTATATTTTTTTTTAGCGCGCTTTGGTTTGTTGTTGTTTGTTGTTGCCTATCTAAAAAGTAGTTAATGTCCAATCTATCATAAAGCTTTAAACCACAGCGGAAGTAGGATTACCTATTTAGGCTACTGGTGGTGTTTCAACTATTATTCGTTCGTATTATATACCCTTTATATTAATATTATGTCATATCATGGTAGGGGTACTATTTGCAATTGGCACATATAAAAAACAAAAAGCTTGTTGCTTAAAAACCGGGCCGTTATAGATCTGACTAAAATCTAAGTAACAATGAACATCCAATTTTCTTTACATTTGAAAGAAAGACTGATTGTTAGATCTAACCAGTGGGGGGAGAGGGTATACAGAGTAGTTGTAAGATTGCTATACTTCATTGAACTGATGGTATTCAAATATGATTGAATTTTAAAAGTCGGTAAATTCTAATTTATTTTGCGATTTTAGTGGGGAAGGTTGTCTAATTATTTTGTTGAATATAAAATTTAGCGGGTAAATTTATTTTTATTATTATTATTAAAACAAATTGAATCTAACACCATGAGAATGATGAAATGATCTAGTTGACAGTAGCAAAAGACATACAAGTAACTGACAAATTACTTCATTAACAATATGGAGATATACAGTAATTCGTTTACAATAATAGGTAATGTGACAAATTAAAAGGTTCTAAGTATATGTGGGGGAGGAGAGTACAGTACTATAATTGGTGGTGGGGAGCGGTTATTATAGGATTTCACAACCCGTTAACTAGACCAAATCGAAATCAAAGGTAGAGTTTAATAGTATAACATTTAATGGAGAACAGGAATAAGAAGCCGTCTATCTAGATATTTATTTGATAATAAAATAAAATAGAATGAATAGATATATGCGTCTCGGTTTCCCCATTAGGCATTAGGATTTTAGGATTAGGGTATTCTTTATATTATATGATTTTATGACTATAGTGTTGGTAAACGAATGGCTTGATAAAATTAAATAATGAATCGACGAAACAAACGGCGGTTAAATTTCTTTTTATTGATTTGTTTTTTTTTTACAGGTTAAAAGTCTTATCTTGCAGATTAGGTCGATATTTAAGAGGGCTCACTCAACCCGCTAAAAACTCAAACAAGAACAAGAAAACAAAAAAATGTGTCATTTTTTACAGATTAGCTTTTATTATGGATTGTGATAATATTCATCTCCACTTCATACCACTAATACCTATTAGTTGTTGTAAAATAGGAATACAATCAGTAGTAAGTAATAGTATACATCTCCTTAAGTCATATACTTTGATTAAACACTAATATTAAGATTGAAATAATAATAAGAATAAGTATTAAGCTAATTAAAACTATTGCCGTTCACAAATTTCTTTTTTTTTTTTTCTTTTTCTTTTTTTCCACTATCTATCTATATTTCATTATCTTCAATCTATCTTAATCTCATTAATTTAATATAAATGGAGATATATCCGTTTCAAAAAATTAATTAACTAATTTGGTTGTTATTACTATATTTCTCTTTGATGTCTATTTAATAATATTAGAGTGGTGTTAGTACTTTAACTATTCATTATCATCGTTTATAATAAATAAATAAATAATTTTCTAATCCTCATCCCGAGATTCAATAAATTTTTATTTTCATTTAATCATTTATTGATTTTTCATTCAATAATATTATTGATATATATATATATATATATCCATTCTATTCCCATTCCATATCCTATCCTTCGTTCATCTCCTCGTACGATACTTTGACGGATTTTTTTGTTATAATTTCCCGAGGACCTTAATCAAGTCAGATTTGTCATTTCATATAATATAATATATCATCATAATGCTGCATCCTATCGAGACAATAACAAGTAATGCTCCTGTCGAATTAAACGATAGAAACAATGAAGATTTCATTCCAGGAACTCTTAATATTTATTCCTTTGAAGTTAATAATGATGAAGATCAACTTCATCAACAAGATCCTAATTATCATAATATTAAAACTCAAGGTAATATTATTTTAATTCCTCAACCCAGTGATTCTCCTAATGATCCTCTTAATTGGTCAACTTTAAGAAAAGCTTGGTGTTTTGCTATTATTGCCTTTATAACTGGTTTCACCGCCGCTACTTCCAATGATGCTGGAGCAGTTCAAGATTCATTTAATGAAATTTATGGGATTTCTTATACTGCCATGAATTCAGGTGCTGGGGTTCTTTTCATTGGTATTGGTTGGGGTACATTCTTTCTTGCTCCAGCTTCTTCACTTTATGGTAGAAAATTCACTTATTATGTTTGTATTTTCTTAGGTTTATTAGGGGCTGTTTGGTTTGCCGTGGCTCGTAGAACTTCAGATACGGTTTGGTCTCAATTATTTGTCGGTATTTCAGAATCTTGTGCTGAAGCTCAAGTTCAATTAAGTTTAAGTGATTTATATTTCCAACATCAATTAGGGTCAGTATTAACAGTTTATATCTTGGCTACTTCCGTCGGGACATTTTTAGGTCCTTTAATTGCTGGTTTCATTGTTCAATATGCTGGTTTTAGATTTGTTGGTTGGATTGCTGTTTTCATTTCAGCAGGTTTATTAATTGTTATTTTCTTTATGTTGGAAGAAACTGTTTTTGATAGATCAATCTTTAGAGGCGTTATTCATGGATTTGCTCCAAGTGCTGGACCAATTCCAAATGTTCCTCCTCTTATTAAAGAAGATAAAAAGGAATTGGTGGTAAATTCAGAAAATGAAGAAGTTTCATTAGATGAAAAGAAACAAGAAGAAGCTCAAGAAGAAGCCCAACATTTAACTAAAGAATTCAAAAATGGAGCTGATGATGTTCCAACTACGTATTGGCAAAGAATTAGATTCATTACTCCTGCTAAAAACTTGAAAGGTTGGGGGATTAAACAATATCTTTTACAACTTCGTTTATTATTTAAAGTATTTTTATATCCTCCAGTTATTTATTCTGGTTTAGTATGGGGGATTCAAGATGCTTTATTGACTTTTTATTTAACAGTTGAAGATGATGAATATTATGATCCTCCTTATAATTATGGTAATGTTGGTGTGGCACTTATGAATATCCCCACTTTAATTGGGGCAATCATTGGTTGTTTCTTTGCTGGTAAATTATCCGATTATTTTTCGATTTGGATGGCTAAAAGAAATGGTGGGATTCAAGAAGCTGAATTCCGTCTTTGGTTCTTATTTGTTCCTGCCTTTATTGCTCCAGTTGGTCTTATTTTATTTGCTGTGGGTACCGATCAAGATTGGCATTGGGTTCCTACTTATATTGGTCTTGGTTTCATTGGGTTTGGATTCGGTTGTTCTGGTGATGTCTCTATGTCTTATCTTATGGATGCTTATCCTGAAATGGTTATTGAAATGATGTGTGGTGTCTCAGTCATTAATAATATGTTGGGTTGTATCTTTACATTTGCTTGTTCTCCTTGGTTGGCTGCTATGGGTAATACTCATACTTTCATCATCTTGGCCGTCATTGAATTACTTATCATGATTGGTGCTGCTCCTATGATCTATTATGGGAAATCAATTAGAAGATGGACAAAGGATTGGTATTTGGAATTCCTTGAATTACGTGAAGGTCTTTAGAAGACTTTATTATTATTATCATCATTATTATTATTTTCATTTCATTTCATTTCAAATCTTAGATTAAATTACTCTCCTTACTTTTCTTATTTCTATTTAATTACTTTCTTGTATACTTAACATCCTTATTATAATAACTATTATATTTCCTTCTATGTAATTTATAAACCCTTGTCAGCTAGTAAATATTTTGACAATACCACGATCACAGTCAATGTTTCATAACAAATTTTCATATCTCAATATGATTAACCAATCTATTGAACATTACCTTCCCCAAGTATACAATTACCTATCAAATACAGTACAAGTTGCAAAATCAAAAGACCAAATTATTTTTATTTCCACGTGATATCTAGGGTTCTTACCCTACTCAATACATTTTATATGCACACCATACTTTGAAAAATTTGTCTGAGCGACAAACTAATACAAAAAAAAATATCATGAATTCAATTCTAAAGTGATAAACTGTTTTGAAAGAGATTTAATTAACCAAACTAAGATATAGTCTGCCCCCGCTTAAATCGATTATCTCTAGTTAACGAAAGATACATAATGTCTGTTGAAACTGCTTTATCATACGCTGCTTTAATCTTAGCTGATTCCGAAGTTGAAATCAGTTCTGAAAAATTATTGGCTTTAACCTCCAAGGCCAATGTTGAAGTTGAAGGTATTTGGGCTGATATTTTCGCCAGAGCCTTAGACGGTAAGAACTTGAAAGAATTATTCTTCAACTTGAATGCTGGTCCAGCTGCCGGTGCCGTTTCTACTGGTGCTGCTGCCTCTGGTGCTGCTGCTGAAGAAGCTGAAGAAGAAGAAGTTGAAGAAGCCAAGGAAGAATCTGATGATGATATGGGATTCGGTTTATTCGATTAAACTGATTAAGAATTGATTCTAAAAGTCTATTTACCTTTTTTATAAATTCAAAAGAAAGCAATTAATCATATTCAAACCCCATTTTCAAAAAAATCATAAAATAGTATAATGATCTAAAATTCATTTGTTAATTTTCAATCCCTTTTAATCCATCATACCTATCATTTATGAATTAACAATAATATTAATAATAATCATAATTTATTCTTTATCAATAAAAGATTTCAATAATCATTATTCATGATGTTCAACGATAGTTAAATTATCGATGAGATGTTGCCATTTTTATTATTATTATTAAAATTCATAATCATAGTATATTGTTAATATAGATCACCAATAAACAAGTTTTAGAACCGTTAAATCGTTTAATGTAGATTAATTATATATTGTAATTTCAATGGTTATTATAATACATATATCTTCTGATATGAATGTTTGGTCCTTTATAGAATTCTCTCGGATTAAATCAATTTTCAATACGATAATTAACAACCATATATTGACAATCAACTTATAATGCTGCAAGTTAAATACTACAATATCATCGATATAAATACTCTTTACACGAATAATGTTTTTTTTATTAGATATACAATAATATAATAATATATAAATTATTTAAAAAAAACTTTAAAAAAAATATGGGATACCAGTTTTATTACGACTGAAAGTTTGATTTTTTTGGGAGGTAGTAGGGATGATATTGAGTTTGATGTGAGATGGCATGATTTGATTCTAACAAGATATGATACTCATTAATGAAAAAAAACTTAATGAAGATTGCATGAGGTAAGAAGGAAGGGAAATAAATTATTGATTATGATTGATGAATGATGATGATTTATAAATTAATAAAGATTTGATAAAGATTAATGATTCAACAAACTTACTTATTTCTTTTCATCAGCAGCTTCAGCTAAATCTCTAGCTCTCTTTTCTCTGATACCTTTATATTTCTTGTCAGATCTGGCTAATCTTAAAGTTCTGTAAGCAGATTGTTCAGAAACTTCAACAGCTCTTGGAGTAGTTTCTGGAGTAGGTTGAACAACTGGGAAAACAGCAGAAGTAGAAACTTGTTCAGTAGCTCTGATTTCAGCAGCCTTGGTGTTTTTGTCAAAGATAACTAATTTAGATTTGTATTCTTGTAATCTAGCAACATTGGCATCAAAAGTTTCTTGAGCCTTGTTTTGTCTTCTATGGTCAACAGAAATACCAATAGTTCTGGCGTATTTGGCAGTTAAACCAACAGCTTTCAATTCAGCTAAAGTGAAACCTCTACCGGCTCTAACTTTTCTGTTGTATCTGACGGTTGGAGCTCTGACAACAGGTCTTAAAGTATCGATTGGTTTTGGAGCAATTTGGGCAGCCTTAGATAATCTTGCTTGTCTTCTGGAAGCCTTCTTACCAGCTTGGTCAAAGTGAACCTTGACACGTTCTTGCCAGTGCTTTCTGAAATGATTCTTTAATAATGGTAAGTTCTTGGAGATAGCCATTGTTGTTGGTTTATACTAGTATCAATACTAAAAAGATCAAGAGTAAAAAGAGTTTGAAAGAAGAAGTTTTCAATAAATTTTAACTACCTATTAGATTTTTCCCTCTCAGTAAAAATTTTCAGAGTGTATATTGATGGAATTGAACTATATGAGACTGTAAAATGCGTGGAGGTATGGATGTCTAACTTAGTAAGACAATCTGTAAAAGTGTCATTTTTTACAGGTTCGTCTGACAGTCACAGTGCGCACATGACTTATGTTGGTAATTATTAGTACAATACCGTATATTGTGGTACACAACCGTTAACTATGTATTAACTATGGGTACCCATACATTAGAATAATGTCGCACTTATATTATATGTCGTCTTATAGTGCGACTAGTTTGTAATGTCTCTCTCTCTATAACTTTTTCCTACTACGTTAATTGTTTAATACTAACATTCAATCTAATAGTGAACCTCATAGTTAAGATTTTCCAATACATGAAAAAAAAGCTAACCTAAATAAAAAATTTTAAAAATTTTAATATACTTGATTTGTATAAGAATAGTTTAACCAAAGCATATCATCATGTCTACCCAATCTGTTCAAGTATGTAATAGCTTCACATAACACAGACAGTCATATAAATGTCATATCTTCCGATACTGGACATATCATGAAATTTTGATTTACCAGGAATGAATATTAATAAGAAGAAGATGATGAACATCGAAGAAGAAGAAGAATAAATAACATCATCAACAACCCATTTTATAAATAAGGAAAGAAAGTATTAAAGAATAATCACTGTATCAATCAGGTATAGAAGAAGTTTTGATATCATCAAATTCAATGAACTAGAACGTCAATTAATTTTATTTTCATTTTTATTTCATTTCCTTCATTATTATACATTGAAATAAAAGTACTACCCAAGCAGTCTATCAAGACTCATATAGTCATACGTAAAGAACAAGTTGTTCAAGAATCATCAAACCATCAATAGAATAAAAAATTATAATATGATCAGTCCTTAGATATCAAATAATTTAAGTTTACAATTATTCAACAATTCATCTTAGACCAGATGAAATAAATTAAATCAATTAAATTGATAAATAATCATATCATACCATCCAGATACTTTCAAAGCTTACAAAAGTTCTTCTAATTCATCTTCTTATTAATCCATTCCTAGTTTTTTCCAAGACTAGTAGTCAACATTTCATTGATTTTTCAATCAATCAATAAATGAACTTTTTTAGTTTACTAACATATATTTCTTTTCTAGACTTTTGGTAAAAAGAAGACCGCTACTGCCGTTGCTCACGTTAAAGCCGGTAAAGGTTTAATCAAAATTAATGGTGCTCCAATCACCTTGGTTCAACCAGAAATCTTAAGATTCAAAGTTTACGAACCATTAACCGTTGTTGGTTTAGACAAATTCCAATCTATTGACATCAGAGTCAAGGTCACCGGTGGTGGTCATGTTTCTCAAGTTTACGCCATCAGACAAGCCATTGCTAAAGGTTTGATTGCTTACCATCAAAAATACGTTGATGAAGCTTCTAAAAACGAATTAAAAAAATTATTCACCAAATACGATAAAACTTTATTAGTTGCTGATTCAAGAAGAATGGAACCAAAGAAATTCGGTGGTCGTGGTGCCAGAGCAAGATTCCAAAAATCTTATCGTTAAGATCCTTATACAACAATTTATTATCATTTGTACCTTTTAGTAGTATGTTTGTTTATATTTTAAAATCATCATCTATATACATATACATATACATATAAATATAAATATAAATATAAAAATAATCATCATATAATATATTTTAAACAATCAACCGTATACATATATATATCATTTAATTCGTTAGATGAAGGCTATTAAATTATCTCTTTGCAAATTTTAATAAAGAGAATTGAAAAAAAAAGAAATGGGCCGAGCAGGGAATTGAACCCTGGACCTCTCGCATATTTGGTTACCCAAAGCGAGAATCATACTACTAGACCACACGGCCGATTTTCTTGAAAAAACATTTTTTTACCATGTCGTAAGGAGTACTTATCACGTGATATTTATATTTGTATGCAGGATATGCAGGAATGCGTCATTTTTAAAGAAAAAATGTTCTATATGGACCACTATTTCACCAATTGTCTCTTTGCCAGTCTTCAAATTGATTGTACCTTATCTATACTTTGAATCCCACACACTTTAACCTATGACTAAGGCAAAGAGAAGGTGTTATATTGAAGAGTCAAAGGGGAGAAAAAAGAATGTGCTTACTTTTCACCCCATTTTGAACTCATTTGGAGGAGGAAAAAGTAATGGGAGATTGAAATGGGACACTTTTTCACAGAATATTCTTTTTGTATACTTTTTTTTCCTTATATTTAACTGCAAATTCATGCAAAAGTATACATAAACTTTGAAATTATATTGTTGAATCTACAAACAAACATTACTTAACATATTATAAAATTAGCAAAAAGATAGCAGCAACAAGTAGATCATTCCTTACAACTACCATGGTCTTCCAACTTCTGCACGAACTCCATCTTTTCTAGCAAAACCTCTTTGCATGTTTCCAAGGCATTCGTCAATTTCTGAGTCAGTAGGTTCATAATAATCATTAGGATCCTCCGACCCAAAATAATCATTACCTTCTACCTTAATATAATAAAAGAAGGTACGACCAATTGGCTCAATGAATTTATAATTTCTGGTTTTGTTAAAATCAAGCCATATCTCATTCAATGTAGGATGGGTATTCATACTAGGTGGAATGACGACAGTTCCTCCCAACAAATTATATGACAACTTCAAGACACGCAATTCAGGAGGTAAAGATAAATCAGCATCAATATTTTTGATTCTATTCTCTTGAATTTCCAAGGTTTTAAGATTAGGGACAATACAAGGAGTTTGAAACAAGGGCCAACTGCTTGATAAAGTAGTGAGATGATTCTTACCCATTGTCAAACGATTAATATTTGGTGGAGGAATCCAATCTTCCAAAGTTGTAATGAAATTATTATAAAATTGAAGATGTTCTAAATTAATCAACTCATCCCAGTATTGATAATCCAACAAATTGGTTAATTTACATTCACGAAGAAATAAATTTTTCATACTAGAAGGAAATCTGCAAGTTTTCAAATCAATTAAACAATTGGTAATTACAAATTCTTTCAAATTTGATGGATATCTAATGGATTCCAAATTACATTGTTGTAAACGTAAAATGGAAACATTGTCAGGAAATTTGAATTCAGGTGGCCGTGGTGGGAAATTCTTATACTTTACTAACGGAGCTATTGTTAACTCTTCAAGTGCATCTGGCAAATGCATGAATTTTTCAAAATCAAGTCTAATACCAGGACAAACCACTAATTCCTTCAAATTTTTGGGCCACCCAATCTCACTAACAAGGATGGGATTTGCATGGGAAGTTAAGAATGTTAATTTAATACGTTCTAATTCAGGTGGCCACAACACCTTACCATTGTTATCACTAAACTTTAAAGTAGATTTGTCAGTAAATGAACATATATCTACTGACTTTAAACTTCTTGGTAAAGACGATATTGGGATTTTCAACTGGTCTCCTGTAACTTTCAACTTTTCCAAGCGTGAAGGGAATTTGATTAATTTAAATTCTGTATCACTTAACCTTGATACCAGCAACGAAAGTTTCAACAATGAATTGGGAAGTTCTAAATCAGTTACTGATATCCCATCTAATCCTATCATCCTTAAAGCTTTAAGTTGTTTAGGGAATTTTTTGTCTGACCAATTTGATGCATTCTTCGTTTGATATAAGCAAAAAATTTCTAATGAAGGATGATTCAAATATTCATTCATTCTAAAGAAACTTGGATGAATATATGTAAAAAATAATCGTAACTCAAAAAGATTGGGTAATGACTTAACTAATGTTGGAAGGTAATCATAGTTCGCACCCTTACCACTACGTGGGGAGGCATTAGTCACTTTGATTCGCTTCACCTTGACAAGTTGATCACGGTGGTTGGCGATTATTTCACGAATGATTTTGAAATCATGGACAGCAAAGCTGATTTCTTCAGGAATTATATCAGGATAACTCAATAATGAATTGATCAAATCTAAGTTGGATAATCTAATTGAATTCAAAGATGGTATGAATTCACATTTAAGCTTGTAATCTTCATGTTCTTCAGTTATTGGACCATTTAGTTCCTGTCTGTGGAAAAATATATCTTCAAAGTGAATACGCTTAGTATAATAATCATCAATAATACTCTTTCTCAACCTTGGCAATTGATTCAATGACAACAAGAATTTTATGACGTATTCCTCAGGTAATTGTTGCACGATTTGGATTTTTACTTCGTGAGGAAGGCGTTCAACATACTTAATAAGGAACTCAATGGCATAGGCAGGACCTACATTAGTATCCTCTGATTTGGGAGCCATTGTTATGGATCAGGATAAAGAGTTGGTGTTGATCAGGGATAAAAAAGTGATAGGTAATATATTCTGATCAAGTGTAAATTTCAGGGGGAAGTCTCCTCCTCTGTTGCCAAAAAATAAATTATACACACACACATAAATAAGAAGACAAGGGGCCAATTAAAATACTCTTCATCCTCTACAGATGATATCCCCTTTTTCTATCATGATCCATGCCAACGGTTATATCCAGACCAAGTATGTAAATATTCATGTAAACTCTTATATTTGCCCTGTCTTTCTTACTAAGTTTCAACTTCACCAACGAAATAGATTCAAAGTACCACAATTCTTAATGCAAATACTATCTATATATATAGTCACTATTTGGGGGATGATACTATCTAGATGATCTATATTTATAATGAATTATTTGTATAGAGGGTGATATTAGGAATACTTTTCGTAATGTGTTACTTTAGATCACTTCTATTTTAATGTATTGCAACATAAGATCTTAGAAAAATGTCTTTCACAAACCTCCAATTACTCTGGGCCATCTCTGACCATTTAAATCGTTATTTAATAACAAGAAACTATCATATCTTGATTTTAGCTACATTTTAACATACACAAATGGTAGCGCCACTACATTTTCTATGCGTGTTGTCTTTGAACCACGAAACGAAAAATCATAATTGATAACAAATAGGGATTTAAAGTATAATAAGAGAAATATACATTTCAATTCAAGCACATAGGTATTAATAGAATGGTTTGGGTTAGTTCATGTCCTCACACACAGACGCCGTTGCCCTTCAAGGAAGATATTGTCAAGATAGTCCATGTGCCTCATACCCCTTTACTCGTTGTCTTAACTTCAATTGCAGTGTTTGTATTTGATCAACATACTTTGTTACCACTTACTTCACAAGTCAGGAATCAAGAATCAATAAATCAACATGGTCACAATGTAAACATAAAGACGAAACATGTCTCGGTCAATACAGCCCAGCTACAAAAGTTAAACTCCATCAACCTTTTTGTTCAAACCAATTCAAATTATTTGATTGTTTATCAATGTTCAATCAATTATACAACATCAATTTTTGAGGTGGCTAATAATAAAAATGACGAATCCATTCAAATTGGATTACCATTAAGTATTACTTCTCAGAAATTCACGTTCACCACCTTTCTAAAGGCTGCTTCAAGAACTATAATCGAAGGAAATCAGCAAATTCTATTAAATTTGGAAAATATTGAACACTTTAATAATAGCTCTGTTGAAGATGAATTAGGTAACTTCCAAGTCGAAAACGCCAAACTTTCAATCTTTAAGATTCTCAAAATTGGAATTGGTTTAAATCGATACTGGTTAAAACAAAATTCACATAATTTAATAGTATTCAATAATAAGAATGAAAAAAATACTAGTAGCAGTATAAGTGTCATTGAAGGAGCATCATCTTCAGTGGCTTCCTCTTCTGCTGAAACTTCCAACGGAGCCAATATTTCAGAAGATGACGATAATTGCTTCCAAATAGTTAATATGCAAAGTTTTAAAAATGAAGTTTTTCATTTATCAGATTCTTATTGGTACGATCCTGCTGAAAATTCGAAAATTGTATACATCAATTATAATGTATTTAAAAATTATTTCATATTTTTGAATGAGAAGGGTCAGCTATGGTTCTTTAAATTCAAGATTCTTGAAGATCAGGTTATTCCTGATGGTTATTTGTTAACCAGTTATCCAAATATTGATCCTAAATCAACAATCTTTAAACTTACTTTCAATCCTCAATCAGATTTGATTTTATTACAGATTGATGAAGAGATCAAGCTTTATAGAATCACGAAAGATTCATTACAATTCATTAAAGATATCGAGACTAGTTACAGTAGTAACAATAAGTTAATTTGGTCTTCATGTGGGACGTTTTTCGTTTTATTAGATAAGAAATCTTTCCATTGGACATTATTCACGAAATTCTGTAGTGCTTCATTTAATACTAGTGAATTATTAAATGAATTAGATGAAAATTATGAAGAAAATAGAGGATTTTTAAAAGCTTCAAATATAATAATATCAACAAACTCCAGTGGGTTATATGTTTTAAGTGAAGATAAGAAAACTCTTTATTATGTTAACTTATTAAAAGCAATTGATAATGCTTGCTTTTATGACAATGATTATATTAGTATTATTCAAGATAGCAATACTAGCAATTTTGTTAAATTCCCATTATTACCCAAATTCAAAAGGATCTTAAGTCAATTGGAAAATTATAATGGTAATTCGAACAAGTCTTTAAAAAGTGTTAATGGAGTTTTCAATATTACCAAGAATGAAAGTAATCAATTGGCAATTTCTTATGGTGAACATTTAGCTGTTTCAACTCCTTTGACGTCAGGAGGAAATGAAATAAATCATATTTTATGGTTTAACTTTAAGAATTATTATTTGGAAAGTTTAAACATTGTTCATCAATTTTGGTTTAATGATTATTTAATCATTGTCAATAGGAAACAAGGTGTGAACTACGAAACTGAAGAACTACTGAATGCCACATCAAGTGATACAAAACATTTAGTAGATGAAATTATAATCTTTGATACATCTAGTACGAAATATGGTAGTGGGGGTGGAGAAATCAAATTCGATAATGATTTGATGCTTTGGAAATATGATTTCAAGACTATCTTGATTGATATTCAACTGGTTAAATTTAATGAATCGGTAACTCACTTGGTTCTCATAACTGATGATCTTCGATTAATAATAATTGAATTAAACAATAGTCGAGTCATTGCTAAAACAACATCATCAGCAAACTTACAAAATCCTTCTACTCAAAAAAATTATAAAATTTTCATTGGAGTTAATAAAACCATTCATTTATCTTCAATTCAACATAAGTTTGCTATAAGAGATATTATTAAAACTAGTATGATAGACAAGAGACACTTTTTGTTCTTGTTAAGTTCAGGAGAATTTTACTTGTTAAAGAATCAATCACCCAATTCATCTTTTACTAATCCTGTTTCAGCTATGAAACCCAGTAATATGTATGATTTAATTAGAATTGGTACAGCTGTTGAATTTTTCAAATTTCAAACTATTAAGTTTAATGATAAAACTACCCTTGATTATATTTATGTTTTCAATGGAGATAGTTTGTTGATTTATGAAATTGATGATTTGATTTCGAATTCATTTGATAAGGATACTATTTCTCATGATAATAATGAGGGAATTGAAGAGGGAGCATCACATACATATCATCGTCATTTAGTTGAACCTGATCCTATAAGGATAGAAGTTGATAATTATCAACCATTGATTGTTGATAGTATCGTGAGTGAAGATTTATTATCATTAAAATCAATTGATTTAATCGGACTTGAAAATTCTATCATAAATAAGTCTTCCAGTGGGGGATTAATTATTAAGAATAAGATTTCCCATAAATTAATTCTTAATAATTTTATGGAATATGATTTAATTCATAAGAGTCAAGATGAGTTGATTAATTCATTCAACAAATTCAAACTGTTTAAGAATTATAATTATTCATTGGAATTATTATTGTTTAAATCTTTGACTACTGATAAAGATGATACCACGACAACTTTAAAGAGATTGATTCCATTGATTGAATTGGCTGATAATTCAGCATCAATTTATATCAATTGTTTAAGAAAGATCGAAGTTGTTTATTGGGATAAATTCTTTACGGTTCTTGAAACTACACCTGTTAAATTCATGCATAGATTAATAGCAAGTGACAATGTAGAGCATTGTTATAACTATTTGATAGTATATCTTAATTACAAGAAGGAAGGTGAAGATGATGAAACTTATGGTGATAATGATGCCCTTAATAGTAATGATAAAGAAATCATTTTGAAGATCATGAAGATGTTGGATGAATCACAGAATTGGGACTGGTGCTTTGAGTTATGTCGGTTCATCAAGCTTCTTCAACCATCGGGTGACTTCTTAAAAGAAATTAAACAATCTCTTGAATAGATTTAATAGATAAACATTTGTACTATAATAATAATAATGATTGTAGATACTATAAAAGAAAAAGTTCCTGCATATATGTAGAAATTTAAACCAACCAAATTTCGTCTTTTGGTAACCCATACAAAAAAAGAAAAAAACCCAAGTATAACTAAATGGGTTTAAACCAACTACCATCATCAAATCTATAATATATAACCAATGACTTTGGCTACTGAATTTGCGGAAACGACCCGTCGTTCAGCCACTCAGGCCGACTTACACAAGAGGGTGTTGCACTTGTACAGGAAGTACATGAGATATTCTAAGGAATTCTCAGATATATATGAATTGGACATGCCGGTTGCCAATGTGAAGACAAAGATCAGACAAGAGTTTGAAAGACAAAGATATGTGAGTGATTTGGATGTGTCCAACATATTGTTGGCCAAGGGTCAAATGGAATTCCAAGAGTTGGTTAACTTTTGGAAACAACAATGTCATGTGTTGAGATACTTTGATGATCAAACTAAATATAATGTTGTGGATAAGAATGATTTCGTTAGGAATTTCTTAAGAGGGAACTAAGATCATCAACATCATCACCCTTGATTATTTGCATACAGACAACAAGACGAGAGCCAATGAGTCACGACGGGACTTTAACTTGAGGACCAAGAAGAAGATTCCAAACCACAAAATCAAAGATAATTTTGCATACACACACAATTCAAAAGGATGATATGATACCAATGGTATCAATATATCCTTTGCCAATATAGGTTTAATAATACCAGTTCATTTTGACTATTATAGACAACTTTTTCATATATATATATTTATATTAGTACTATTTCCAAATACATTTTCATTTCTACAGACAAACAAACTAACAAACAAGTCAGTTTTTGACAATTAATGAATTTAATTATTACAAAATTAATTAAAGATAAAATAACAAAAGGATATATATATAAAAATATAAAAGCTGTAATTCAAACAAATTATAGAGAAGGGGGTATAAAAATTATGTGTATGTATAGAAGCAAGTGGGAAAAGAAACAACAACAACAATAACCAAAGTATAGAATTAAAATTAAATCATGAAACGAACAAAAAAGCATATCCCAATTATAATATTTTCTTTTTTAAAGCAATTTATCAAAATTAATTAGTTAATCAATTAATTTATTCTAAACGATCTTCTAATTGGGCTTCGTCAGCATAATCTAATTCTTCTTCATCAATACCGGCTTCTTGATATTGTTGATATTCACTAACTAAATCATTCATATTTGATTCAGCTTCAGTGAATTCCATTTCATCCATACCTTCAGAAGTATACCAATGTAAGAAAGCCTTTCTTCTAAACATAGCACTAAATTGATCACCAACTCTTTTAAATAATTCTTGAATTGAAGTAGAATTACCAACAAATGTAGCAGACATATCTAAACCTCTTGGAGGAACTGAACAAACAGCAGTTTGAACATTATTTGGAATCCATTCAACAAAATCAACCACATTTCTGGTTTGAACTTTATGCATTTCATCATCAACTTCCTTTACTGAAACTTTCCCTCTAAAGAAAGCAGCAACAGTTAAATATCTACCATTCTTTGGATCAGAAGCAGCCATCATATTATTTGAATCAAACATTTGTTGAGTTAATTCTGGAACAGTCAAAGATCTAAATGATTGAGAACCAATTGAAGTTAATGGAGCATAACCAACCATAAAGAAATGTAATCTTGGGAATGGAACTAAATTAACAGCTAATTTTCTTAAATCTGAATTTAATTGACCTGGATAACGTAAAGATGTTGTTACACCAGACATTACTGATGAAACTAAATTATTTAATTGAGCATAATTTGGTTGAGGTAATTTTAAAGTTTTTTGACAAATATTATATAAGGCTTCATTATCAATACAAAAGGTTTCATCAGCTAATTCAACTAATTGATGAACTGATAAAGTAGCATTATAAGGTTCAATAACAGTATCAGAAACTTTTGGGGAGGGAACAACAGAAAATGTTGCCATCATTCTATCAGGGAATTCTTCTCTAATTTTAGAAATTAATAAAGTACCCATACCAGAACCAGTACCACCACCTAAGGAATGAGTGATTTGGAAACCTTGTAAAGAGTCACAACTTTCAGCTTCTCTTCTAACAACATCCATGACTGAATCAACCAATTCAGCCCCTTCAGTATAATGACCTTTAGCCCAAACATTACCGGCTGAACTTTGACCAAAGATATAATTATCTGGTCTGAATAAATTACCCATATTGGATGATTTAACGGCATCGATAGTACCTGGTTCTAAATCAATTAAAACAGCACGAGGAACATATTTTCCTGAAGATGCTTCATTGAAATAAACATCTAATTTAGCCTTTTGAATATCATCTTCACCATGGTAATTACCATGGTTATCTAAACCATGTTCACCACAGATAGTTTCCCAGAAAGCAGCACCCTATAAGATATGTTAGTATTAAAGTTTCTTCTTCTTTATTTGTTTTCTTTTGACATATTGTTTTGCAATATATCAATTCAATTTGGAATAAATTTGAATTGGAACCAGAAATCAAACAGACATGAAAGGAATGATACATACGATTTGGTTACCACATTGACCAGTAGATAAATGGATCTAGATGAAAAGGATATAGTTAGTAATTGTTTTTGGTGATTGAATAATAAATTATAAGACTTTGATGAATCAGAGAGGCGCGTATGGATTGGATACATCACATATCTGATTTCATAAAAAAACAAACAACAGCATACCATGCTGTTGTAAATGGTGGAGACCAATGGTGATAATACATACAATTTCTCTCATTGTACTTAGTGACTGTTGCAATAGTTATAAAGGGTAAGCAATGATTACCTTTGAAAGAAAGTAGAACAACACAAGACAGTTAGAGTTATGATAGGATCAAAAAGTTTTTTTGATTGTTTTTTTTTTTGTTTTGATTTTGTTTTGATTATTTTTTTGTTTTGGTTTGTCTGCCGTCTATAATAAAAGTTAATTATGTATGTGAGTGAGAAAGAGTGAAAGTAAACGAGACACGACTCTCTCTCTTTTTACATGTTGTTATTTAACCCCAATTGGGAAATATTAATAGTTATGTCAATAGTTTTGCAATTTGTTTCAATCTACGATCCTACAAGATAGAAGTAAAAGGTCATCATGATGGTATAGTAAGAGTTATGAAAAGGGACTTCCGGTTGAAAACTCACAGATAGAACTATTAGACAACTGTCATAGTGATTGCACTGACACGTCCTATCAAAATGTGAATTCTACAAATGGACTTGAAGCTAACATTATCTTCAGTAGCACTAAGAAGAAGAAGAAGAAGAAGAAGAAGAAGAAGAAGAAGAAGAAGAAGAAGAAGAGAGAAGTAGAAAATCCTTGTATTAAAGAAAGAGCAAGTTCCCTCCTTTATAAATAAATAATTTATAACTAAATACTTGAGTCAGTTTGTTCTACTTATCTATCATTTTGATACGTCGCTTAATTTCCTAATCCGGATGAACGCCATAGTTAAATTCCTTAACCCATAATACGTCGCGTCTTTCCTAATTGGTCCACTAAATCGCTCCCCATACTTAAAAAAAAGAAGCTCCGGAATTTATGATTTTTATGACCGGAAATAAACAGTTTCATAGTATAAAAACAAAAAGAGCTTCAAAATAATTGCTATTTTGAAATTTAACTACTAAATCATTTGCATTTCAATTAGGAAGAAATTAAGGGGCAATTAAAGGATGCAAATAGTTTACATGGTGATTATTTAATTAGTAACCACTGAAGATTATTTTAACATTATTTATTATAATAGACATATAAGACCAAGAGTAGAGAGAAATCAGATTTATTGGATTTGAAGATTTGAAAACAACGGATATTTTGAAGATTTATAGATAAAGGGATTAAAGGACACGTTATAAAAACTTTTGAAGTTTTTTTAATATTTCTTTATTCTCAGTCAACCATTCTTGTGAAGCCTCTAATAAACGTCCTCGATCTCTAATTACCGATTCAGTAGATTCTTCAATTCTTGTAATTGATCCTATAATGAACTTATTCCTACTACCACCTTCGGTAATACTAATATCATGAACAATATTAGAAAGAACATTCATAGATTTGTTCAAATGAGATTGGGATTCTAAAAAGTTTTCATACTTCGGACTTGTTGAATCTTGATATAAACTATATGACAAACAATACGACCATTTAAAAAAAATCCACCCTTCAATTAAAATTGAAATAGCATTAGGAATAAGACTACTATCAAAAGTAGATATGTATTTCTGATCTCTTCCTAATAATCTTTCAATAGTCGTAAATGGACTATAATGATAATTAAACTCTTTTAGCCACTCATAAGGCTTAGCTTCAAACTCTGGCACAATGACTCTTGTGCAAATGTAGAAGTCTTCATGAATAGGTGCCCATTTACGTCCACATTTCCAACAAAATTCATGTCCACAATGACATGTCATATGTAAGCAACCTCCATCCTTTCGAATAATCTGTTCACAGGTTGCATTTGGACATATTTTATAATTTAGCCTTTCTAAATCATTTGCTACTTGAATTTTACTACTCCACATATGAACTGCTTTACAAAGACTTGGTAAATGATTTTCAGTACGACAATTAAAACAAAATTCATGATTTTGAGGACATGTGACTAAGTGAAGTTTTGAGATATCAAAAGCATCATCAATTTTTAATTGATTATTATTAATATCATTATCATCATGATGGTTATTAATAACTTTTTCAACAAGACATGAACAATTTACTATAGGACATTGTTTAATATTATCATCTTTGATGATATAAGCCTGAGCTATAACACTCATATATTGTGATTCTGAATTGAAATCAGATACTTGACCTTTCAATAAGTGTTCAACATCTTTATGGGGTATAGATAATGAACATTCTGGTACCATACATCGTATTAATTCTCCTGAACTTGACTCTTCTAAAGCATATTGTCTATAGCATGATGTACAAACAGTATGGTTACAAGATAATGAGAATACACTTGTGGAGGATTCAGCTTCGCAACAAACTGAACATTCAAAATTGTTTTCAATTATTTGAAAATTAGCATGATGAATATCATTATTATTTGATCTAAACAATCGAGGAAACAAAATGGAATTATTCGTATTATTATTAATTGGTAAACCACAATCTTTTAAAAATTCTTCTTGACGATTTTCATAATCATTAATAACAGATTCTGAATCCCACTTTTTATAATGTAACATGATTAATAAATCATCATTTGAAAAATCCTGAAATATATTTTCATGTCTAATAATTAATAATTTATTAAGGAATTTAGTATTAATAAAAGTTTCCCTTGTATATGAAATGAAATTATCATCAGCAACCAGAGGATTATCAACAGCAATATCTATATCATTATCATTAGACATTTCATTCGCTATTTCATTAGCAATATCATGCCAAGGATCATCATCCATGGCGTCCATCTTGAATAAAAAGTTTGTCTTTTGATCTTTTCCATATTGAATCAAAAAAAAAACCTTATCTACCCAGATATATATATATAAAGAAAAAAAAAAAATAATCCTCGGACATTTTCTAAATTTAGAATAATATTTGAAGTCATTCATTTTATTCATCTATATGCTTAATTGTAGTCTAGTAATTGGATAGGAAATGCGGGGAGTTATATCTTATCTTATCTTAACTTATGTCTTTTTTTTTATATATATATACATGATAGCCGCCTATTTTTTGTTTTTTTATCGTCTCTTCTTTTGTTAAAAAACATACCATACCATACAATGGATAACAAAATATTAATTCCTGAACTCCTTGACAATAATGGTGGATTGAGAGTAGCAGAAGATGATAATAATAACAATAATAATAATAATGATATATCGTGGTATATTAGATTTTGTTGTCAACTATTAAATGGATTAAGAAACTTAATTTTTGCAGCTGCTAGATTACAAAGACAAACGATTAAAACATTTCAAGAGTATTTTGATAATATGGCACCAACTGTTCAATTGATTCATAATTTTATACCACGTCTGCATTTTACAACTTTGGTTAGATATGCGTTTAGTCTTTATCCTGATTGTGATGGAATAGTAATCCATGAGATTTTACGAACCAGAATTAATTTATTAAATAGAAGAACCATAGTATTTTGTGATCGAAGATTTACACCAAGATATTTTAATTTAGATCCACCATTACAATTTGAATTAGAAAATACAAGATACGAAGAAAAAGAACAAGAAAAAGAAAAACAACAAGAAGAAGAAAATGAATATGAAAAAGAAGTGGAAGATTCAGAATCACAATCAGAATCAGAAGATGAAACAGAAGAAGAAGAAGCCAATGATGCATTACAAAATTGTCCTGATCCTCCTGATGTTGTCATTGAACCTCCAAACCCTGATAGATGGTTTGAGCAATTTATCTGGTTGATGGACTTAGGATCAAAATCTACCTATGAACTTGGATTAATAATTGATCGTTATAAACAAAAACTTCAATTAGCACCGGTAATTATGCCTCAAGATATTTCTACGTTTGTTCCAAGGCTGCACTATGAAGATTTATATAATGAAGCAACGAGAGTTCATGCAGGAGCCCAAACAGTTACTTCATGTGAGATTTTAGAAACCGAAGTGGATTTTATTGGAAATAGAGGCAATTTCAATTCAAGTCGAGAATTTAGAATTGATAATCCTTAATATGTATCAAACTGGTAAATTTCCTTTATCCTAATGAATAAAATTCTTTATTTGTTTTCTAATCTATCCTGTTTTTGTTTATCTACGGGGATGGTCTTATATTCCTCAGTTTTACTATACAAGTACCAACTTGTATCTTTTAATATTATATATATTTAAATTAATCTTATTCAATATCTGTTTGATTTTATCATCATTTCTACGTTGCAAAGAGTATTTTGTAAGAGGTTGATTTTATATTTATTCCTTATTTAATATAATATAATATGATACAATATCAATCAATGCTATTAATTTATTTATGTAGACTATATGGCTCTAATAACACAAACGTAAATAACAAGAAAAATCAATTTGGTGTTCTTTCACAATATAGTTGACATAGATGAATCAGTCAATTCATTAGATTCAAGATTAGACATTCTCATCATCACTTTCAGATTATTCTTCATCTGGAATAAAAAATTCAAAAACCTTCTTCTCGGTGTTGTAAATTTCTGGAGGAACATTTCCAATTGGTTTATCCTGTCTTTGAATTCGAATACCTGGGTTACCAGAGGTTCTAGGAGTATTATGTCCTTGTTCCAAGTCAGTGGAAGTACCTTCTACCGGTGAAATATGAATGACAAACTTTTCATTATCCTCGTCAACGTTAGTGTTTTCTGTTTCAATTACTTTAGATTCTTGATTGGAACTTGTAGCCATTTTCTTTTTTTCATTATTATTTCTCTCCCTATTATTATTATCATCAGCATTGTTTTCAAAAGGAATTCCATGTTCAAGATCGGAACCTTGATTAACATGAGGAACATTAGGCTTACGACAAAGTCTGTGAAACAAAGCACATGTATATCCACATGCATTTTTTAAACCATTTATAGAATTATCAACAACATGAAATTGATGTTCAATAGCTACTCCACCTGCTAACCCAAAATACCACGTAGTGGCAATTGGAATTACTTATTTTGTTTTTGGTTAATATTCTGAATTAAATTTGTTTTTAAAAATTGGAACTTTATTACTTACCTATTACTACCATTTTGATTTGATTTGAATTGTTTTGATTTTGATTTGGCTTTGATTTGACTTTACTTGGGGAAAACTTTAAGAGAGAAGAAGAAGAAATAAATACTTTTTTATATTTTGAATTCTATTTATAGTTTTTTTTTTATTTAAAATTCTTATCAGAAGAAAAAAATGCGACTTACTTTTGTTCTATGGCAGAATGATAAGTTATTACAACAACTCAGATAAATAGTTTTCTATTATCTTACAGTTGAATATATAAATATCTTGTCTGATGTATTGTATTTGGTTAATGTTTCAAACATATAATGAATAATAATCAATTCAAAATTTAACCTATAAAAGAAATTAATTTAAAGCAACTAATAAAAAGAAACGAATACAAACAAGTAATGATGGAACAATAAAGACTCGAGAAGCGTCATAGAGTATATCAAGTTCAACTAATTCAACAGTAAAGAAATCGGCATGCCATTCAGTAATAATTATTTGATCATTTATATCAAATATTCTATCTTGATAATGTTCACACCACTCTAAAAGCTTACTTAATATTATTGAATTAACAGGTAATGAAATTTGCTTCAAATTAATTAACTCATCATCTGAAAATCGATCAAAATACTTTAAAACCCTAACCATTTCCAAAGTGACTCGAAATATTTCTTGATCATTAGAAACAAAAATTAATGTTCTATCTTGATTATTAACTGGTATATCGGATGGATATTCTTGTTGAAGTTGATTAATATCTATCTTATTGATTTCTTTACCCATAAAATTACAAGAATATTTCTTTAAAGAATCAATTTGGAAATAAGTAGCTGCATTAATAAGATTTAATAAAAAATCAGTATTAACCATAAAGAATTCTTTATCCCATTCATTAACAACAAGTTCTTCATTTCCTTCAATAAAGTTTTCATCTTGATAATGATTACACCATTCTAAAACCTTCTTAAATATCTCTAAACTATATTCAACATGAATCAATTGATTTTCAAATAATTCATCGGGGATAATATAACGCGTTAACATTCTAGCTGCATCCAATTCGAGTGGAAGTTGTTCTCCTTGACAAATGAAAATAACCATAGGATGGTTATAAGCTCTAAGTGGTGGTTGATTTCTTTCATCATGATTACGATTCCCTTCTTCCAACGTGATTTGGTCATCAAATAATACTTGTTTTGGATTAAGGTTCTTATCACATTCCAACAACAAGTAGACTGCTAACGATATCAAGAATAGCGACATTGTGATTTAGTATTCGAAATCAATTGGGTTTGATGTTGGTATTAGATGTTGAAATACAAAAAGAAAAAACAATATATAATGTCTATTTTGTATGGTATATATAGCTAGCTGTCTATATATACAAAATTAACTACAAAGCCCAACAATCCTATTAAAAGTATATACACATATAGTATATCTATCTATATATATATACGTAATACTGATTATAACTCATTAATGGAATTGATGACTACTTCATTTTGCCAACATTAGGTTTAAACCTCTATAATTAGATATAGAGATGATTTGTAAAAAAAGGGGGTGTGTGTGAGTGGGGTAGAGGGAGGGTAGTGTACCTATCAATCTATCAATCTATATATAAAATTTGCATTCCATTCCTTGTAATTCTTCTCTTTCTAATTAAAATCATCAAACTAAAACAAAACAAACATGTCTTACAGACAATTACTTGAAAATATTGACCAATTACCTGATGAAGATATTCAAAAAATCGTGAAACAATTATCAGAACATCACAAATTGTTTTTCCTTAGATCAGACTTAACCAGGCTCGAAGCAATCAAAACAAATATTATACCAGATATTAATCAACCTTATTTTAAAACAGATCATCATGTTGATAATTGCTTGAGAAGTTTTGAGTCAATGTTAAATCATCCTGATTTTAATCCTGAAGTGGTGACAATTAAAACCCATTGCGTTCAAGATTTCAAAACATTAACCCAGGATCATTTAGATGATATAAGGGTAAAAGTTCAGCTGATAAATTTGATACTTAATGGACATAAATATGAAACATGTTGCTTAGGATTATTTTATGATTATATTTTTGAAAATGAATTGTCGGGAATTCTTCATCATTTGGAAACAAATTTATATGATATTCAAAATGTTCAAGATCTAACAAATCTAATTAGTCTTAAACTTTTTAACATTGGTATTCCATTGGAGACAATGATATTCCCTCCTAATATTGAAAAATTAAAAATTCAAAATGCTCAGGCTTCTTCAATAAATTTTCCCAATTCATTAAAGGAATTAAACCTTACTGCGGTTCGTGTGATAGGTTCAACCGAAATTTTATTCCCATCTAATCTTGAAAATTTAGAAATTAACCATGGAAATATTCTTGGTCTCGAAACAAAAAATTTCCCTAGGTCATTGAAATCACTTGTGATAGATGATTCAATGTTATCTGATGAATTATTTAAGAATCTTCTTACTTCAGACCTTTATTTGGAAACATTAGTAATCAAAAGGAATTCTTTATCAAAGTTGGTGTTATCTTCATTACCAAGAAATTTGAAAACATTTCATATTTCAAGTGATGTCATTCTCAAGGTATCGGTTACGGAAGTACAACAATGGGCTCCAAATTTAGAAGAATTTGTGGTCAATGGTAGTATTGATTTAAACCATTTTAGAATATCATGGCCCAGGAATTTAAAAAGATTAAGTTTAAATTCCATAATTAATTCCATGGATCTTCCTAATCTGATCAATTTAGAAATTTTGGAATTAGTATTCCCAATTCAAACCCAGTTTCAAGATGTTCCTCGTTTTGATAGCTTGAGAGTGTTGACTTTACAAAACTATTGGGGAAACATAAACCTTCCTGCAACATTGACTTCACTTTGTTTGATAAATTGCTTACCTTTAACTCTGTATCAACTTCCTGATTCATTAAATACTTTGATGCTTGGAGATTTAGATATTGGTAGATATGTATTTCCCAGGAGGTTGACTAGTTTAAAAATAAAACTGTGTCGGATTAATTTGCTTGATTGTGAACTCCCAACCACATTGGAAATTTTAATTATCGACAACTGTAATTTGAAACTTTCGGATTGTGAGAATCTATATACATTATTCAATTTGAAGTCATTAGATTTGAGTAATAATGAATTAGAATCTACAAGTATATTTGGAAATTCACATAAATTTGAAAATCTAGAAGTTTTGAATGTCACCAATAATGGAATTAAGGATATGAGTTCATTCTTACCACCAAATTTATTAGAATTGAACATGAATGATAATCTTCTTGGTCACGAAGCTGGGTTAGTATCTATTGAACCATCACTTCAAAATCATCCATCTTTAAAAAGATTAAGATTAGAAAACAATCAGATTATATCGTTTTTATTTAAGAAACCAGCTGGACTTTCCCAATTAGAAGAACTCTATGTTACGTTTCAGTCATATGTTACTGAAGCCGAGATTATTAAATTGGAAAAAGCATTTGGTAAAAGAATAAGATCTACTTCTTGGACATCCAAATATGAATTATATTGAAGTTGAGTTGAGTCGAGTTTGTATGAAATGTTAATGAAGGTGGGTTTTTATTTATTCATGTTAGTTCTTTATATAATAACATTCTTACTGATTTTACTGATTTATAAGGACTTGTTTAGTCTTATATATATATATATTTATAAATCAATCAATTTATTAATTTGTTTATATAGAATTCTAATAAAAGAGACCTAAAATATCAATAAAAATACAAACAACAAATATCTTTATCAAACCTTTAAATTCCAAATTCTAAGAATTTGGATTGTTAATTTCTTCAATAGTCCAAGATAAAATTGAAGAATCACTATCTTCTGAGTCTGAAATGCTAATCACGGGAAAGATAAAATTGCCAGCATTATTTCTCTCCCTATTATTATTATCATCAGCATTGTTTTCAAAACGAATTCCTTGTTCAAGATCTTGATTAACATGAGGAACATTAGGTTTACGAAGAAGACTCAGACACCAATCACATGCAGATCCATATGCATATTTTAAACCATATATAGAATTATCAATAACATGAAATTGACGTTCAATAGCCACTCCTCCTGCTACCCCATAATACCACGTAGTGGCAATTGGAATTACTTATTTTGTTAATATTCTGAATTGCATTCTTTTTAAAAATAAGGAACTACTCACCTATTACTACCATCGTGATTTGATTTGATTTGATTTGATTCGATTTGATTTAATTTAATTTAAATTGATTTGACTTTACTTTACTTTACTTGGAAATTGAACTATATAGAGAAGAGGAAGAAGTAGAACAACAACAAGAAGAAAAATAAAATTTTTGGACCTATTTATAGGTTCATAATTTTAAAAATAGAGTGGGATATAGTAGTACAAAAAGTTTTTTTTGTGTTATTATACTTTGTTTGCTTACATCTCATCCTTATCTCTGACTTATTTCATTTTAATAGATCATAATATTTAGGTTAGGATTGGAAATATATATTTACTTGTAAATAAGGTTAAACAAAGTGAGAAATCATAATCATCAACAGTCCAATAATCTCTTAATGCTGCGCCACTTGCCTTGCCTTAGATTTAATATTATACTTTTTAGTCCGATTTCGTATTCCTGTATATTTAGAGAGAAAGATTGATCTTTCCTTATTGTGTTTTTTTCTTTTGATACGTCGCTTAATTTCCTAATTCGGATGCACGCCATATATAGGTTAAAATTATTTAATCTATATGATACATCGCGTCTTTCCCAATTGGTCCATCTCGCCTCCCATAATTAGTATAACCCCGAATAACATAAAAACAAAAAGAGTTCCAAACCATATTTTGAAATTAAATTACTAAATTTTATGCATATGATAAGCAAGAAATTAAGGGGCAATTAAAGGATGCAAATAGTTTACATGGTGATTATAATTATGAAAATTTAGTAGTTATGGACTCATTTAAAGATTTAGATTCGCAAAACTATAGGTAATTTGAAGATTTATAGATAAAGGAATTAAAGACACTAATTATATCATAAAAACTTGCGAAGTTTTTTTAATATTTCTTTATTCTCAGTCAACAATTCTTTTGAAGCCTCTAATAAACGTCTTCGATCTTGAATTACTGATTCAGTAGATTCATCAATTCTTGTTCTTATTTCTATAATAAATTCATCCCTAATATCACCTTCAGTAATACTAATTTCATGAACAATATCAGAAAGAACATTCATAGATTCATTCAAATGAGATTGGGATTCTAAAAAGTTTTCATACTTCGGACTTGTTAAATCTTGATATAAACTATACGACAAACAATATGACCATTTTAAAAAAATCCACCCTTCAATTAAAGTTAAAATAGTATTAGGAATAAGACTATTATCAAAAGTAGACATGTATACTATATCTCTTTCTAATAATCTTTCAATAGTTATAAACGCATTATAATGTTTATAATAATCTCTTAAGTATTCAGATGATTTAGTTCCATACCCCCGTTCAGGAACTCTTGTACATCCATAATGAGCATTCGTCCAACTACTTCCACATTGCCAACAAAATTCATGACCACATAAACAGCTCATATGTGAGCAACCTCCATCCTTTCGAATAATATGGTCACAAGTTGGATTTGGACATATTTTATAATCTAACTTATCTAAATCATTTGCTTCTTGTACCTTACTACCCCAAATATGAATTCCTTTACAAAGACTTGGTAAGTGATTTTCAATACTACAATCAAAACAAAATACATGATTTTCAGGACATTTCACCAAGGGAACTTTTGAAATATCGAAAGCATCATCAATTTTTAATTGACTATTATCATCATTATCATGATGGTTATTAATAACTTTCTCAACAAGACATGAACAATTTACTATAGGACATTGTTTAATATTATCATCTTTGATGATATAAGCCTGAGCTATAACACTCATATATTGTGATTCTGAATTGAAATCAGATACTTGACCTTTCAATAAGTGTTCAACATCTTTATGGGGTATAGATAATGAACATTCTGGTACCATACATCGTATTAATTCTCCTGAACTTGACTCTTCTAAAGCATATTGTCTATAGCATGATGTACAAACAGTATGGTTACAAGATAATGAGAATACACTTGTGGAGGATTCAGCTTCGCAACAAATTGAACATTCAAACTTGCCCTCAATGATTTGAAAGTTAGTATGATTCTGATTCTGATTCTGATTCTGATTCTTATTATTTGATGTAAGCCATCGACGAATGAAATTGGGATTATCCCTATTAGTAGTTTTAATTCGTAAACCACAATCAATTAAAAATTCTTCTTGACGATTTTCATAATCATTAATAACTGATTGTATATCCCAATTTTTATAATGTAACATGATTAATAAATCATCATTTGAAAAATCCTGAAATATATTTTCATGTCTAATAATTAATAACTTATTAAGGAATTTAGTATTAATAAAAGTTTGCCTAGTATATGAAATGAAATTACCATTAGCAACCGGAGGATTATCAATAGCAATGTCTAAATCATTATCATTAGCAACCTCAACACCATCAATAAAATCATCCCAAAGATCATCAGCCATATCATCCATTTTGAATAAACTCTTAGCTTCTTCAAAATTCTATATCGAATCACAAGCAAACAAACAAAGAAACAAACAATATATATATATAAGCAATTAGCAGAAAAAAAATAAAAATTACCCCTCATTTCTCTATATTAAAAGTGATCATTAGTGGTAGTTTTATTACTCTGTTAATAATCATAATCTATAAATAGTAAAAAAATGTTGGGAACAAAAATGTATATATAGTGACATACAAATCATCATCGATAAAAAACAAATCGGTCTCTTTTCAGAGACAATATAATACAACACAATACAATTTACATATGAATAACGAAATATTAATTCCTGAACTCCTTGACAATAATGGTGGATTGAGAGTAGCAGAAGATGATAATAATAACAATAATAATAATAATGATATATCGTGGTATATTAGATTTTGTTGTCAACTATTAAATGGATTAAGAAACTTAATTTTTGCAGCTGCTAGATTACAAAGACAAACGATTAAAACATTTCAAGAGTATTTTGATAATATGGCACCAACTGTTCAATTGATTCATAATTTTATACCACGTCTGCATTTTACAACTTTGGTTAGATATGCGTTTAGTCTTTATCCTGATTGTGATGGAATAGTAATCCATGAGATTTTACGAACCAGAATTAATTTATTAAATAGAAGAACCATAGTATTTTGTGATCGAAGATTTACACCAAGATATTTTAATTTAGATCCACCATTACAATTTGAATTAAAAAATACAAGATACGAAGAAAAAGAACAAGAAGAAGAAAAACAACAAGAAGAAGAAAATGAATATAAAAAAGAAGTGGAAGATTCAGAATCAAAATCAGAATCAGAAGATCAAACAGAAGAAGAAGAAGAAGCCAATGATGCATTACAAAATTGTCCTGATCCTCCTGATGTTGTTATTGAACCTCCAAATCCTGATAGATGGTTTGAGCAATTTATCTGCTTGATGGACTTAGGATCAAAATCGACCTATGAACTTGGATTAATAATTGATCGTTATAAACAAAAACTTCAATTAGCACCGGTAATTATGCCTCAAGATATTTCTACGTTTGTTCCAAGGCTGCACTATGAAGATTTATATAATGAAGCAACGAGAGTTCATGCAGGAGCCCAAACAGTTACTTCATGTGAGATTTTAGAAACCGAAGTGGATTTTATTGGAAATAGAGGCAATTTCAATTCAAGTCGAGAGTTTAGAATTGATAATCCTTAATATGTATCAAATTGGTAAATTTCCTTTATCCTAATGAATAAAACTATATAAATTTATTTAATATTGTTCTATATCTATTTGATTCATCATCATTTCTGATAAATCAATTAAATTTGAAACTTTAAAATATCTAGCACATTCTTGAAGTATTCTTATCAATCTAACATTAACACCAAAAAATGTATTATCCCATTGAGTAAGAACTATTGGCTCATTTACATCAATGGTTCTAATACAATAATGCTCACACCAATCTAAAAGCATAAAAAAAATGTCTGAATCATAAGGAACTTTTATTTGTGAATTAGCTAATTCATCATCTGTAAG
Organism: Scheffersomyces ergatensis; assembly: GCA_030575095.1. NCBI lineage: Eukaryota > Fungi > Ascomycota > Pichiomycetes > Serinales > Debaryomycetaceae > Scheffersomyces > Scheffersomyces ergatensis. The sequence continues at coordinate 312,444 of JAJMHX010000012.1, read as the reverse complement.
TTCATCATAAAGCGTTAACATCCTCACCATCTTCAAATCGACTAAAATTGTTTCGCCATCAGTAGAAAGAAAATTTACCCTTGGAATATGATTAACTTTATGGTCTCCAGGTAAGGCTAATAAACGTAATTTATATGCTTGTTGAAGTTGATTAATATCTACTCTAGAAATTGCTTGACTCATGAATTTACATGAATATTTCTTTAAAGATTTAATTTGAAAATGAGTGGCTGCTTCAAAAATTCTAAATAGAGCTGAATCATCAACCATAAAGAAATCTCTATCCCATTCATTAATAATGATTTCTTCACCTTCAACAAAGATTTGATGTTTATATTGTTCACACCAGATTAAAATCTTTTTAAACAACTCCAAATCATCATAATCGACATTAATCAATTGATCTTCATTTAATTCATCGGGGAAATTATAAAATTCTAACATCTTGGCCACGTTCAAATCCACTGGAAACCTTTCATTTTGAAAATTAAAAATAACAATTGAATTATTATTATTATTATTATTATGATTTACTCTTGGACGACGTTGATTAATATTTTCAACAAGCAAAACTTGATTTGGATTAAGGTACCTATCACTTCCAAGCAACAATGCTATAGCTAATGGGATTAAAAATAAGGACATCTTGATAATTGCAAATCAAATAGTTTTTGAAAATGAAATGAATGAATGAAGGATGTAGTCATCAAAAGCTTTATATAAATTCTAGAAATAAGAATTCTAAAAATAGTAGCCCAACAAAACAAGGAGGAGATGAGGACGCGTTAAATGGTAAACATTGATGCATAGATAAAAGATAAGAATGAGCAAATGAGGGGGGGGGGAAGGCGGTAAACCAAATATAAGAGTAAACAAAAGTCACCTACATTTTTTTTTTATTTATTTATTTATATTCATCATCATCATCATCATCATTACGCATCCCTTTTGTTTCAAATAACATCATCATTTTAGCTTATCATTAAACTATGAATATTCCTAATACTATTCAACTTCTTGAAAATATTAACCTGTTGGATGATGATGAATGTATTCAATCAATTGTGAAAGACTTACCGGAAAATCATAATAGATTATTTGTTAGATCCAATTTAACAAAACTTGAAAGATTAGGTACTCAAATTATTATAAATCAATATAATGAGAATCCTTGTTTTAATACTGCTCTAGGTTTTGAAAATTGTTTGGAAACTTTCGAATCAATATTAAATTATCCTGATTTTCATCCTCAAGTAGTAACAATTGAATCAAGTTGCTTTAGACAGTTCAAAACCCTAACTCAAGATCATTTGGATATCGTAAGAGAAAAATTTCAACTGATACATTTGATACTTAATGGACATACATATCAAAGATGTTGCAAGGGATTTTATGATTATATTATTGAAAATAACTTGTTCCAACTTTTTTATCATTTGGAAATCAGCTGTTATGACAGAAAAATACAACATTTGCAAAATTTAACTGATCTTAAACTATTTGATCTTAAACTTGATGAAGGCAACATGATACTTCCTCCAAATATTATAAATTTAGAACTTCATAATGTGAAGTTTGGATCAATAAGTTTGCCCAATTCATTATTTGACATTAAACTTTCTAAGGTTTATTTCAGGAATTGCAAAGAAATAACATTTCCACCTGGACTTAGAAATTTGGAAATCAATCAAGGAAATATTCTACAATTTACAACAATAAATCTCCCCAATTCATTGAATTCACTTTTGATAAATGATGCCAGTTTATTTGATCGAAGATTTGAAAATCTTTTTCCTTTGGACAGTTTGTTGGAATCATTAATAATTAAAACTAATTTTTTAGGAACATGTTTAGAAACATTACCGTTAAGATCATTACCAAGATCCTTGAAAAAATTTCATGTTTCAAGTGGATCTTCTTTCAAACTACCAAATTTATATTTATATAAATGGGCTCCAAATTTAGAAGAACTTGTGGTGACTGGAGGTATTGATTTTGAATGGTTGAACTTAATATGGCCTCTGAACTTGAAAAAAGTATGTTTAAATCCTGTTTTGAACTTGGTGGGTTTCCCTAATCTGATGAGATTAGAAACTTTGGAATTGATTTTCTCAACTAAAACAATTTTTCCAAATGTTATCCGTTTGGATTGGTTGCAAGAATTAACTTTAAAAAACTTTCATTCAAATTTAAACTTCCCTAAAACTTTAACTTTTCTTAGATTAATAAATTGCTTACCTTTATCAGATTATACATTCCCTCCTTCATTAAGAATTTTAATGGTTGAGGGCCTCGAAATTGGGAGATTTGATTTCACAGGGGAGTTAACAACTTTAAGTATAAAATTGTGTTCAATTGATTTGAATGAATGTAAATTACCATCTACATTGGATACTTTAATTATCAACTATTGCAATTTATTTTCTAGCCAGTGCAATAATTTACACGAGTTAGATAATTTGAAGACATTAGATTTGAGTTATAATAATTTACATTCTTTATGGGGATTTGGTAAACCAAATAAATTTAAAAAATTAGAAGTTTTGAATGTTTCCAACAATAAAATTTCCTACTTGACGGAGTCGCCCTTGCCCCTCAATTTATTGGAATTAAATATTGACACTAATATTCTTGGAGGTATGGAAGTAATATTAATTCCATCATCATTCAATAATCATCCTACATTAAAAAGATTAAGATTGCAGAACAACATGATTAAGCGGCTAAAGTTTATATGTGACGCAGGAATTTCACATTTAGAAGAACTTTATATTAAATTTGAGTTGGACTATCATGATGATGGAGAAGATATAATTCCAACGTTGCAAAGAGCATTTGGTAAGAGGGTCGTTAAATCAGAGTTATATAAATATCTGTTTTGAAGCCAAGTGGGTTGGATCCAAATGAAAATTATGAGATATAGTTCGATGACTAACGCGTTAGGTGAATAGTAAAACTTTGTGTGGTCATATAAATGAAGCCGGAGGGTTTTTTTTTTGTTTTGATATGTTTCTTTTATTTAATATTTAATTTTATATTTGCTCATTATTTTTAATATTCAAATCCATTCATATATGTAGACTAACTAAACAAAATCTTATGAATGGATGTAGACTATATGGTTCTAATTTCTAAATAATAAAGGAAATCAAATCTAAACAAAACTAAAAAATCAGCTATATCAATCTTGAGATTTAGTGTTCTCTCATAATGAAGAATTAGTCAATCAACTAGACGAAGACGAATCAGGCAATTCCTCAGACGAAGATAAAACATTTTCATCATAAGTTTCAGAATAATCTTTATCGAACAAATTATCATCTGAAATTAAAAATTCAACAACCTTCTTCTCGGTGTCATAAAGTTCTGGAGGAACATTTCCAACTGGGTTATTCAGTCTTTTAATACTAATAGCCACATTACCCGAGTTACTGACAGTAGCAGCAACCCCATGTCCTTGTCTTAAGCCATGGAAAGTAGTGCCTTCTACTTGTGAAATATTAATGACAAATTCTTCTTTATCCTCATCGGGTTTAGTGTTTTCTTTTTCAAGAACTTTAGGTTCTTGATTGGAACTTTTATCCATTTTCTTCTTTTCATTATTATAATCAACATCATCATCATCATCATCATTAGTATTATTGCTTTGAAGGCCCGATCCTCTTTCAAGATCGGTGGCGAGATGAGGAGGAACAGGATGCCAAGACCAAGGACGACGCCACCACAATATTATATGGTTTTTTGTTTTATCATAAACATGATATTTTTTTTCAATACATACCCCAGCAACTCCTCCAGTAACTGCCCCAGCTCCAACATAATACACAACAGCTATTGGAATCACTATAGTAATAATTGTTTTGTTGGTTAATATTCTGAATTACACTTTTTTAAAACCAAGTTTTTTTATTACTTACCAATAACCATGCCTAGTTTGAATTAAAAATTTGATAATGACAAATTAAATATAACCACTGAACAATTAAGAATATGTTTATATGTTTTTTTTCTTTATTCATATAAAAAAAAAAGAAAATTGGTAGCCCTTATTTATATATTTTTAAATTTTGATGAGGGGGGATGGGGGCGTTGCAAACTGCAGATGTGAAGTTTAATATTGCATCTAGATTTTTTAAAAAAATATGTGAGTCATTTTCCTGTATAGTGTTTCATTTCTTATCTCATTCATTAATTGGTTCTGAAAATGTCTAATTGATCTAGTAATTTAACATCTTAGAAACTTTTAACTCAACTAGAAACCTTTCTTCATGACAAATGACAATAACAATCAAATTAGTCTTGATCACATTTAGAAGGATTGAGATTATTAACTTTTCTTAAATTAAGAGTGGTGTACCCCCCGCAGTTGCATTCTATTAATAGTTTAATTGTATGTGTCTATATATATAGAAAATGAACTAATAAAATCCAAGTGATATATTTGATTATTAATAATACCATGGTAATTATAATGGTCATTCAGAAACAAAAAATGTTGAGCTTAACTTTAAATTATCCCCATCTGTAAAAATAGATACTGATGATCAATTAGATAATTCTCAACAGAAACTTAAAGTTGATTCACAAATTTTAACTAAACTTTTAGAGTGGTGTGAACATTATGGAGATAAAGTCTTTACTTCAAATGATAAAATAACTCAATGGGATGTTGATTTCTTTACTCTCCCACCTGAAGTATTCATAAATCTTCATAAAGCTGTTCATTTGGTTAATATTCCAAATTTAGATGTTTTTATTCATGGAATTCTTTAAAGAATTTAAATGTTTGTTTATTGATTATTAGTTTATTAGTTATAAATATTGAATATATACCAAATAAAGTATTTTCTTGAATATTTGATAACATATATAATTCATGATCTTTAGTTTAATATCAATCTAGGTATAATCTTTTGTGCTTAATTATATACATGGTAGTTTTGAATTTCCGGGCAAAATTGTTACAAAACTTTCTTCTTCCGGTCGGCGTGAAAATTTCCGGGGAATAAATTAAATTAAATATACGTAAAAAAGAAAAAATAAATTAATATGTACATATTAATTGTTATTACATCTTTTCTACAACATATCAAAAAGGAATATCAAATTCATTACGTACAATACCAGCTGGACTGATGTATATCGTATTAGATTCAAGCTTCGAACCCATAGAGCGAACTGATTCTCCTCGCCCTTCTTCCCAAATATCAGTTCCCTTCAAAAGAATTCAAACTGGTAATATTGTCTCAGGGGCTTCAAAGAGATCACGAAATGGTTGCTTACCTTGTAGACAACGAAAGAAAAAATGTAATGAAGTGTTTCCCTGTTGTGATTCTTGTCAACGACGAGGGGTAGAATGTGTTTGGAAACATGATTCAAAATTCAAAATCCAAAAGATTGAAAGTACTCCTAAAGATTCAATCATTATAACAAAATCATCATCAAAATCATCATTATCAGCCAAAGAACGGACTTTCATTGATCAAGTTAATAAGGATAATACACTAACCTCCCCTTCATCTCCATCTATACCCTCATCAGGTTTACAATTGAACGTTCAGAATGAACTTCAATTAACCTCCTTATCGAATTATTTCGAATTAAATACTGACGGAATTGAAAATAATAATAATAGTAATACTACTACAATTGAAAATAGACATATCAATCATAATGGTCTAATAACTACACCCTCATATACACCATCATCCACTCTTGGTGAAAATCCAGATTTCATGCTTTATGTCCTGAAATATTTTACAATGAGCCCCAATAATCAAATTTTCAATCCTTTTAGAAATTTGGATGATACAGGAACCTATTTTGTTGATTCTTTTATTAATAATGTGGCTTCGAAGTTATGTATAGGACCAGCCTCGTGTAATTACTTTCTCAAAACATTCTATCAACTTGCAGAGAGTGAAGAAAGTATTCTGTATGCCATTGCGGCATGGGGAGGCCTATTCGTGGAAGGATATACTGATAATGTTAAGTCATACCTTGGGAAAGCATTTAGACTAATCAAGGGGAAATATAATTCATTCCAACTACTACCAAAGGAAGACATTTATGTATTACTTAATTTCTTTCTTATCGGGGTTGGAATACAAATCTGTGCTGGAGATGTATCGAAATGGAATATTTTATTTAAAAAGTGTTGTGAGATGATTCAAACAAATGGTGGGTTAATAGCCATTGGTAAGATGTTTGATTATTCCAATGATATCAAATGGTTAATTTCAGACGTTGAATTCCATGATGTAATGAGCTCGGGTACGTTTACTAGTGGTACCTTACTTCCAATGGTTGAATATGATACTATATTCAATCAGGATAAGATCATGGAAAAGGGAAACTATGGATTAGATCCATTACAAGGAAGTGCACTGTCGGTATATTTATTATTTGCTGAGATTGCTTCAGTTAGAGCTGAGCTTAATTTAAAAAAACAAAAATTGGATTTATTAGTATTAGAATCAGAAGAAAATTATCGTCAATTTGGTCTGTTTTCCATTTATCAAGATGGTGATGAGATTGATTTAAAGTCTCAAAGATTGGAATATTATCAAGAAGTAGAGAGTCAATACCTTTATCTTAAACAACGAATCCATGATTGTAAGCCCAATAGTACACAAATAGAATTGATTATCAATGATAGAAAGGAATTTGAATATCATTTGACTTTATTTGAAGTATACCTGTTAACTTGTGAATTGAGTTTAAATTATCAAATTAAAGGCACACCTCCTATAGACAACGAGATGCAGTCGATACTTTTGAATGCATTGACATCATTGGATATATTAGTAGAAACCAAGATGGCTACTTCATTAGCATTGCTGCTTTTGTTATGTGGTATTACGTGTTGTACTGTCAGTGATCGGATCGAAATGGAAATTAGATTTGTTAAGATTCAACTGCATTACAAAGTAGAAAATGTTAAACGAGTGTTAGATATAGTCCATGAGGTATGGAAAAGAAATAGCCAAGGAAGGTTATTTGTGGATTGGATAGAGATATGTAAGGAAAAGAATTGGGATTTATCAGTATGTTAGATAGAAGTATAGATATAAGGAAAATATATAGTACCTGCACATAAGGAAATGTTGTGTGTGGGTGTGTGTAAACAAATAAATGTTTTTCTCTTTTGTATACGTGACAATTTCAATTTTAAGGCTAGGTTAGGTTGTTATCTTGGAATAGCAAGCAAAGACATATTCATATATATCATATTCAGAGAATTAGAATGTCACTAACTATACAGAATAGAACGATAGAGTTTCAACAATGTGTAACGTCATACGACAAAATCAACCGAAAACAAAATGGACCACCAAAACCATCATCAACACCCAGTTGGCCACCACCCAAAAAGTCAAAGTTTAGTGAACAGGCAAGTATCATCGCCAAGGATATTGTCCATGTTACGGATTTGTTAAGTAAACTATCCTTGTTGGCCAAAAGAAAACCGTTGTTTGACGATAAACCTGTCGAGATAGGTGAACTTACATATGTTATCAAGCAAGATATCTTTAAGATTGAACAAAGTCTACAAAATTTACAGAAATATGTTAAGGGAGAATCTAGCATTCAAGTAGACTCTCAAATATCACAGTTTTCTAAAAATGTATTGAATTTATTGAATTCAAAAATGAAAAATGTTAGTGGAGAATTCAAAAATGTATTAGAATTAAGACAAAAGAATGAAATCTTAAATAAATCAAGAACAGACAATTTCTTATCATCAGCTAGCAACCATCGTTCAAGTAATAACCCATCACCATTAGTTGAAAACTCCTTGTCTGGCTTGGCAGAAAACCCCTACTTACAAAGAGATAACAGTCCACTTCCTTATGATCCTGATATGGACCCTGAAATCTCAGCACCATATTCAAACGGTCAATATTTGTCCATACCAAATCAAACACAGCAATTACTTTTATTAGAAGAACAAGGAGGAGGCCAATACTTGCAACAAAGAAACCGAGCCGTTGAAACGATCGAGTCAACCATAAACGAAGTGGGGAACTTGTTTCAACAGTTGGCTACATTGGTCAGTGAACAGGGTGAGCAAATTCAAAGAATAGATGAAAATATTGAAGATACCAGTATAAATATCACTGGAGCTCAACGAGAGTTATTGAAATATTTTGCACATATAACAAGTAATAGATGGTTGTTTTTGAAAATTTTTGGTGTATTAATAGTATTTTTTTTGATATGGGTATTAGTTAGTTGATTAGTTAGCTAATATTAGGTAATGGTCCAATTGGTAAGCTACCCAACCGGTTGATTGGATATCATAAGTAATTGAATAGACTTGTAATATATATTATAATTATTATTATTATTATTACAATTAGCATAATACAATGAGTCGTGCGCCGATAGTCAAAAAAAAATATACTGTGTAAAGTCAAACGCCAGCCTTAAAATTTCTGTTAATCATCATCACCATCAAAAGGGAGTATTGAAAGATATATATTCAAGCAATATCTAATCCAAACATATCATTGCGTGTGTGTGAACTGTTGAGACTGCCTTATCGCTAGTTGTTACCAGCCCCAGTCACATTTATCCACAAGTACCTCCTTTAAACAACATCTCATTGTCATAGACCATCCATCCGTTATCTTTTTTGTATTTTGAGGGGCAACCACATTATCTGAAGTGCCATCGAAATTTATCATTTGACCACTCCAATCACTCAAATTTACTTTCCCATAACTGATATATAACAGCTGAACCATCATGTGGAACTATTTTTTTGGAGGTAATCCTCAGCAAAAGAAGGAACTCCCTAAGAGGGCCATTGTTGAATTAAGAGAACATATTCAAGTCTTAAATAAAAAGCGCTCCCATTTGGAACAACAAATGGCTGACCAAGATGCCATAGCTAGAAAATCCATTAGTACCAACAAAATAGTGGCCAAGAATGCATTAAAGAAGAAAAAAACCTATGAAGTCAATTTAATGAAGATTGAAAATCAAATAGAATCTTTGGAAACCCAATTAACTGCTATTGAAGGAGCCAACTTGAACTTAGAAACAATGAAGGCCATGAAACAAGGTGCTTCTGCCATGAAACAAATACACGGAGAATATAATGTTGATAAAGTTGAAGATACCATGGATGACATTAGAGAACAAGTAGAATTAGCAGACGAGATCTCAGAAGCTATATCAAGACCAGTGGGAAGCGAATTTATTGATGAAGATGAATTAGATGCCGAATTGGCTGCCTTACAAGAAGAAGAAGCAGAGAAGGAACTGCCTGTCAAAGCACCAGCTGTGAAGGCTCCATCTGTTCCTACTGAGAAATTACCTAACTTCCCTACTGTTAACAAGGCTCAACCACAGGTTGCTGCCACTGAAGATGACGAAGACGAAGAGGCACTAAAGGCATTACAAGCTGAAATGGGATTATGATAAATAAACAAGAATACACTGTCTTTTTTTTAAAAAATTAAAGTTTTGCTTTTCAATTTCAATTTCAATTTCGTTTTCATTTTCATTTTCATCATCATCATTTTAATTTCCTTATTTCATCTTTTTAATTCCATATTTGAAATGATTACAATATTTCTTTATCAAATTTTACATTCTTATTCAATTTTTATTCAGTTTTTGGGGTTTTCTTATTAGGTGTACTATTCGCAAATAGTATTAGAATTTTATGTGTATATATTTTTATATTTATATATATGTATAAAATATGTAGTACTCTTATGTGTCTCTATCCATGTTCTTTTATATATATACCTATTCTATCTATATCTATATTAATCAATCAATCAATCAATCAATCAATCAATCTATGTATCTATCCATATATAAAAATACTAACTGTAGTATTATCAAACTGATTAGTAGTATGACTAAACAAAACTGCATACAAGCCCAGCCATCCGTGATGTGAATTTTTTTTACGATATTTTTCTTTTTGCAAATTATTATTCAAATCTAAACTACATTGTTATTCAAGAAGAATCCCGAGTTCCTTTGTGATAAAGTTAATAGCAGAGCTTAAGACAGGGAGAAGGATGTTGTCAAGAACTGTTGCCCGAACAAAAGTTGCAAATGTCAGACACAGTCTAAGGGAGCAGGTTTGCCATTTGCGAAGTCTTAATACAATGACTACTGGATCACCAAGGATGTCTGCAAGTGAGTTCCCTACTCTTACTAATATATTGGATGACTTGAAAAACAAAAGACCAGAACCAGCATTCCATTCCATCCATGCCAAAACTTTCAGTGAAATCAATCCTACTCAATATGAGACTGTATCCGATGAGCTTAGGAAGGAAACACCTTGGTCTTCCGATTATGATCCAGTGGCAAGGTCCCCTCTTGCTAAAGATGTATTTCATTTACAGTCATTATTGGATGGATTATTATCAAGTGGAAACTATGAAAGAGCATTCAGAGTGCTAACCTCGATCCATCTTCTTTTGGCGAATCGTGAATCCTTTGTAGATTCTGTCAATAGATATTTGGAACAATGGGCCCAACAAGAATCAGTTACAGTCCAAGAAGTTGAAATGTTCTTAAGAGACATGCAAAGAAAATGTCCCGAGATGAATTTAAATGACAGAACTCATGCTATTGTTCTTTCAAAATATTTGGCAACGAATGGCCCCTATCAAACATATTTATCTAAATTTACCGATAGAGTGAAGCAAAAGATATTCTCTCACGTTGAAATTTTAGGTATAGATGAACTCTCGAGAATATTTGAAGATGGTTCGATCACAGAAAGAGCTATTCCCCTGGATTTACTTGAAACATACAGAGAAGTGCAAAAAATTTCAGTTTCAGAAGGTTCAGAAGAGTCATCTATTGAAAGGGCACAATACTTTGAAGAAAATAACGAAGAAGCACCAATAATCGAAAAGGATACCGACAAATTACTACCTGTTGATTCATTTGGTTTGAAGGTTATAAGGCATACTCTTTTAGGATTAAAACAAGAAGGAGATGCAGAAGAAATAGAAAATTTCCTCAAGAATATCGAGAACGATTTAAATGGTCATTTATTACACAATACTTCTAGTATCAAGAAAGATTACTTTGAGTTTTACAAATCCTTAAAGAATCCAGAACATCAAAAGAAATTCAATGAAGCTTTAGATTTATTTAACGAAGGCAGACAAAGACAGTTGGAAATCAGAGGAGTAGATGGCGCAAGGGAAAAGTGGAAGCATGAATTTGATTTGATGCAAAAGAGAGGTGATCTCAATATGAGCAAGGGTTTAAATGCTCAACTATATCATTGGTATAAAGATTTGCTACCACTAATTGAACAGGAAGCTGAAAAATGTAAAGATGCTTTAGCTGGCAAAGTAATTCCTGCTACAACTAAAGAGGAAAGGAAACTAAACAAAGAAAGAGAGTCTTATGCGCCATACTTCGTATTAGTCCCTCCGGAGAAAATGTGTGTTATAACCATCCTTGAATTAGTTAAATTAAATTCAACTGGTGGTATTGTTAGTGGTATGAGGACGGCAAGAGCTCTACTCTCAGTGGGTAGATCCATTGAGTTGGAATATAAATCTCAAGTTTTATTGCAGTCAGACCTTAAGAAGTTTTCAAAGAACTTGAAAACTACTAAGCAGTGGAAGGAAATGTTAAGAAGGAAGGGTCCCCTCAATGAGAATGAAGATTTTGAATGGACATCTTCGGCTCAAGCAAAAGTGGGAGGTGCTTTAATTCGTCCTCTTATGTCAGTCGCAAAAGTTCCAGTACATGGTACAAACCCGACTACAGGTGAACCAGTCAGTGGTATACAAGCCGCTTTCCACCATACTTATCAATATTTAAATGGTCAGAAATTAGGTGTAATAAAGATTCATCCTAACATTAGTGATCAATTAGGTGGTAACAATATATTAAATAGTGTTCAACCTCAACTTTTACCAATGTTGGTCTCACCTCAAAGATGGGATGCGTATAATAGAGGTGGATACTTATTTACCCCTACTAATATAGTTAGGGTTAAGGATTCTCCCGAAACCCTTGCTTATTTGAAAGCTGCTTCGAATAGAGGGACATTGGATGAGGTTTATGCCGGTTTAAATGTTTTGGGTGAAACTGCATGGACTGTGAATAAAAAGGTGTTTGAAGTTATAACACATCATTGGAATACAGGGGATGAATTTCTTGATATTCCTGGAGTGGCAAATGATCCAGATATCCCATCGCCTCCTCCATTCGAATCAGAGCCAAGAATCAAATTGGAATATCAAAGAAGGATGAAGTTATTGTTAAATGATATAGCCAGTACCAAATCACAAAGATGTGACATGAATTATAAATTAGAAATCGCCAGAGGGTTTTTAGGAGAAAGAATCTTCTTCCCTCATAATGTGGATTTCAGGGGTAGAGCATATCCAATCTCTCCTCATTTCAATCATTTAGGAAATGATTTAACAAGGTCATTGTTTTTATTTTGGGATGGTAGAGAATTAGGAGATAAGGGGTTAGAATGGTTAAAGATCCATTTGGCCAATGTTTATGGTGTTGATAAAGTTCCATTCCACGAAAGAGTTAAATTTGTCGAAGATAACCTTGTCAAAGTATTTGAATCTGCGGCAAATCCTTACAATCCAGACGCTTGGTGGCTTAAAGCCGAAAAGCCATGGCAAGCATTAAGTATTTGCTTCGAATTAAATGAGGCATATAAACTTGATGATCCATCTAAATATGTATCCCATGTTCCAATTCATCAAGATGGTACGTGTAATGGTTTGCAACATTATGCCGCATTAGGAGGTGATATTGAGGGTGCCAAACAAGTTAATTTGGTTCCAGCTGATAAACCACAAGATGTTTATAGTTTCGTTGCATCCTTAGTGCGGAAGAGACTTGAAGCTGAAGTAGCCAAAGGTGAGAAACATGCTATATTTTTGCAGGATAAAATTACTCGTAAGGTTGTCAAACAGACTGTCATGACGAATGTTTATGGTGTTACCTTTGTTGGTGCTGCCGCACAAATTAAAAGACAAATAGATCATCATTTCGTAAATGATTCAGAAGATGTAGTTGAATATTCTAGATATTTGACTCAGCTTGTGTTTGCATCTATCCGAGAATTATTCGAGGGTGCTCATTTGATCCAAGATTGGTTGGGAGAATCTGCCAAGAGAATCAGTAAATCAGTCAGAATGGAATCAAAAGTCAATGATACCAAAGTGAATCATTTATCTTCAGTCATTTGGACAACTCCAATTGGTTTGCCATGTGTCCAACCTTACAGAATTGCAAAAGCGCTTTTGATTAAGACCAAGCTTCAAGATATTTCAATTTCAGATCCATTAGGAATCAATCAAGTGGATGCTAGAAAACAACAAGTTGCATTCCCTCCAAATTTTGTTCATTCTCTTGATGCTACTCATATGTTAATGACTGCAAGAGCATGTGGAGAAAGGGGAATAACATTTGCAGCAGTTCATGATTCATATTGGACCCACGCTACTGATGTTGAGCAGATGAACGAACAAATTAGAAATGAATTTGTCAAGTTACATTCAATTAATTTGGTTCAACAATTAAAAGAAGAATTCGAAGCCCGTTACAATGACTTCTTACAAGTTCTTCATGTACCAAATGATCATCCAGTTGTTAAAGAAGTCAAAAAGGTGCGAAAGGAAATAGCACAAAATTTGGAGAGAAGCGTTACTGTAGCTGATGAAATCTCCATTGAAAATCATAGACGACAATTATTAAATTCAAAGAATCCAGCAGCCATTGAGCAAGGACGAAAAGAAGTTACAACCGTCAGTGTTACAGAGAAATACGATTTATATTCCATTGCTACTGCATCGACTGGATTCCCAGTCTTAGTTCCATTAAAATTTCCTGAAATACCCAAGAGAGGTAACTTTGATGTGGAAACTGTTAAACAATCTCCATACTTTTTTTCATGATATCGATTAGAAATATTTTTAACCACCTTGTATATATATAGATATTACATGATTGACAGTAAAGTTCAATCTAGAATTCCAAAAGTTCTTAAAAAGTTTATTTTATTGTATATAGCACAATGTATATTAAATGATTATATTATCAGTATTTATACTAATGACCAAATTATACAATCTTACCCTGTTGTTCTAAACTTTCAAGTAATGGTAATACTGGTTCCAATTCATTTCGATCAATCAAGTTAAATTCCTTTACGAAACTAACGAAATGAGCAAAAAATGAATTCCAATGAGCTTCTAGGGAAAGATGAACTATCTTATCAAAGTGTTGATGGTAAATGTGAGCAAAAATCCTAAACATTTGTCTTGATATATTCTTACAATCCTTCAAGAAATTTGGTGGGAATGCTCCTCCACTCTTTGTGGGAAAAACTGATTGATCATTTATCTTTCCGAATATCCAAGTAATAACGTATTCAATATACTGACATGCAGGCAAATTTACTGTTTGACCATTCCCATCTACCCAATAGTAGTTCGTATGAGGACCAGCATTCATCGTAGGATATGCTTCGGGCGTGACATACTCTGCTATCACTCCATAGAATTGATTTAGGTTATTAAATAATTCAAAGATATTAAGGGCTAACCATTCACCAAGGTCAACATATTTAGGAAGTTGGACAATTGTTTTGAATGAACCTTTAACCAAGGCAGTCTTGACAAACGGTTCACATAAAAACAAAGGTAATTGTTCAGGTTCCTTTTTCACAATATCATTATGAGGGAGGGCCTGATGTTGACGTTGTGGCAGTTGTCGTGAAGATTGTTGTGAAGATCTACTTTTCTTAGTGGGTGATTGAGTATTTTGAAACTGGATTTGATTGCTATTACGCTGTTTAGACGGCGATGCTTTACTTGGTGATTGTGACCTCCTCAACAGACTTCCTGAGCTATTCGGAAGAGAATATAATGAATTCTGAGGATCAGTATTCTTCGTTTTCTTAGAGCTTCTACCCAAGCCTCGTATGGTATTTAAAAAAGACATTTTTCAAGATGAATATAACAATATATGAACGAAATAAATGACACCAGAATGTAAAATAAAGGAATGAATGAATAAATATGAAGATGTAAAGCTAAACAAGTATATGTAATAACTTGAACGATATCTTTAACTTTGTTTAAAAAAAGTACGGTTTGTTTATGATAGTTTGAAGTTTTGGAATAGATCAAAAATAAAATCGATAAAATCAAAACAAATTTTTTTTATCAGGGATTGCACGTGACCACATTTGAAAAAAAAAAACACGAATTGTTTTACTATGGTAGTGTTAACCATCTTACTAGTGTAGTATTAGTATTTGTATATGTATATGTATATGTATATGATTATATATATGTATATAGTATGAACTGTAATCTATACAAACTCACCTAACAGTTGGCCCATCTTCACTTTTTGACCAAGCTCCAAATTAAATTTGAAATTGTCAGGAGCTTCAAAAATTAAAACCACCGTGGATCCTAATTTGAATCCTCCCATATCTTGACCTTTAGTCAACGGAAACCCACCAAGTAAACGACTCCCTTTTGTATAAGTAGCCTCATAAACTGTATTCTTTCTTAATCTTTTCTTCTTTATTTCAGTTTCTGAAACTGTACTGACTTCGGAATAATCAGCAAGACTACCAGTGGAGCTACTATTCAACAATGGCGTCTTTTCATCTATTTGTCTCAGATAAACTTCATGCTCATATACATCA
Organism: Scheffersomyces ergatensis; assembly: GCA_030575095.1. NCBI lineage: Eukaryota > Fungi > Ascomycota > Pichiomycetes > Serinales > Debaryomycetaceae > Scheffersomyces > Scheffersomyces ergatensis. The sequence goes on along the minus strand of JAJMHX010000012.1, from coordinate 296,753 downwards.
TTAGTCTTCAATTTCTTATCAAAGTTCACAACTATACTTCCAACATTAGTGGCTCCTACTGGAATCATTGAGAAGAACCCATGTTTCCAATAACCTAATAATGCAACTCTTTCATTCAAGACAAATAATCCTTGTAAAGTTTTTTGAAAGAATGGAGCAACTGAGAATAATTCTCCAATGAAATGACGTCTTAAAGTTGTTACCCAATTTGTAGGGGAATGGAAATGATGATAATCCCCAGGTGCAAGATAAATAACAGCAAAATATAATTGTTTATCACCACTTTCATTCCAAGTTTCAAGTGGACTTGAAGTCATACTTCTAGCCACAGATAATTCTTTAGAAAGTGATGGTTCTGAACCTTTGGCAGTACCATCAGCCTCATCTCGGTAAGTCAATTGATTAATATGATATGTATCCTCAGATTCACCACCAACTATATCATCTACCGAATATGATATACCATTTATCTTAGCAAATTCTTCATCTCTTTTCATTACAGTATGATCATCAAAATCATGTTCAAAATCCAATGAATGAGAAGGTGCAGCTAATCTTGTAGTTGATAAACCTAATAAAGCATCAACTGAATAAGTCATACCTTTAACTTGTTCAATTTCTCCATCTTCAATGATTCCAAACTTCAAAATTTTCCCATCTGATGGACAAACCAAATCACCATCTGCCAATGGTCTAACACCAGGTTTTAAAGTTCTATAAAAGAATTCAGAAAGATTTTTATAGGTAGTGAGATCTGGTTCTTCCATTTCTTCCAAATTTACCCCGAATAAACTAGAATATAGTCTATAAGAAGGACTTCTTAACCAAACTGGCAAATTTATTGAATTTACTTGTCCCCATAATCTTGAAATAGCCTTTAATGGTAATGTGGAATAGGCATAAAGTTGCCAAGATTGAGGTTTAATACGATATTGGTTGACATATCCTTCTTCAGTTTCATATCTTTCATATCTTATCTTAGATGCCACACCACCCAAAACAATGGCAATAGAAGTTATAGTCCACCATCTAATAAATCTTCTCTTTTGTTGCCTCTTTTTCCTAGCCTCAACTGAAAAGAATCGATTACTTAAATTCTTGGTCTTCACTCTGATTTGTTGATTGGCATTGGAAAACAGTCTTCTTGAAAATTTCAAACTAGGTAATTTATTGGCAGGAAATTTTGGACCCGCTGACCAAGTTGAGTAATATAATACATTTCTCTTGGGACGAGGGATCCTCGGGAATTGATAATAATAAGTGGATAGATTTCTTCTTTGTTGTCTTTGGAATTGCTTCTTTTGTGATTGTTGGAAAGCCAATTCTGCTACAGTAGAAGCTCTAGATAATGGATGATTTATATTCATGGTCTGGGGGCCATAAACATAGGCTTGCTTGGAAAATTTCTTCATGCCCAAGGTGGGGTATGATGATGTGAATGGGGGCCTCAAGACCATTTTAATGGATCAACAGACTACTGGGTATGAAGGTATTTAATATGAGATTTATAAAAGTATCAAGGGATCCTACTCTATATATATATCTAACCTGACCTATCTCTATTTATTTTATACAAAAATCGTTAGACGAAAATTGTGTAAGGGAAAAATTGATTTGTTGTTTTTTTGGTTACGATCGTGTGCGAGATTAAAAAAAAAAAATGGTCTCCTCTCTATTAACCGTTATAGAAATGTGAACGCCGCCGCCTTACGGTCTAATGGACCATTTTATTTATTTATTTTCTATATTTGTTTATGTTTCCTACTTGTATATTTGCTATGTTTTATCTATTTACGATAAATTAATCCCTTTAATTAGATAAACTCCATACGTGTTGTTTGAGCCGTTCTATAAATTCCACTGATAAATAATGAAAATCATTTTTAAGTAAACTATCAGTAAATGCGAAAAGTAATTTCAAATTCCATAAATCTTCAATTGATTCTGGAGCTCGAGACATTCTTTCTAATTCTAAATTATCATCAATTATTTTAAATAATGATAAATCATTTTCTGCAAATAAATATCGATCTTCATTCTCACTACTTTCATAAATCAATTGTTTTTTCTCAAAATCACTTAAACTATTCATAACATCTAATGTAAGCAATTTAGCCATATCTTCACTTATAGATATTTCTCCATTATCAATTTGTAAAGCTTTATTCTCATTCTTAATAAGAGTACTAACTGTTGGTTTAAGTAATGAATAATTCTTTCTTTTATATACCAATATCGTTAATGCCTTTTTGAATGCTTCTAAATAAGCAGAATTTAATTGGAAATCGATTTCAGTATTAAAATAATCAGATGATCTTGTTTCTATACTGGAAATATCTTCAAGATTAGGTAATAAACAAGGAGATAATGTTTCCTTGATTTGACCATCCTTTAAAATTATAGTTACTGGAAGTTTGCAAGGATTTTGGGTATTCACATCTCGAACTATTAAACATCTTGGCTCCACCGATAACGACCAAAAATGACGTAACGCTTGAAGATGTACTTCAATTTCTCCACCTTCATTAGGATAGATTGGATATAATGATATAATTAAACATGATATGGCAAAGTTGGAATTACTAAATGCAAATTGACCTCCACCTAAGAATAAAAGACCTAAAGCCGTATTAATGGCCATATAATACCCATATCCAAGATCTTTACTCGTATCATTATATAATACTCGAAGTCTTCTGAATACTTCCAAATCTCCACTACCTGCCATGACCACAGACAATGACAATGCAATCAAGTTTTGAATATTACAAGCACCATTGTAAGCAATTTTTTGATCATAATTAACAGCATGCTTCGAAGTAATCACCATCAATTTATCTAAATAATGTAACAATGTATTTCGAGTCACCATATCATGGGTTGACGCATACTTAGCTGCAAGTGATAAACAAGTTCCTCCTAAAATATTGAAATAGGCCAATTGATCACTATCTAATTCATCATGAATTCGTGTTAATGTGGGTGGGAATTGTGATTCTACCCATTGAACCGTATTAGAAATAGAGTTCCAAAGAATTAGATTTCGAGAAACACATCTTAAGAAAAGTAAATCGGGTCTAACATAATCTAGCAATTGTTCACTCATTGGAACCTTTAACTTTTCTGCCATTGCATTATTTTCCGTCTTCATATAGATAAATCCAAGAGCTAATATGGCCCCGGCACATGATTTGTCAAGTTCTTGTATTGGTTGATAATCTTTCATAGAAACTGCCAAGGATAACAATTTATCAACAACATGAGTATCATTCAAACCTCTTAAATCATCCCCTTTACCTAGATTAACAAATCCTAATGAAATTCCAGCGGCTAACCTATATCCTTCATGGATCTGCTCCGTATCATTTTGATACACGGCCCCAGTAATTTGGGATAATAAAATTTCACTCATACGACGATGCTGAGTTTCCAAATATAACAAACCTATACCAATCAATCCAGCAGTTTGAACAAGTATTGGAACATTTAAATCGTTCGCACCTTGGGGCAATAAAGCAACAGCATGAACTGATAAAACTTTTGTTAATTTATTATCCATGGTTCCTCTGGAACTGGCTGCCATACCAATAAGTAAACCGACACTTGTCAACGGATGTTTTGGACCAAGATAATTATATATATGCCATTCTTCCAATTTTTTTAAGTGACCATTTAATCCAAGACCCAACAAGAAACCAGCATGTTGAGCATTCAATTCAGGTGGTTTGTTAAATATAATCCAACTTCCTGAAATTCCTTTAGCTTCTTTACTAATACTTAATCCTGATGAAACTCCATTATGGAAATGTCCCCATTCCGAAATTTTACTTGGAATAGTATTGTCTGCTAGTACAATCTTCGTCATCTGAGGGGATATTAAAGTAGTGAAGTTAAACTTTGGTATAGGGAACTTTTCCGTTAATAATGGTTTTCTTCCGGCGTAAAATAGAATGGCTCTACCTAAGGGTATCGTCAAAGTTCTCATCGCTATTAAAGCTGCTAAACTCCTTTGCTTTTCAAATAATTCATATTCTCCCTCAACATCAACAAGTAAAGAAGCAGTCTGTGTTTTCGTTTGGTGCAATAATGTCGTAATTTCATAAAACCGTCTATCATAATCAAAAATCAATTTAGTAATGGCAATACGATCCGCTTCTGATTGACCATCCCAAGCAGACATGGTTTCATTTCGGCTCAAGACATTAGAGAGTAATTGATTCATTTCCTTGATTTCTAAATCAGAGACAGATGCTGTTAATCCTGAACTATAACAAGATAGAGTCAAATCTTTTCTACCTATTAATTCCAATTCTTTGTTAGTCCATTCAAATGATGGATTTTCTTGACTTAACAGGATAGCTTCCTTCAAAGGGATGGCAATACCGGGAGGATATGTTTCCAAATCACCTTTAGTTAGGCCATATTCGCACATCATATCCACGACTGCGTTTGGCCCGTAATTTGTTGAAACTATAACTTCAAATAATTTTAAAATACAATACGTCTTTGGTGTAATCAATGCATCTGTGGAATCACCTTCTTCAACCAACTGTGAAAAAGTAACATACCTTATTATATTATCACTGAATAAGCTTGCTAATGATTCTAATAAATTAGGAGGAGACTCTAAGATTAATATCAGCAAAAATTTTAAATTTGAGTCTATTGTATTATTGTCAATCATATAATACTTGGTCCATGTTTCAGGCCAACCCATCCAGGAGCATAATTGAGTTAATAAAACATTAAAGCTTTGTAATTTTACCTTACTAGTCTGATCAAGACGCAATTCTTCTCGCAATAAGTGTAAGGAAATGGTAATATAAGGGATAAGATCTCCAAGGTCATAGTTAAAATGAGACATCTGATGCAAGAATTTAGCCTCCGGTAACAACTCCGTGATCTCATTATTAACTGATATATGATGTTCTTTATCAAATGGATAGATGAGTGACAATAAGGTAATAACAAACGCCTTCCATTCATCTTTTGTTTCTTCAAGCATAACAGCAGTACGCCAAAGCATCCAAATGCTTTCATTTATTTTGGAACCGGATAAATATTTGAAACATTGTAAACAGCTTAGAACACATTCATTAGTTGGTTCTAGGGTCATCCTTATTGTGTATAATTTGTTTTTATTATCTAATATTATGACTCTTTCTTCACAAGATGTACAAATTCCTATAGCTGGAACTGCTAAGTCTAACTTAGGGGATGAAATATCCAAAAATGGATTTATCAATGTTAACATTTTACTATTCTTTAGAACAACAAGATATCCATTAAACTTTGAATTTATTAACGGAATACAGTCGATACATTGGATAGTATAGCGTGACTGAAACCGAGCAGCAATATTTTGTTTGTATATATATACCTTTGTATCTTTCTTGAGTTTATTAACCACCACTATTGCTTCTTGATCTTCAAAGGATATACTGAATACTTTAAGTTGAGATTTTTCTATAACTTCCACATTAAAGATATCAACTTTTGTTAAAATCATATCCTTCCTTAGTTCAGGTATTCTGTACTTACTTGATTCATGATCACCACTCATTCTAGCCATTGATGATGCATCCGATAATAAAGTACTGGTTCTCTTTTTCTCCATATTGAATGATATGGCATGCTGATTGTTATTACTAGAAGCTTCGAATTGTATGTCATCATCAAGTATTCTGTTGGGATTTGGAGTTGAAAGTAAGGAATGTTTCCTCTTGGTATGTTTGTTATTATGAGGAATATCTATTTTCTTGGGACCTCTTGACGAAGCTTTAATATTATAAACACTAACTGTTGAATCTTGTGGATTAAATGTTGCACATAATGATGATGTTTTATTCAATCCAGTAGTTGGAAATGACATTAATTCTTCACTATTGGAGATTAATGATGTTGATGATGTAGTTACTATTCTGAAATCTCCTACAGCATCTACCAACGTTAAAAACTTTGAGGAATTCAATTGAGGAAATCCTGAATTTGGTGAATAATATTGATTTTGATCCTTTTCCAATATCAATCCTGATTCAAATGGTAAAGCGTTTTTTAATATGAAGGGGAAACTTACAACGTATTCTCTTCCATCATCACAATAAATACGTGAAGATTTGGCAAAACATACAGCCAATGAATCATCTATACCCTTCAATGATGTGTAAGTAGCTGCAATGATATCCTCATCATACTTTAGTCGTTTTGATATGGTTGATCCTTTGACAATGATGATTTCCCGCTTTGATGTAAAGAGTTGTCTGTTATGACTGAAATTCTGGACTTCATAATCCAATCCTGAATCAATTGGGAAATCTAATTCATTCCTAAGGTCGATGAATCGTATTTTAAGGGACCTCTTCGCCACCGACATCATTGATTCCCTGTTATAAGTCACCAACTTGCAGTCAATTTTCAGATCAAACTACAAAAGCTAAATATATTTTATATAGGAAGCCAAAAAAAAACATAAACAGTCGCGCTAAAAGAATAATTGTTAAAAATCCATAAAATATTTATTATTAACAGAGCAGATTTAAAATATCCCTATATACAAAGTTTTATTTCGTTATTCTAATGATTAGAGTAACGTGTGATATAATATATATACTTCTATACCTAGAACTTGTCGAAACACATTTATTCAAGGATTCTAGTGATTAAACCAGTACCAACAGTCTTACCACCTTCTCTAATATTGAAATTTTGACCAACTTCAATAGGAGTGGCCTTGATTAATTCACCAACCATTTCAACATTATCACCAGGGAAAATCATCTTGGAATGATCATCACCTTCTGGGAATTTGAATGAACAAGTAACATCGGTAGTTCTGAAGAAAGCTTGAGGCTTATAATTTTCACCAAATGAAGAATGACGACCACCTTCATCAGTAGTTAAGATATATAATGAAGCTAAGAATTTCTTGTGAGAAGTAACAGTACCTGGTTTAGCTAAAACCATACCTCTACTGACTTCATCTCTCTTGACACCTCTTAACAAGACACCACAGTTATCACCAGCCATAGCTGAATCTAATTCTTTTTTGAACATTTCAATACCAGTGACAGTAGCCTTATAAGGTTTATCGAAACCACCAACAATTTCAATTTCTTCACCTTTTTTCAATTGACCTCTTTCAACTCTACCAGTGACAACAGTACCTCTACCAGAAATAGAGAAAACATCTTCAACAGGTAATAAGAATGGTTTTTCTAAATCACGAGTTGGAGTTGGAATATATTCATCAACAGCATCTAATAATTTCATAATGGCTTCAGAACCAATTTCTGGCTGTTTACCTTCTAAAGCACATAAAGCAGAACCCATAATAACAGGAGTATTATCACCATCAAAACCATATTTAGATAATAATTCTCTCATTTCCATATCAACTAATTCCAACATTTCTGGATCATCAATAGTATCAACTTTATTAACAAAGACAACCAATTCACGAACACCAACTTGTCTAGCTAACAAAATATGTTCTCTAGTTTGAGGCATTTGACCATCGGTAGCAGCAACAACAATAATAGCACCATCCATTTGAGCAGCACCAGTGATCATATTTTTAATATAATCAGCATGACCTGGACAATCAACATGAGCATAATGTCTCTTTTCAGTTTCATATTCAACATGAGCAGTAGAAATAGTAATACCTCTAGCTCTTTCTTCTGGAGCTCTATCAATAGAACTATAATCCAAGAAAGCAGCACCACCTCTTTCTGACAAAACTTTGGTGATTGCGGCAGTTAAAGTGGTTTTGCCATGATCAACATGACCAATAGTACCAATATTCACATGAGGTTTGGTACGATTGAATGCAGCATAAGATCTTGTTAAGGCAGGACGAACACTCAATGATGTAAGTCCACCTAAACGGAAGCTTCCAGCAATGGTTTTAAGCATACTTGATTTTAATTCTGTTTACTAACAACGTGAGCTGATTAACCGATGGGAGGTTCCATCTAAATATTTTTCAGTTTTTTTTGAGCTAACGAGGAAAGAGAAAAATTGTCGAAATTGATTCGTCGTGGGAATTGTACCAAAAAAAATAAAAACATCAGAACATCAATACTGCTTATGTAATAATAATATTGCTGGGGTTTTTAAGTTAGATAGGCTAGATAGATTACACATAGATTACTCTGATAAATTATCATATTGTCATTCATACATTTGTTTTTAATCAATTTTTTAATCAAGTAAGTAAGGCATCTCTACTAGTACTTCTTAACTCTTCTCCATTAGGAGGTTGTTGTTCATGTAAATTGTCAGCTATAATTCTTTCCACTGCTCTTCTTTCCAATTCTTCAGCATTATTTTCATTCTTAACAAAATATTCATAATATATACATAATATTAAAAGAATTCCTTGCATTGTAGCGGCTACCAAATATGATACCCATGAACTCCAATGAGAACCCTTGGTGAAAAATAAAGTTGCTGTAAAGACAAATCCACCTGGGGTTTGAATACACATCATTCCAATTGATAAAGTACCAGGATGTTTCAATTTATAAGTTGTATGAATTTGAGGAACATATTTAATCACCGTTAATAAAGTTGATAATAATCCATTAACACTAGCAATGGAATAAAGAATGGATTTACTTGAAGATAATCCAACAATAATTTGTATTAATGAAACTATTCCATGAATTCCAACCAATCTTGCAACAGTAACAATCCTAGCATATTCTTCTTTATCTTGTTTAATTGAATACTGAGTCAACAATAATACAAATACTAATATTAAAATAGCACAAGTACATTGTATACCTATTTGAATAAGATTTAATTGTGAATTGATACAATTGAATGTACTAAGAGCTCCACTAAGACAACAATATCTAGCAGTGGAACTTACTAAAATGATATTTGTTAATGTGAAAATAGCTGAAGCAGAACCCAATAATAAGAAATTGGTCGATAAACCTTCCGAAGTCCTCTTTTGATAAATCCGAAGATATTGGGGTAGATAACTTACTATTATCCCAATGGTTATAAAAATCAGGAATATGAAATTGACAGTGGAAGCTCCTTCAAATACACTGCATGTGTCATCTGTATATCTTATGGTTATGGTGTCGTGCAACATTAACATTATATATATCCTATCCCTCTCCTTTCTATACTTGTAAAGAAGTGAAATCAATTGAATTGAATTGAAATGAAATGAATGATCAACTAAAGGAATTTATAAAGTATAACTTTTTGTTTGCCTTGTTTTAATTGAGGGTAAAATTAACACACTGTTTATATTTTTTTGTTTGCCTACCCGCGTATAAAACATCTTTTGATTCAGACCTATATTGAATCATTAAGATTGGGCTATTGAAGAACATATAATGCAATGAGTTCCAGACTATGGGGTGTCAATGCAACCAAGAAGAAGAAACGGGAATTGGTCCCTGGTTCTTCAAGATGGATTTCGCAGGAAATGTCGATTCATTATGATAATGTTTTAATCAATTCAGAATCACATTTTCATGATTTTCAACAATATTATCGGGGGTTAAATGCATTTATGAGGAAAGTCACTGAGGCTCACAACAATAAGGAACAATTGATATCCCTACTACTAGAAGAAAGTCCCATCAAACTAGAAGTTCCTTATCCCCCTCCTCACTCTATTTCTTCCCCAATACGACAGAATAGAATCTTGTCCGACTACTCAATAATAGGTGAAGATGATGACATTAAGGTTCATCAGAAACAACAATTTCATCATAAAGATATATTACATTCAGATGTACCTTCCTTTTTATCAAAACTGACCGTCCCTCCTGTGGAGCCTGAACTGGTGAATAGTAACAATAACAACAAGAATGATAATATTGATCTTGATACTGATAATAATAATAATAATATTGATGATGGTGCCTTGGGCCAAGATGATTCATTTCAAGCTATAAGTAAAGCCATACGAAAAAGTATTGCTGGTAAAACAGCATTAGGGTCAACCTCGTATAAGATAGATTCAACTCAAATCATTATTGATAAAGATGATAAAAGTCCAACAACAGCAGTTGATTTCACATCTACTACTATATCTGGAGAATCCACTAGAAAATTAGCAATTACTCCAAAGAGAAGTTCCATATTTATATCCCTCCCTACCAGAGAACCAATTACTGTTAATCCATCATCATCCAAATCTCAAGGTAATAATATTAATATCAAGACCCGTTCTCTGAGAGTTTATGATAGGCTAGATGTGGCTTCAAGGCGTGAAACAACTTCTGGTCACCATAAAAACAACAATAATAATAACCAAAATCCCGTGATTGAAAAGGATCCAGAAAACTTGAATTATAACTTTTCAATGTCCCCTGTTAAGATCCCTTTTTCAAAAAGACCGTTTGCGATAACATCTGATGTTGAAGTCAAGGAATTAATAAAATCAAGATCAGAAGAGCCAGCTATAGTCCATGAACAACTTCAGAGAGACGATTCATTAAAGGGAGTAACTAAAAATATAAAGGAATCAAAGTCAGCTCCTTCTCTCACACAAGAAATCTCACTAGAAATTAGAGTACCGAAACGTGAACCACCACAAGATACGAAGGAATTACGGAAGGAAGACATACCTAGCTCTAAGGCGTCTCCAAATGATTTTAGAAAAGAACATGGTGATAGAGGCACTATACTGACAACGGCAAGGACTTCAGAAATAACATTAAAAAAACTGACCTCACCAGATACAAGATCTACCACACTTGTTTCCAATTCTACATTTCCAAAATCAAGAAGTATTTCACCTTATAAATATAAATCTTCAAGATCACCTACCCGTTCAATCGAGAGATTTTCAAGTTCTCCCTCAAAGGAAGAAATTGATTTAATTAATAGGCTCAGTGTAGCAACAACCTCCAGTGCAAGCAAATCTAGAGGACTGATAGCCTCCAAGAATCCTGAATTGAAAAAGCTGGAATCGTTAAGTACCAAGAATAAATTCTTAACCACTACATTAAATTCATCAAACCCACAATTCAAACTACAAAGACCACCTCAATTAAGCAGGAAGCCACCACCTTCTCATATACCGTCTCCAATTAAGCCAGGATTGCTTCCAGCAGATGAAAATTATACTAATGTAACACCGAAATTAGATTCTGGCAGTATCCCATCCTTGAAAAAGAAATCTTTAATGGCTGAAAGAAGTGAAGCCGCAGCTCTGAAGCCAAGGCAAAAGTTGTTGATATCCGTGAATCATAACCTGAAACTGGGACCTTTATTGAAAGCCGATGCTTTATCAAAGGACAAATTGGAACTTAATATAGTAGATGAACCCAGATCCGTCAAAAGAAACATAGAAAGAACCCATAGTTATAAAGATGTCGGGAATGCAGTTCCCTTACCAGATGCGGCTAGAGGAATTAATCCTAATGATAGTTCGAAGAGAAGAAAGCTAGCTAGAGAAGAAAAGACACCTTCAAGAATGAATGGTCTCAATAGGAAAAATGTCCTTGAAAAGAAAGCATTACGAATTTCTGGTGCAGAAGGAAGGACTCCGTATCAATCTGTATCTAATCTTGATTCATCATCTGCATTACCACCCATAACTCCCTCCAAGAGAAATACATATACAGCTGAGAGTCTACCTGACATACCAAGTGATGAAGAGGATAGTGCCAACTACAGCAAGAAGAAGGTGCTTCAAGCGTGGGGTAATACGCCAGAGTTGCGCCGAATTGTCCAACAAAATAGAGAAATAAATCCCGCATCTGTGTTTGGTGATGTCCCTAAACTTGTAATTGAAGAGATCTTCGAATCACAAGCTTCAAGGTTAAGAGGGAAGCAATCTCCTGAGTTATCCCCTGATGAGAAACAGAGAAGAAAAGAAGAGAGAGAATACGCTATACATATGGGATATAAATAAGTAAATAAATAAGACTTGTTACTGTACATTATTATTGTCCTATATACTTGTAATATTTAACAGTCTATTATTGACGCTTGCTTAAGGCAGCCTCCTTTGACCACTTTGAAAGCCATTCAGCAGAATCAACCTTTGGCACAACATACAATCTTAATGAGTTGTCAAACAATGGGGCTTTCGGCTTCTCGTTCATAAGAACATTATTTATAGCAATTTTCTTACCGACCTTGATTAATCCACCAGCTTCAGTTTCCATATAACATTCTAATTTCTTGGTTGTGAAATTCTTATGTTTTGGATCTTCAAACCATTCACGAGGTCTGTTCAAGACCAATTCTAATATTTCTAAGGGAGTCGTTAACTCACTTATTTCAGCAATATAATCAAATTCATCATTGGTTGGATACAATACCATAGCTGGTAAGATCAACTGTGATTCGTAATCCTTTTCATCTTCTAATCTTAATTTGGCATCTTCTAATAGTTCAGCAGGTCTTGACGACTTTATAATGGTATAGTGTCTTAATTTTATAGAGTTTTCTAATATCACTTTCTTTAATTTGGCTTCTTCCAACTCTATTTCTTTTTTTATTCTTGCTTCTTCAATCAGTTTCTGTTTGGCTTTCGAATTATCCAACACAATCTGCATATCCTTGTTAGATGGATCTATAGTTAAACCATATTCCAATATTTGATTTGCTTCTTCATATCTTTCCACAGCAAAAAAGGCTTTACCTGATCTATAGCATGCCTTAATATTTTTTTCATCTATTAGTAATACCTTTTTACAATCTTCTATAGCTCTTCTGAAATTCTTCAACTCTAAGTTACAAGCAGCCCTATTGGAATATAAGGCCGAGTTTATAGATTTATCATCACAATTAATTTCCAACCCCTTGGTATAGTAATCAACAGCTACTTGATATTGCTTTGCTTTGAAGGCATCATTCCCTTGATTTTTAAAGTTGGTTGCAATTTCATGGGGTTCACCATCATATGCCAAACTTTTCAATGCTTCAAGAGTCTCGTTTTCTCCTCCATCTCCATCGGTCTCGTCTAATTCAGTCATGAAAAATGGAAGTCTATTTAATTCTTTCATGACATCAGCAGTAGTCTTCTGTGATAACTCCGATAATTGAGGTGGTAAAGCGGGTTCACCAGGTTTTGGGATGTACCGCCTCTTCTCCCACTCGGATATGAGTCTATCCTGTAACTCATCTTCAGTCAAATTTGCGGTATCCATCTTCATAGAAGTTAATTTTGTAAAATAGTATTGCAAATCAAGAATTTGTTATAAATTTTGCTTTTGAAAAAAAAAAAAAAAAATCGAGATGATTTTGAGTGAGCCGCATTTGGTTTTAATCGTTGCAATTGCAAAAAGTGTTTATGTTTATATAATTTTATTCTATAATCTATTTCTAGCTATATTTACAAGTTTTAATTTATTTATTTATTTCGTTGGAGTATTAAAGGTACTTGTAAACCTATTTTTTCATTGGAAGCTGTTTTCAAAGTAATTTTCAAATAGTACATTCTGGCCAAGTAACAAAATTGAAAATCTGGTACCAAACAAAAGTCACCAGGTTCACCCAGTTGTTTAGCAGCATCAGCAATATCAATATCTAAACCGAATTTCTTGAAATGGCGAACACCCAGTTCGGATGTGGAGGGGATTGTGTCTTGTTGCCAAGGAATGGACGAGAAAAGATTAAAAACATTTTCCGAATCAGTTTTCCTATACTTTACTTTTTTTAGTCTCAATGTATCATATTTGCTTGACAAGTTAGCAAGCGTTTTGAGACTAGATACAACTTCTTTCTCAACCTGCAAAGCCCCTCGAAGATCTTTAATATGCTTGCTTAGCTCAATCGCATACTTTTGATACTTCTTGATGGTTACGATATCAAAATTATCATGATCTTTCAGCTTATTTTCAAAAAGCATATCAGTATGGATGCCTAACGGAATCGGCAGTTTTTCCGACTTTACAGTTAAAGCCACCAAATCAACAGTAACTTTTTTGAACTCTGGTATACTAGTGGAAGATGGCGGAATGGTAGGAATATATGAGATTTCCAATGGTATGGTCAATTTAGTATTTGGTGGTCTTTTTAACTCGCTATATTGTGGCAATGACATATAGTCTACTCTATATGAAACATGTGGGGTAGAAAACGCAATCAAACCAATGAGCTTGCTACCAAACAATTGCTTCTTTTTGTGTGGCACTAATACTTCAATTAATTTATCCTTATGATTATCACGATCAGAAGATCGTACTTTCGAAAAATACGACTGCTGCATTTTAACCAAGTCAACTGCACTTTGGGTTGGCTGTAACGTCTGTGGACCAACTCCTCTTTCCTCTACTGGTATAGTCGATAGCTGGAACCCAATATCTAATTTTGCTTGTATTTGCTTATCCAAATTTTCGGATAATAATCTGGCCTGTTGATCCATCATAGATCTATTTATTTCAAATATTGCGTTAGTGGTTGGAATAACTCTTATATAACAATAGTCTTCGTTTGCTACCACATATTGATCTTCAATAGGATTCGCCGTGTTTCGGTACAACGATTTATATTCTGAAACCTTACCAATAATCCTAGCGCTAATGCTGTAACTTACTGAAGTATCCTCTGAAACAAAATCGCTAGTACTTGATGCATACTTCAGTGGTGCATCCGCATCATTCTCATCAGTCGATTCGGATCCTTTTCCTTTCCACTTCCGTCGAAGAACTGTTATATTCTCAGCTCTACTCACACCTAGAGTAGGTGGCAATTGTTCATGCTTATCTATACGATGACTGCAAGTGTTATCAAGTAATTTTCCAGGAATTATGAAAGCAAAGAATTTTTTATAGGTGACATTTGGAACTAAAATTTTTCTTTCATCTAATTGTGTAACATGATTATCAACGGGATCTATCTCATTTGTTGGTATGTATGGATCATTCTTGTCTGTGACCAATCTATCTAGGCAAGCATCATTCCATGATGCATTAAAATCAAACATTGTCAAAAAATTGTGTACTTGCTGATTCTGAGGCACAATGCTACTCCTATGATTACCAAATATAACACAACCTTCAAGAACTACTGAAAACATGTCAAATGGGATCACTTCTTGTGTGTTATTAGTTACTAGCACATATCCATATAGGGAATCACCTTGTTTAAACTCATGTGATAAAGGCTCGATCTTAGTTGGGATTTTCCCCACTTTACCAACTGATTCTGTCAACACGATTTCAATGGTGATGGCCTTAGCCACATCTTTATTGGATGAAGTTAAGCGCTTTAACTTATGAGCATTTCCCAAAATGGTGTTAGCCCAATCATTATCATTCTCTTCTGGGGTGATTCTGGACAGTTCAATTGGGCTTGATATGTCAGGAGTGGATGGAAATGAAATGCCTTCAAAATAATCATGAACCACGGAACTATTAGAGCTCTGGGGTTCAAGCTCGTAAGTTGGAGGAGTACTGGTCCTGTCCTCTCTGGTTGGTGTTAGATTCTTGGATATAGTGGATTGATACATTTGATAGGAAGGTAGAATATTAACCAACTCATTGTTAGTTGGTGCACTGTTATCGCCTTCGTCATTGTTGTTTTGGTTTATAGATAAGGATTCAAGCTTCAAGTTAAACTTGTTTCTATCATCCATTTGATCTTATGAAGTGCTTGATCTGTTGACTAAACGTGTTCTTGGTGGTCGTTCAATCTTCTGTGTTGCGCTAAAACGCAAATTTTTGAAAAGAAAAAGCCGCTGTCGCAGTCAGCCGCAGTGGTTCTAATAAAAGGATTCTACTCTAAAATTTATTATATATATATCTATTTGTATAACTATACTACAACCTTTTATTTATCTCTTTCAATAGACAATGGAACATTGACAATTAAAGATTCACCATTCATCAACCTCACGGTTATCTTAAAGTAATATATTCTGGATAACAAACATGTCTGGAAACTGGGGACTAAAGTCACAGTATCTAACCCGGTCTGATTCAGATTATGCTCAGCACCTTTGAGATGACAATTATTCAAATCCAACTTGAGATCGAATTTCTTTGAATGTAACGTATGATTTGTTGATGTTTTTGACGTTTCGATTTCCCATGGGATAGCCTTAATCAGTTTTTGAAGCCCTATACTATTCTCATTCTTAGACCAGATTTCAAAATCCACAACTGATAAATTGATATATTTGGTTTGTAACTGGGACAAAGCCTTTATATCTTTATAAAGTTGAGTTTCGAATTTGATTAATTCATTCCCCAATGTTTTAATTATATTAGATATATTAACCATATAATCATGAAATTGTTTTATAACAATCAGATCAAAATTATCAATTTCCTTTTTCCTTGACGAATCAATTTCCTGATCTATAAAACATAACTCATGAGTGAATTCAAAGGGGACAGGATACTTTCTTGATCGTATAGTAAGCAGTACCAATTCAACATTAACTGATTTTATATCTGGGATTTGAACTTTTGTACCTGATGGTCCATTCTCAACAACATATGATACTTCTAATGGTATATTGATTTCTGTATTATATTTTTTGCTTGTATCTCTATATTTTATAGGAGGCACGTAATCAGCAACATACATACCCTTAGGACTACTTAAAGATAAAATTCCTAATACTTTAATACTCCCTGTTAAAGATTTCTTTTTATAAGGTAATAAATATTGATAAAAATCATCAGTGAAATGCTTTTGATTCTTTTTAAAATTATGATTAATATAATTTATGTCTGCCACATCATATAATTGATTTATTTTCATGTTACTTGAATCTCGGGAAGTTTGAGGAGTCAAATTTAAGAATCCTAATCTTTGTGTAGGAGGAGTATTTAATAAATCTTCACCAAATTCTATTCTTGCCCGTATAGAATCAACAAATGCCTTATAATAAATTCTTGATTCATCAAATACTGCTCTTCTATTATATAAAAATTGAGGGTTAGGATTAGGTATGACTCTTATAGGGCAAGTGGCCTCCTTTGCGATGATATATCTATCTTGGTCACTTGTATAGCTATAGGCACTTGAACGTCCTATAATTCTTGCATCAACACTATAACTTATTGAAGTATCAATGAATGATAAATCTCTGATTTGAGCATCTCTGCTGGCTAATAATATGGATGGTGGCAATGAGTTTCTAGAAATACCTAAACTTGGAGGGATTTCCATATGACTTACTAAACCATGAGGTTCACAAATATCATCTAATAATTTCTCTGGGATTCTAAATGTGAAAAATCGTTTATAAGTGACATTAGGTTGAAATAACCGTTTGACATCAATGGATAATACTGTATCATCGTATGGGTCAGTTTCCCCCTCACACCAATCATGAGGATCTCCATTATCAGTCACTAACCTATCTATATTAGCGAATGACCAAGAAGCAAATAAATCCAACATATTAAGGAATTTTGATACAGTATGAGGTTTTTTAACATCCAAAATCCCATTATTGTTATCCAAGACAGTCAATACACCCTCAAACACAACATATACCATATCGAATGGGATCGGATCATTAGATTTGTTAACCAATGTGACAAATCCATGGATATAATCACCTTGTTTGAATTCATAATCACTGGGATCAATAATAGTAGGTTTAACACCCTTTTGACATATTTTTTCAGTGACTGATATATTAATATCTAGATCTGAAGCTGGTCCACTTTTCAAATTTGATAAATTGGGTAGTTTATGAACATTTGCCAAAATTGTATTCTCCCATATTTGGAAGGACTCTTCATTAAACGTTTGGCTATCGCTTGGCGCTGGAGGCGTGGGCGGGAATGGGAATTGGTCAACACTATTATTTAATGAACTGTCTGCTGCTGGGGATTGTAATGCAGTTACAGTTAATATACTGGCTGTAGTTGAAGATACTGGGGTAACTTCATAGATGGGAGGATCAACGCTAAAGTTTTCATTGGTCGGTGTTAGGTTCTTTGAGACTGTTGATTGGAACATATGATATGAGGGTAAGATATTATTGATTAATTCATCTCCTTCTTCATTATTGCTATTGCTACTATTATTATTATTATGAATTTCATCAATTGATGGTGGTGGACCTTGTGGGGGTAAAGGTAGTGATGGTGATGACAGAGGGTGTGGAACTATCGGGCCACCTCGGGAATTAGTTGGAGATAAATTATGAGAATAATTTGACAATCGGTTCAACGACGAACTAGAATTGGAAGTACTTGAACGTTTCATATTGACATAGACATCTTATGAATTGAAGCTAAATTGGTTATGAAGTTGTTGTTCTTCATCATCTTTGACAGTTCTTGGTAATTTTTTTTACAATTAAAAAGTCATTGATTGTATATGCAGGAATTGTCATAATTGTTGTTTTTACGAGGCGGATATATAACCACAATTAACTAGATATAGTTGCAAATTACGGCATACTCTATCATGTCAATTTAGTTTGGACTTTTATTTCCCATAGATGTATTGTTAGTTTATTACTTTGTTTCTTACTATGAGAGTAAAGTTTCACTACTAAAAGTTAACCACCAGATTCGGATTTGATTTTCTTGACTGGCCTCGAATCGTTTCCTTCTTCATTTATCTTGGTTCAAAATCGTTAGTGGGTCATCCACATCAATATCATTAACAGGTTTCGATGAATTAAAAATCTTCCATTCTCTCAAATTTTGAAATTCTTAATTTGTAGAACAATCATAGATATAGTCGCTAACTTCAAATCCCATGTAAATCGAAGAATCTACAAGCAATGGGAACAGAAATGCAATATTTTCCGGATTTAACGGGAAATTGATCTTCTTTCCATCTTTGTAATTCACATATATCTTTAAAGAATTTAAATATACTTTTATATATATAATTCTGAAATAATCATCTCTTTTTTTTTAAATTATCATTTAAAACTCCCATTATAACATTATTGGTTCAAATCTAATATATATACTTTTCCGAATATACCTTTCAATACCATTGCAGCATTGATTCAGTTGCATGTTTTAAAGGTTTAAATAAAAACTTTTTTGAAATGATTTTAGTGAAACAAAATTAACCATATTTCGAGTACGAGGTTATGCTTGTTTCTGTTTACAACCAATCTACGATTGTCAATCAAGTGATAGAACATATTTCAGTACTGAAAAGAAAGAGATTAATTCAAGTTTAGTTTAATTCATGAGTATATATATGGATTACCATAAATGATATTAAAGTGTTAATATATTTTTATGTAAAAGAAGTAAAATAGCAATTGATGATACAAAATTTTTATTTTTGTGGCCAATGATTTGCCAATGGTGGCGCCTATTTTGCTAATCAATTTATATAAATACATGACAATAAGGGTTTGGTTAGAATTAATAGTTTAGAGTTAAGAAGTAAGACTTGATAATTAAAGAGTAGAAAGTCTTTGAACTAACTAAGAGAATTATTTTGTTTAGTAATAGATTTTAACGTATTTAAAGAAGAATAAATAGAATAGATTGGAGATAACGAATAGATAAGAACGGGAGAAAAAAATTATAGAGCGGCACTTTCCTCATTTTGATTTTTTTTTTATTTAATCATCAAACGATCAAATCCACCACCACAGTTTTTTTTTTTGTTCTTTATAACTGATTCCAACAATTAAACAAACAATTCATATTCATACCTAACTACTAGTATAGATCATATCAAGAGAAATGACAATAATAGTCAAACCATCCAATGAGAAATCCTTCTTATTAAAGAGATCTAGTCTTATCTCTCATAAATCCAAACATCCATTACTAATAACTATAATATTAGGGACTTTCATCTTATCACTTTTAACTACTTCATTTTATCAATTATATCATCATTATTCTATAGATCATCTTCTGCAACTTTTAGAGAAAATCAATATCCAAAGAAATGATCCTTATCGTTTATTTCATACTATTCATACTCAAGAAGAAGATCCATTATATGCTAGAATAGGTGTTCCAACCTTACACCCTCTGAAGGAACATCTTGAAACTGGTTCTAAAGCTATGGTAGCTAGTGATATACCATTATGTTCAACCATGGGTAAATCCATTTTACTTCAAGGTGGTAATGCAGCTGATGCTGGTGTTACTGTAGCATTATGTATTGGATCAATTAATTCTCATTCGTCAGGAATTGGAGGTGGAGGATTCATTTTAAGTAAGAAAGGTCAGGAGATTCTTAGTATTGATGCTAGAGAAATGGCACCATTTAGGGCTTCGAAAAATATGTATGAATCCAATCCTCTTCTTAGTAAGATTGGTGGTTTAGCCATTGGAGTACCTGGAGAATTGGCAGGTTTATATGAATTATATAAATTACATGGTCTGAAGAAATTAACTTGGGAACAATTAATTCAACCTGTAATTGAATTAAATCGCAATGGATTCAAATGTTCAAAATTATTTGAAAATGTCGTTTCAAAAGAAGATGAAATGGTTTTAAGTCATATCCCGGCCTTAAAGAAATATTGGGATTTCATTTATTATAATAATGGCCAAAGACCAATCAAAGAAGGAGATATTATAAAACGTCCTAATTATGCCAATACTTTAGAATTGATTGCTAAAAATGGATCTTCAGCTATATTTTATGATCCAGAAGGTCCTATTGTAAAATCCTTAATTTCAAGTATAAAAACATTTGGTGGGATTATCACCAAGGAAGATTTTGCCATTTATCAAACTAATATTCAAAGGGCAATTTCAACAAATATAACAGCTCATGGTGATCAATATCAAGTTTTCAGTTCTAATGGAGTTTCATGTGGATTATCCCTTGTGGCCGCCATTCAATTTTTTAATGAGATTATTGATGAAGATAATGATGATGATTTATTATTTAATCATAAATTAATTGAAAGTTTTAAATGGTTAGCCAGTATTAGATCGGAATTTGGTGATGGATCTAATCAAACTTATAAACAAGAATTATTAAATAAATATACGAAAAAGGAATGGATTAAAGATATTTTGGATAATAAAGAATATAGTGATGAAAAGACATTCCCCTGGAAACATTATAAACCAAAATATGAATTGGTTGAACATCAAGGTACAGCACATTTCAATATATTAGATGAAGATAATAATGCCGTTAGTATGACTACTACGGTGAATTTATTATTTGGTTCATTAGTTTATGATTCAAATACGGGGATTATATTAAATAATGAAATGGATGATTTTAGTCAATCAAGTATTTCAAATGCTTTTAATCTTACTCCATCAATTTATAATTTCATTGAACCTTATAAAAGACCTTTAAGTTCAACAAGTCCCACGATTATATTGAATGAACAAGGTATACCTGATTTATTAATTGGAGCTGCTGGTGGTTCAAGAATCACAACGGCAGTATTACAAGCTATAATTCGGATTTATTATCAAAAACATAGTTTATTAGATACAATTGCATTTCCTCGATTACATCATCAATTAATTCCGGAATTTATTATGGTAGAGAATTTAACCATGTATAATGAAGAATATAATGAAGGTAAGGGGAAAGACAATAGTACAAAAGAAGATATAGAACTGAAGATGAAAGGTTTAGGTCATGAATTTTATGTGAGTGGAGCTGTGACTGCAATGAATGGGATTAAGAGGAATCAAGAGACAAATCAAATAGAAGGTGTATGTGATTATTGGAGAAAGAGAGGACATGCTGATGGTTATTAAATATTGATATTTTTATTAATTTAGAGTATATAGAACAATGCTTTCTATTAGTAATAGAAAATTAATTTAATCATATTTAATTTATTCCTGATGTTGAGTCGGAGTATTCCCGAAATAAAAGACAACGTACTACAGCCTCTAAGAAATATACTAGATCAGCTAACGGGAATCGTCGTCTTCCTCTAGCTCCTCCTCCAGATAATGATGATATTGATAATCTTAGAGCTTTATCTTTATCCACCAAATTTGATACCAAATTTGAAGTTTTAGGTAACGAGGTTAAGAAAGTATCTAAATCAGCCAATGGTTGAATCACAGAAACCAATAAAATTTTAAAGGATATTTCAGTTACTTTAGTTAAACTTAAAAGAAGTGGTAGATTACGTAAAGGTAATGGTAAACACTAAACAAATGGTTATTATTATCAGTAATAATAATATATATATATATATATATAAAAGGTTATGAAGTATAGATTACAATTTAATAATAATCTAAATGGGTTAATTATAAAACCCTTTAATCCGAGATATTTTGATGATAGATTATTATTATTATATTAATTTTATCTTATCGATATATACACATGTATTGATATAGATAATAAGTAACACTTAACTCCTTTTACTGATAATTAGATTGTTAAAGTATAGTATAGTATAGTATAGTATAGTATGATGATATGAGGCGTCAAATGAAAAAAAACTCCGAGATTTTTTGAGTATCAAGAAATAAATCATCCCATAAAAAGATCACTCGGAGTTTTAATAAAATTAATTGGCGGTTTGGGTTGGCGGATAGTTAATTGGTTTAACCCCAGATTTTATATATCTGGGTAATAATTTTAAAAAAAGGATAATGAACTCCGAAATATCCATTATTATAATAATATATAATACTCAAATTTAATTGGTTGATTCAACTCCTTTAGATTTTTTTTTGTCTGTCTGATTTATTTCCCCGGTTAAAAATTGTTTTGGTTTTTTTTTAATCTGCCCCACATTTAAAATAAATTTGTCACCAACCATCATCACATATATATATCCTCAATTCCACTTTCATTTCAATTTCATATTATATTATATCATTTCATCCCACTTCAACTTCAACAACAACAACAACAATAACGCTTCCCTAACAAAAAAACAAACAAACAACCAACCAATCAATCAATAATGGCATCAACAACAACCTTTCAATATCAAGATACTCTAGAAAAATTACCCATTCCTAATTTAAATGAAACTTGTGCTAATTATCTTAATGTTTTAAAACCCCTTCAAACTGATATTGAACATCAAAGAACTATTAATTCAATTGAATCATTTCTTAAAAATGGTACGGGTCATTATCTTGATCAAGAATTAAGAAATTTCGCCAAAACAAGAAATAGTTATATTGAACAATTTTGGTATGATTCTTATTTAAATTATGATTCTCCCGTTGTTTTAAATCTTAACCCTTTCTTTTTATTAGAAGATGATCCTTTTAATAATGATAATCATCATCAAAATGATCCTCAAATTAAACGAGCAACTTCATTAACTTTATCATCATTAAAATTCATTCAAGCTCTTAAAAATCAACAATTATCTCCTGATATATTAAAAAATGGTCAACCATTATGTATGTATCAATATTCAAAATTATTTGGGGCTTCAAGAATCCCTACTCAAGATGGTTGTATTATGCAAACTGATTCAAATTCAAATCATATTGTTGTTTTATCAAAATCTCAATTTTATTGGTTTGATGTATTAGATTCAAATAATGATTTATTACTTTCAGAATCAGAATTAAATATAAATTTCACCTCAATTATTCATGATTCTTTAACTACTGATCCTTCAACAATTGCTAAATCATCATTTGGAGTATTAACTACTGAAAATAGAAGAATTTGGGCTGGAATTAGAAATAATTTAATTTCAAATAATCAAACTAATAATGAAATTTTATCAATTGTTGATTCAGCATTATTTATTTTATGTCTTGATGATATTGAAATTCAAGATTTATCAATTCTTGCTAAAAATATGTTATGTGGTTTATCAACTTTAGATAAGGGAATTCAAGTTGGAACTTGTACAAATAGATGGTATGATAAATTACAAATTATAATTACTAAAAATGGTAAGGCTGGAATTAATTTTGAACATACAGGGGTAGATGGTCATACGGTTTTAAGATTTGTAAGTGATATTTATACTGATTCAATTTTATCATTTGCTCAATCAATTAATAATAATTCCCCATCTCTTTGGGTTAATAAAGCAACTTCATCATCATCTACTAAAACCAATAATAATAATAGAAGTAATAATGATGATGACAATGATAATGAAGATTCTCCATTACCTGATGATCTAATCACAGTACCTAGGAAATTAGAATGGGAATTAACTTCGGATTTATCCCTTGCATTAAGATTTGGAGAAACAAGATTATCTGATTTAATTAATCAAAATGAATTTAAACATCTTGAATTTAAAAATTATGGTTCAACTCAAATTAAAAAGATGAAATTCTCACCCGATGCCTTTGTTCAAATGGCATTCCAAGCTACTTATTATGCTCTTTATGGGAAAGTCGAATGTACTTATGAACCAGCCATGACTAAACAATATTTCCATGGTAGAACTGAAGCTATTCGTACTGTAAGTCAAGAATCAAATTTATTCGTTCGGAAATTCTTTGATTCATCCGTTAAAAATCAAGATAAATTGAAATATTTAAGTGATGCTTGTAATCAACATAGTCAACAAACTAAACGTTGTTCAGTCGGGAAGGGGGTGGATAGACATCTTTATGCCTTGTTTTGTATTTGGAAACGTTACGTTGATGCTCATGATGTGGTTCAACAAGATGAAGATGATGAAAATGATTTAGATGGAATCACCGATTTAAATACAAGATCTTCAATTGCTACCTTGGTTGAAGATGATGATACAAGTTCTTCAGAAAATACCATTGTTGATCATTCTACAGGTGTTGCTGCTCATACTAAAAAATTACCCTCCTTGAAGGAATTACCTTCTGTATTTGCTGATTCTGGGTGGGATAAATTAAATAATACAGTTATTTCTACATCTAATTGTGGGAATCCAGCCTTACGATTATTTGGATTTGGTCCTGTATCAGCCAATGGATTTGGTATTGGATATATCATAAAGGATGATTCTATTTCAATTTGTGCTAGTTCTAAACATCGTCAAACTCAAAGATTCCTTGTGACTCTTGAATCTTATTTCAATGAAATCCAACAGATTTGGAAACAAGTTCATATTGCCGAAAAGGCTGCCGCTAAGGCTGCTGCTGCTGCTAAGGCTCAACAACAAGCTGTCGCTATGGCCATGGAGAAATCAACATCGACTTTATTACAACCCTTACCCAAATCAAATTTATCGACTTTATTAGGAGGATATGGATATTTCGATATGGGTGAAGATGATATTAAATCAAGAGGTCCCTCACCTGAACCACCCTTCTTGAATAGAAATAATAGTGGGTTCTCCATTAGAGAAATCGGTAAGAAATTAAGATTATCGGAATATTAAAAAATGATACTTCTTTTTAATTAGATTTGATGCAATTTTTGATGTCTTTATTTATTTATTCATGACAACTATTATTATTTATTACGTTATTTATATATTTATTTATTTATTTATTTATTTATTACTTTATTTATTTAATCAATACAACTATAAACTATCATTATCAGCTTGATAACAAAGGACATAGAATTTTATTGTAGTACACAATATTGTATTCTTAAGTTAGTTAATCCCCCTAGATTCCGTTCTGCTCCTCTTAACTGGACTCGAATAGTTTCCTTCATATTCACTTCATATTTTCCTTTCTTCTTTAGGAAGAACTCGGATCGTTTCCTTCATCTTCGCTCAAGAGCATTAAATGGTTACTCACTTGACTTTCAGGAATAGTTGTTTGTGGATTTAAACTAGCTCCATTATACTGGTTTGCTTATAGTTTGAAGGATGGGATTACGTAGTACTAAACTTCTGCTAACATGCTTGCTTATGCTCTGTGTTAAAAAAAAATAGAAATTACGATATTTCATATAACGATATTTTTACAGATAGTAGCCTAACTATGGGTATATATTCCTTGGGTATTATGTATCTTTAAGGCGATACGTACCATACTATATTCAGATATGATAGTCACGTCTATGTAACACAAGAAGCTGGTAATAAATTGCCCTACTCTAACAATATTTACTAAACTGTTAAGCACAAATTCTTTGATAGCAATGACTAGAATTTTCAATTCAAAAGATTTAGGAGAGAAGAATCCGTACAGAGGAATTAAGAAATATCTAGAAAATGTAGTACTACTCAGAATTGGTCCTATCCAGTTCAAATCCCAAAACTGCCTTGAATAAAGGCTGCTCGTAATCCCGCCTTATCCATAGTCTTATTCTTGTTGTACTTAGCAGCAGTTGGAATAGCTTGCATCATAGCATTGTTTCTGGGCTGATCCTTGCGTCCACCTTCAGGAGATGTAGTGGAAGGTGGGTACCCATGTGTATTTGAACCATCCATGTGGGGCTGTCTCTGTTGTGGAGGCTGATGACGTGGCTGATATTGTTGTTGTTGTGTAGGTGGTGGATAGTACGGTTGCTGTTGAGGAATCTGGGCACCTGGATAACCTTTTGGTGGAGGATGCCCTGGAGCAGGAGGATAACCCTGTGCATAATAGCCCTGTGTTGGTGGATAGCCTTGAGGGGGGTAATAACCCTGAGGTGGTGGATAACCCTGTGGTGGCGGATAACCTTGTGGTGGATAACCTTGAGTTGGTGGATACCCTTGTGCTGGTGGATAGCCTTGGGCTGGTGGATAACCTTGGGCTGGAGCATGACCTTGTAGGGGTACATAGCCTTGAGGTGCTGGATGACTCTGCACTGGTGGATGTCCCGGTGCTGGTGAATAACCTTGAGGTTGTGGTGGGTTAGGTACAGATGGTGGAACAGCTTGACGTGGAGATCTTTCTTGTGGTGGATGTTGAGGGCTTACACTACCAGACTTTTTATTCTGATGCTGTTTCAGTATTGATGGAGGAGACTGGTCCCGGATAATATGGTCTTTTTGAGGTGTCAAAGTTCTATTTGGTCTGGAACGGGGAGGCAGCTCAAACGATGCTGGAATAATACGATCTGGCGATCTTCTTGGCCGTTGATGAGTGGGCGAGGATATTGCTTCGGAACTTCCATTTGGACTTTGACGTGAGTTCGAAGTACTATTTTGGCTTGGCGGCGTGACTTGTCTATTTGGGTTCCTAGGTGGTGGTAGACTTAGGCTTGAAGCATTATTATACGACTGTTGAGGTGGTGCAGACCTTATGTTGGGCTGATGAGGCAAACTTGTCGAAGAACCATATGCTGGATTGTTATATGTAACTTGTGAAACAGGGGCTGGTTCGTAATGTTTGATTGGCACTGGAGGAGGTGGTGTGGTATTTTCTTCGAGCTTATACTCCACTTGAGGTGCAGTTTCTTCATATGGTTGTAATGGCATTTGGTTATTTGAAGGGCTACCAGGTTGACTTTCAGCCCTTTCTGGAGATCTAGACTTGCTCTTCTTCTTCTTCTTTTTCTTTTTCTCGCTGGTTGGAGATGGAGGTTGAATAATAAAAGGCGGTGGCATTGATCCAGGAGGTGGGAAAAAACCCATTGGTGGTGGTGAAGGAAATCCTGCTTCTGCAGCCGCCGCAGCTGCTGCGGCCATTGCCTTAGCAGCCTCTTTTTCTTGCCGTTTTTGATTTCTTTCGATTTTCTTCTTCTTCTTTTCATCCTTTAATTTATTCTCTTCTACTTCATCTACTTGAGGGTTCCCATCTTGGCTGACTGGAGATTGTAATTGTCTACCTCTGACACGGTCATCGACTTCATGTTCGTTGTCATTAGGAGCATTGAAATTCTCTGTTGGATGATAACTAGCCACTTCAACAGGCTTACGCCCATTGACTTTTGATTCGTATAGCTTATAGTCTTTCTGGTCGTTTTGACTCTGAAACTGATTATCATAATATTCCGTGTTTTCGGATGGGGGTGTAGCAGGTAAGTCTCGAATATCATAATGTGATTGGAAAGGTGGTATAGGAAGAGGGGCATTTTTCGGACTCTTAAAATCTGGGGGTAGAGGTAGTTCTCTATCTTGTCTCGTTGGTGAAGGTGGAGGTCTTCGTTTATCTTGAGGTTTAGATATTTGAATTTTTTCTTCAAAATCGTCACCAAGATCTTCAAACTCGAGGTATTGATGATAATCTTCATATTCTGCAGGCTCGTTGATCTGACTTCTATTATGATATTCTTCATCTTCGTAAAGCCCATCGAGATCTACGTTGAAATCTGTGTGTTCAAAATTCAAGCGAGGTAATGGAGTATCATCTTCAGGTAAGGGTGGTAACGGCATTTCCTTTGATTTCAAACTCTCATGCGATATTACTCTTCGGTGATCTGTTTTCACTGCAAAGTGCTTTAGGTACTGATCTGTATTCATTGTTTTCTCGGAAACAATAATCCATTTTTGGAATCCTTTAAACTGTGCTTCAACAACCAAGGAACGACCAAATAATTTCTTATAATGTGATACTTGATCTGACCCCAAAGTTGACAACCATGTCCAAATGTAATAGTCTTGGATTGTTACTTCCTTAATGGAAACTTGAGAATAGGTTGGAATATCAGGGTCAATATTTGAAAGATTCTTGGACCAGCCTGGCGATAAGGAATAATTTGAATCAATTGGATCTTCAGACAATCGTCTTAAAACACGACGAGACTCTTCAGTTAAGCTTTCTACTATTTCACTGGTAGAATCCTTCTGGAAAACATTCTTAAGAATGGTAAAATTTTCAATTGAATTAAATTCATCTTTCTTGTCAAATGTTAGACTATGTCTAATTTTAGAAATTAATTCATAAGGATTTAAGGATGGTCTGGTGGATTCAATATAAACACAAGGAACAGTTATCATTGTTTTCAAAGCATCATCTTCATCGGGTGGTGGGTATGAATTGGTTATAAGTAAAGATTGTAATGTCTTTGGCAATTTTAAAGTTTCTGTATCTGATTCAGGTAGCATTGCTCGTAAGAATGATAATAATAGATGTAGCAACGCATTTGCCGACGGTATCCAAGCTTCTAGTCCTTCTCCGAAATTTAATTCCTTTTCTGACGTTGCATCATAAAATGGGGACAGTATTTTATTATATGTAGCATTAAAAGCCCATATCGAGGCCATTTTCGTTATTTTCCTTCCACTTAAATAATTATATTGGGAATTAGATGTAATACTAATCAACAAATCTAGAAAATCATATACGATCGAAGCATGGGCTGGAGATGTAAGACATTTTGGCATGATTGTTAAGAAAGCATTCTTGGGACAGCCTTCTTCCTGTTCTTTTCTTTTAAACTCTAAGTAGACATCCCATCCAATGACTTCATTATTGGGTAATCTACTCCAAAAGTATTTCAATGCACAAATCAAAGTGAACTCATCGGTTGATTTTAATATTCGTAGCGCTTTAGTATCATCATTGTCCATTTCGATTAATTCTCCTTTGGGATATAACTTGGTTAACAATAGTTCAAGTTTTTCATCATTAACTCTAGATCGGAATGGTAAGAAAATATGTGGAGTCTTGGTACCTCTAGTTTTTAGTTCAGTTGTAATGAGATGTAGTATAGTCTTCAATCTTTTCTTGGTAAATTGGTCGGAGCTAATTATACCAGATACCAACGACTTATTTGAGTTCAAATCAAGGTCCGGCAATCTGGGGAGATCCAAGTTATCGTATTGGTGTTTTGAGGCCGGCATTTCAATAGATTTAACGATTCATTTGCAAGAGATATTTGACAGTCTTGACTTGCTAAATTTTTCTCTGATCTGAAGGGTTCAAAATTTTGTTCACTTTGGCACTCTGGATTTTCTTTGAATTGTTAAAAAACCAACAGCGTTGATCGAACAATATATCCACTATGTTGACTTAATATCACCGATGCATCCAGACTTGAAGGAGTTTAGTCGTACTGTAAAAAAGTTTTCTAAAGTGGGTGGGATACCCTTGTTTACAATTTCGTGTACAAAATTAAAAACAATGGTCCGGCACATAGACACACCGATTTTTATTTTATTTTTTATATTTTTTATGATTCAATTCACAGCCTACATATTCAGCATAGCACAGCATAGTTAGCTATTACAAACATTCGAAACACTCTTTTTAAATAAATAATATAATATTCTATAAGAGGAAAGTAATACAAGTATATAAAGAAATTAAACTAAACTAAACCAAACCATGTTATCTCAAACCAAATTAGACATTCAACCTGTTGAATTGAGCAGCGGCAGCAGCTTGATGCTGTAACGATAAATCTACCATACTATTGACAGGTCTAAGGTTATTATTATTATTATTATTACCGAAGTTACCGGGTTGACCTGTTGCACCACTTAATTGGGATACCAATGGTGGACCTGCGGCTCTGAGCTTTGCTGCCTCCATGTTTTGTAAGTTTTGTAAATTTGTCATACTATTACTTACTCGTAAGTCGCCACTAGCAGTAGATCCCGGTATACTATTTGAAATATCTGTTAGGGTTTGATTACTACCAGTATTGTACAGACTTGTGACATTTTCAGGAGTTTCACTGGTACTTTGGGGTATTGTATTGAGTTGATGAGGTTGTTGTGGAATGTTTAAAGTTGTTGGAATTGTGGATGGCATAGAAGTAACATTAGTTTGTGTGGAGGCACTAACTTGAGTTATAAAATTTGCTTGTTGTATGATATTATTTAATTGACCTGCTCCACCCACTGATTGAGCTAACATTGAACAATCTTTATGACCTACAATTATCCCTTTTAAGGTTATAACTTGGTCACGTAACTGGTTGACTTGAGCTGACAATTCTCGATAACCAGTGGAATAGAATGCTAATTCATCTTCCATCTTCTGTACTTGCTGCTTTTTACGTTGACGACACTTGGAAGCGGCCACTCTATTTCTTTCAAGAAAACTACGACGTTTATCATCTTCAGGTGCTCCATCATTAAGATTGATATTATCTTCTGAAGTATGGTGATCCTCTTCGGCTGCCTCGACTTCTTCAGTTTTAACTTTAGAATCCTTTTTAGTAACCGATTTTCTTCCTTTCGAAGGAGTAGTCGCAGAAGCCTCTGCCTTTGGTTTCTTAGAATTAGCAGTGGAATCTTGCTGTTGCTTCTTCCTCTTTCTGGTTGGAGGATTGACCGCCTGAGTAGATTCGCTTGGTTCTTCAATTTCCAATGTAGAAGGAAGAGTAGATGCAGTTGTTATGATAGTGGGTAAGTGATTATGATTTTCAAATTGATTTTGACCGTTACTAGATGGAGGTATCATTGCTTGTTGTTGTGGGAGTTGCTGCTGATGGAGTTGTTGCTGTTGTTGAAGCTGTTGAAGTTGTTGCTGTTGTTGTTGAAGTGGTTGAAGTTGATGTTGTTGCTGTAAAGGAATATTGTTATTACTATTGTTGTTGTTGGCTGATATGCTTCCGTTCATAGTGGCATTAGCTATACCTAAAAGGCTCGATAAACCGGGAGTCATAGGACTATTTAATAAAGCACTTGGAGTTAGACCCGGAATAGCATTACTAAATGAAAATTGATGGTTCAACCCACCAGGAGTTAGACCTGATCTCAAATTGGATTCATTGGGAGTTAAACCTGATTTTCTTAAGGTATTTAAAAATTGATTGAAATTATTACTACCACTTCCATTTATCAAATTACTGTTATTGGGACCTGCAGAATTGTTGGGATTATTAGGATTATTCGTAGCATTCAACAAGCTATTCCATAAGTTAGTCCCCGGTGTACCTGGGTTTGACATTGCTCCTGATGGATTTGCTGGAGGTGATAAACCCAATGGTGGTAATCTTCGACCACCTGGTGTAAACAAGGGAGGAGTTATTCCTGGTAACTTTCCATTTGCTGGATTATTATTCAAGCTGCCGATATTAGGGATATGTAAGTCAGGTTTGTTGGAAGCAGATGATGCTGAAGAAGCTGTTGTATTTGCAGTTATCGTTTCAGAAACATCTTTAAGTTGTTGGAGATGTTGTTGTTGGTCTTGAGGTTCCTGGCCGACAGAAGTTTGAGGAATGGATTGACTCGAAGAGTCCTTACTGGCAAAGGATCTCTCGAAAGGATTGGGTTCTAAGTCAAACGTAGTCTTTAACTATAATAAAAAAATGGGTTTGTAGGTTAGTATACAGACGGATTTGTTATCATGACGTAATTTGACCTTTCGTCTTTTTTTGACAGTGCACCTTTGATGGGGGGTAGTATCAACGATCTGAAAGTCCAAAAGGCCTAATAGTTAAAGATGGATACTTACTTCTCCCGACATGGATGATTGGTATACATGAATGAATGGGGGGTTGTAGAAACAAAATGATTCGATAGATACTTTTGATTACTTATAAGAATTTTTGACCAGGTGAACGAAAAAGGGTGATGTAAATATATTTTTGGTGAAGGTTAAATTTAAAAGTGTTGATGTTTTGATGTTTTGATTTTTAAATTTTTAAATTTTTATCCATCACTATGTCTTATATACACTACTTCAAACACAAGCCACATATAATAAGGAGTTACGTCACCACTTTTTATAGTTTTCAATTTCATCTATAGCCCTTGTCAATTCTAATCTAAAAATGTTGTTAAAAATAGGTTTACTATTCAAATACAAATCATTATTATTATATGATCTTTATATTATATTTATATTATATTATATTAAATTAAATTACTGTTTTGCTAGGTAGAAGTATACACTACTTATTAATAAAATCAATATATCTCCTCAAGGATTTTATTCAATTTCTCCTTCTGTTCATCTTTATTAGGTTGTTTTGCCAAGGCCGGGTTTTTCTTGATCTCTTCAGCTGCCTCTTGCTCTGCCGATTTATCAACTGGTTGAGCCTCGGGAAGCTTTTGTTTATTAAGTGGTGGGACAGCTGCAGCTTGAGGTTTGTCTTGAGCAGCAGCTCGACCAGCAACACCATCATTATTCTCAATTTTACCTGCTGGTGGTTGAACTGAAGGTTGCTTGGAACCATCTATCTTTCTTCTCCACCCAGTTTTCAAATTATCATTTAAATCAAATCTAGGGAATGGATGAGCTTCAGTATTGAACACATATTTATCTAATGGAATCTTATTATTGTCATCAAATAATAAATATAAGTATTTCAAAGTTTCAGCCCACCAGAATGATTCTGTATTATCACTAGTAATAGGTGGTATAACTGTTATATCTTTCAAACTTGTAAATGAGATTTCTCCGTTTTTATTAACAACTTTGGAATATTTTAAAAAACTTTGGAATATTTCATAACCCCATGTACGATATTTCTCATCACCTGTCAATCTATATAAAATAAATAATGATTCAACTGTTTCTGGTCTTTGTAAATTATGTCTATCCAATGGTTTGATTGAAAAATCATAATCATTATTAATATCTTCATTGAATACAACAATTTCTGGTGATAATCCTGTTTTAACATTATTATACATCTTATAACAACTCTTGGTTAATTCTTCACCTAATTTGAAATCTTCTTCTTTATCAAATGTCCAAGTAGGTAATTCTTTGGCTTCTTGATAAGTCAATCCATCAGTAGCACCAAGTGCTAATAATCCACCATAGAAACAAACTAAATGATCCATTTTAGTAGAAAATCCACCTCCAATACCTTGATCTAACTCTCCAATAAAAGTTAATCCATTAGGCTTTGATTTTCTTACCAAATGTTTTTTAACCCCATCGACTGATTCACGATAAAGATCCCAATAAATTGGTTCTTGTTTATTGGTTTGTAAGTATTGTTTTAATAAATATTCATAATAAGAATCCCCTCTTGAACCTAAACGAATCAATTTCCCTTGATACTTCCCTGTATCAGGATTAACATAAATTGGAACTAATCCATCTGTTGGTTTATTGGATTCTAATACTTCCATGATTTTTTCAACTCGTTTCCAATACAAGACTTCACCAGTTAACGATGCCAAATATTTGAATTCCAATTGTAATGTAGAAACTTCAGCTGTTGAACTTGCTCCAGCATCAACATGATTTTTCACCCCTTCACCAGATTCCAAATTGACTGATGCTAATGGAATCCCCGATTTGGTATTGAATGATCCATCTAAGGCATTGGCTAAATCAACAGCCTTGTCCAAGTAAACATCATCTTGAGTGAAATGAAATGCGGATAATAACCCTCCCAACATTCTGATTGTGGTTTCAAACACATTGACTGAATAATCAAATCTATAATCTAAGTCATCCTTGACCCATTTTCTGGCACGAGCCACTTCATCTTTAGCATCCATTATGAGTAAAGTATCTAATGAATCAACAATAATCCAACCCAATGGTTTTGGACCCATATTTCTCCCTGATTGACTTATAGGTGAATATACATCGTATCCCCACCCATATTTTTCATAAGTATGCCATGATTGTAACATGGCATCTTTAACTTCATCTTGAGCTATTTTCCAATCTACCTTGGCATTCGATTTTAATGAAGATGATGAAAATAGACCGGCTCCAGAATAGATGGTATGATATAGAAAGTATACTGCTAATGAGGCTATGAACCCTTTTAATAACATTGCGAGTTTCTTTGATTTGGATGCTGCACTATAGAATGGAGTCAGAGGTTTATCCTTATAGTATAATGGTAATGATGATGCAGGTTGAGTTGATTTCCTGGCCCTCCACTTCTTACTATCCCCACCTGACTCGTTATCTTGAGAATATGGAAATGCCATAGATATGATATAATTGATGAATAATGTAGGAAATTGAAAATATATTTTGCTAGGCTACTTTGTGTTGAAAAATATGATAGCAAAAAAAAGTTACTCTTTGAATACGTGTACGTGAACGACTTGGATGGAAAGCTTGTCCCAGTATCTAAAAGTCTATATGCAAACGATCTAATTGACTTATCAGGCAATCAGCAATGTCAAGACGATTGATTGTATGATGTACCGATATAGAATTTTATATGATAGCCCCAAAGGAAATTGATCGATCCCCGTAGTAGTAGTGCTTTTTTGATGGTAGATTTTCTTGATTTGGTACAGACACGCCATGACGACGTGATTCAAATAATATCTTTGGATGTTAGGACTTGGTTTTGCAACCATGTCATACCATGTCATATATATGTATCTCGGTAGGATAAACTTATATTTCTATAAAAAAGTAGTTCAATTCTTCTTCTTCTTCTTCTTCTGTCTCGTTTATGTAGAGTTGATGTGGACAGGCTAATGTTTCGATTTTCCCAGGTCAATAAAAAAGTCACAAGAGTTCAGCAATTGTGAAAAAGATCACATTAGATTGTAATGAAAGTAGACCTCAATAAAGATGAATGTTTATTGATGACATTTATCATCATCCCCAAACTTGGAAATTTCTTCACTGTTCAGATGCCCTTTCAAGATCATTTCAAGAAAAGAAAAAAAAAAAAAAAGAACCAAATGTGGTAACAATGTTCTACCAGTGGAATGGAATGGAGAATCAAGGCGATTAATTAAATTGCTCCAAATAAAGTTTGAATCGGCACAATTCTCGTTATTTTTTTTTTCAATATTGAGTCTATAAAGCTATCAATAAAATTCTGAAAATTTTTTAGAATTCTCACCGGACTTAAGCCGTTGGACCACCAAATGGCTTATAGCCGGCGAATGCTCCTTATTTCACTAAAATTCAATGCTGAATTGAGGTCACTAGAGTAGAAAACACGACGGTGGTAATTTGGGTTAAATGAATACAATATATCATGGGTATATTTAGACAGCAATAGCAACAACTTGAACCAACTTGGCTTAGCTTTAAGCCATTTATCTTGATAGTCATTGCACAAAATAAGGTCTTGATCAATTCTAGAGCTACAGAGCTTTTAGCCGTGAAGAAAGAAGACAAATATAAGTAAACCCCGTTAAGGTTCAGGACAGTATCTCTTTACCCGTATCACTGTTTATAAGGTGTTTATGATGAATATGTAATTACAATTCAATATTAAATGTATTATCCAGTAGAAAAAGTGATATCAGGTTTGGCTAATATATATTAAACTTTTTTTTTTCTTTGTAACTATGGCAGAGGAAAAAATATCAATCTGCCGAATAGAAAAAATCGGTAATAGCAACTACATTTTTTGAATAATTAAACATTAAACGTTTATCTTTTCAATTGGTAGATTTCTCAAGAGTTTCAACCTTTCAGACTTAATTTACATCATAGTCAATCATGGCAGACGTGGATCAGTCACCCTCGACAATGGACTTGTCCCCCGATTCTTCCGAAAATGCTTCTCCTAAGCCTGAACAGGTACCATCATCGGCTGCAGAAGAATCAGCAGCAGGACCATCAACCCTACCCTCCCACAACATTAAGCCAAAACAAAAATCAACCAGACGTTCAGTAGCTTGCAAGAGTTGCCACAGTTTGAAAGTCAAATGTACCCCAGCAGATTTCAATAACCCAGCAGGATCTTGTATAAGATGCCAAAATGCCGGTCGACTATGTGAAATAGATTTAACTCAATCTAGGAAGAGGAGAAAGACAGTAGACATACTAAACGCAAGTGCTAAGAAGTCAAGTACACCATCTATCAATTTAATCTCAAATCCAAGTTCCCCCACTCCAATTGAAAATGATCCTACTAATAACAGTTCTTTAAGTAATACGAAAAAGGATAATAATATCAATAATAACAATAACGACAATACTAATGATGCTTTAAACAAATTCAATGGTAATATCTCCACTAGTGAAATATCTACCCCCACGACTAATAATGTTACTAACAACAAAAAGACTTCGAAAGAAGATTCTATTTCAAATCTTAAAAAGCAAATCAAGGCTCTAGAAGCACAAGTCAAAGCACAACAATTTGAATTACAACATCATCAGATTCTACATACAAGAAAGAATAGTGGTTCAGATCACAATAGTGTATCTGATATTGGATCACCATTGTTTGTTTCCAAATTTGACTTGGAACGTGAAATTAGTGTCTTGTGTGACTCTTCAGTAACAAAATTAAGTGATTTAACTAATGACTTGAAGGTTATCAACGGTAGAAGAACACAATTATTAAATGAAGGTAGAGTTGTTGATGTCGTTGCACAAGGTTACCTATCACTTGCAGAAGCAGAAGAGAGATTAGCCATTTATAGACAGCAAGTATACGCCGCTCACCCTTTAGTTGAAATTCCTAATTTACTTGCAGATCAACTCAGAAAAGCTCAACCATTCCTATTTAATGCCTTAATGTCAATTACCAATTCAGTCTACGAGAGTCCAATTAATGTAGATAAAGCAATCAGTATAGATAATGCTGCCATTCTATCCATTGCTACTGAAATTATGGTTGCCGGTACTAAATCGGATGAATTGGTAAAGAGTTTATTACTATTATGTTTATGGTATAACAGTCCCGAACTATTCCGACAAAGAAGATATCATGTATTAATCACAATTGGTGTTACAATGTTACATGATTTGGGAATTGTGGCAAGGCCCCAGTATACTTATAGAGCTGATGATGGTGCAGTATCAAAGAATGAAAACAAGAAGAAAAATCCAGAATATCAGAGTCTTGTTTTAATAATTTATTTCACGGCCGTTAGCATTTGTTTGATCTTAAAGAGAACAATCTATGTGAAGTGGACTCCATATGTTGAAGAATGCTGCAGTAGTTTGGAACAGTTGCCTCAAGAAAAATGGAAAAAGTTGGCATTGTTTGCTAGATTATCACATTTGTTAGATAAAATCCATCATATTATTCATTCTCCAGAAGTAACGGAACGAAGAAATTCAATATCCAACTATATTATTCATGAACTTCAAAAATCCTTATCCATTGTCAAAAGTAAAATACAACCGGATGATCATGCCACTATGGCGTTTTACTTTTCGGTAGAGGCTTATTTGCATGAACCTTGTTTATCAAATATATTCATACCTGATGTCGATCCCGAAAATGCAAGGTTAACAGAGGATTCAGCAAAATCGATTTCCAATTGTACAAATTCATGTCTAAATGCATTAGACGAATTCAATCATTTGACTCCAAAGGAAGTGGCTTTACTTCCTTTGTTTTATGCTTCTAGGGTTATCTATACAGCTGGGATGTTATTAAGATTAAGATATTTGATATTATCATTGCCTTCTCATATTGTAAAGGATTTGGTTCCTAAGCACGCTATAAATGCCATTCACAGGGCGGATAAATTACTTGATCAAGCAAGTCAAATTCATTCCGTTAATCATTTCTTAAAGAAGACAAGGTTGGTTTTACAATTATTCATCCAGACTTACGCTACTCAAGTTCAAGAACTTCTAAAAAAGAATGGTGAGACCCCTCAGAACTTTAAACCAATCCATATACCGAAGAAAGATATGAATACGTTAGATAAATTAACAGCTTTCTATCGTGCTCATCATGAAGTTGGTCAAGCCTCACTTGTCAATGATGATGTTATAAATTCAAACATTCCGTTGGATATTTTATCTTATGCTGCTACATTCAGAAGAGATAGTTCTAAGGATTTAAAATCAAGTAATGTGAGGAAAACCCAGTCGGAAAATATTGGTCATAGATCGCCAGGCGTTGAATCTGCAGAAAGAAGTACCAATATCAACATGAATAGTCCCAGTAATATTCTCAATGATAGTAATGAACCGTTCTCACCTTCTCCATTTGGTCAGAATTCTCCTATCACCAAGACTGTGAATCCTTCTTCACTTTCCCCACCTGGCATTACTACTTCTGGAAGTACGACTCGTCCATCAAGTACGATGCCTATCTTACCCTTACCAAGTCGTCAAACTTCAATGCAGATTTCGGAAACTACAAATATTCCTATTATTCCCAGAAACCAGAATGGAGTTCAGTCATTTCCTGCAATATATAATAACACGAATGACCCTACTAATTTAATGGCTCCCCCAACAGTTAACAATATCAATTCAATTCCTATAGATCTGCAATTTAGACCACCATCACTATCAATGCCACCAAATATAAGAACGCAGAATCCTTCTAATAATTTGGCTAATCCCGACCAATTGGAGAGCTCTTTCTTGGCATTAAACGAAGAATTCTGGGTTGATCTCTTGAGTTCTGAACCAGATAGAATTTACTTCTCTAATGGTAATAATAACAGTCAGGCCAATGATGAAGTGTTCTTCAGAAGCTGAGACATATTAAAACTTTTATTCAATTTTATTCCAAAACTTTATTTTTATATATGTTTATGTTCATATTTATTTCTGTAATATAGAGATTGTCTACCCGTGTATAATGGGTTTCAGATAATCATGTTTAACAAATTAATTAACTAATTACTTCGTATTTAAATAGTTCGTCTCGGTTTTGTTTGCAACATTTTACCGCAGAAAAATATCCACCTTCAAAATTTAAATGGAGGCTAATGATGCCAAATATCAAACTTAATCCCAGCAAAGAATGTCCTCATCACAATCCAAAAAACAGAAGAAAGACTCTAACGAGCGAGGAGAGTCGTCGTTTGGTTTCATTGATATAGCTCGTATACTAGCGGGTATACTACTTCTAAATGCATTTTTTTCTTGGTGGTTTACTTCTACAACACTCTGGGGTTATGATGGTAAATGGCTGAATATTCAATATTTAAAATTCAGAATATCCCCCTATGGATACGTCAATCTAACTACGGAGGAGCTTAAACTATATGATGGCTCGTCTCTGAATTATCCGATTTATGTGGCTATCAATGGAAGTATTTATGATGTATCCAGTTCACCTGGGGTCTATGGACCTAAGGGTAGGTATGGAAAATTAAGTGGACGCGATTGTGCTAGAGTATATGTTACCGGATGTTTCCAAAATGATCAAGAGTTTACTTATGATCTCCGTGGTTTGGATCAATCGGAAGCTGAACAGGATATAGCATCATGGAAGAAATTTTATGAAGATAATAACAAGTATTGGTATGTGGGAATAGTCCAACATGAAGAATTATTAGGTGAACCTCCAGCACCATGTGAACATGTTAAATTTCCTGGTCATCGAAGAGGTAAATAGAAAAGTACCCAAAATAGTGTGTATATATTTATATTTATATTAAATTAATTAATCTATTAAATGCTAGCAGCAATATCCAAGCTCTTTTGCAAGACGTTTAATAATTCAACTGGGTCTTCTAAACCAATACTTATTCTAATTAAATTTCGATCAACGTCCCATTTAGCTACTTCATCCAATTCCTGATAATGAGCTAAAATAGCATATGGACAAGCCAATGTGAAATTTGTTCCCAAAGATGGACCTTTATGTAAATTTACAGCGTTGAAGAACAGGACTGCATGATCGGGATTATGGAAAAGGAATGACATTAATCCACCAAATCCTCCATTTGGAGTCTTGATTTCCTCGTAATATTTTCTTGACTCACTTATAGTTGGATAATATACCTTTGAAATCAAGGGACTCTTTTGTAATAAATCAACCACAAGTAAAGAAGTCTCATCAATTTTAGCTGCTCTTTCAGCAAAATCACGAGAATTTCTTTCCAACCATAAGGCATCTTCACCCCAGAAAAGATCTTCATACTCTTCGTCAAAGAATTTCTTAAGTTCTGAATAAATTGGAGATGATGGATTCAATACAATAGAACCTGCCATGACATTTGAATCACCTGAAAACACTTTAGTTAATGAGGATGCAACTATATCAGCATAAGGTAAAACATGAATATTTAAGAAATTACCAACCGTCTCATCTATAACAATTGCAAATTTGAATTTATCAGCAAGCTTTCTGATACGCTTCAAGTTTGGTGATTTCAATAAAGGATTCGAAGGACATTCACAGAAGAGGGCCATGATGTTAAATTCGCCACTTTCCAACCCTTGTTCAAGTTCATCCAATGATTTATCATCCCCCAAACCTAAAAAGTGGACACCTGGACCAAATTTATTGAGAATATTAAGTGTGTCGACGTATGGAAACCCAAAACACACTGATTTCTTAGGTTCTTTATTGATATTCAATAATGCATGGTGGGAGAAGAAAATTGAAGCCATTCCTGATGGGAATAAATAAACATCTGTTTCACTAACATTCTTACCTCTCCGAGCTTTCTCCATTTCTTCTTTTTGACTGTGTGATTTATCAACTTTACCTGAAATTCTTCTTCTCAAAGCGATTTTAGCTTGATCGGCGAATTTAAGATCAAGAACTCTACCAAATTTTTGTTCAATAAATGTATTGTGTTCCTTTTCAGCTTCTTCGTGAGCAACCATACTTGATGTCCTGAATGATGCAGAAATTGAAGGGGACTTTTGTTGTATTCTTTGAGCTTGAAGTTCTTGTCTTAAATTATTGTTAGCAGCTCCAAGAGAATTACCATTTGGGGTAGGACTGTTTGATCTATCATTCTGAAATAATGCTTTCAAGACATATTCCCCCATTCTAGAACTAATACCTTCACCTGAATGTTGCCAATAGTTCTTGGCTAATGGGAATTCACTAGCTGGGAAAAATACAACACCAATAGTTGATTGAATTATGGTAGATTTTTCTTCTTCAGTAGCGGGTGGTGGGGTACTCAATTGCAAAACTCTAATTTTTAATCCACTTTGATTAGTTTTAGTTTTGATAAATTCTCTACACCTCTTAGCCACTTTATAAGAAGGGAATATCAAACATCTTTCACCTTCTCTCCCATATTTAGTCTCTATCTTTTGTGATAAACTTTTAATCACCGAATGAATGAAAAATCTTGGATAACCAGTGGCCATCTTACTAACCACCCAATCTTCACCTTCTTCATAGCCGATAGTAGCCTCCCATGTAGGCAAGGTCACAGATACAGCATGTGGTATATTGGGTATAGGCAACCCTATTTCTTGAGAAGGCATAGTCCAATGAATATGAATATAAATAGTTAGATCAGTTAAGTGATAATGACGAATATATATTTCCGATTCCGTTTTTCTTTTTTGACTGAGAAAGCGAGAGATTGTTCAGACTTTGAGTCATCTATAAATTTTTCAATTTTTCAAATACTTTATAATTTTGTTTATGGAAGTGTATATTACATAATTTTATATTTATATATATCTTTATACAACTAATTTCTATGCAAAAAGGTTACGATAGTATAATGAATAGCAAGGATGTATTATTAGCTTTAATTTTACAATTTTTATGATTTAATACAATTTATAGCACCTTCTTTTAGACGATCCAAGTCAGTACCATTTTCTATTTTTGGTTCCTTGCTACCATTGCTGGCATGGGCATTTCCATTGGAGGAGGATCCATTACTTAAGGTGGATCCATTGGTTAATTTACCGTTGGTTTCTGGGGTTACAACTGGTGCTGGAGCTGGGGGAGCAACAACAGTACCATTGGCAACTGGAGTAGGAGCAGCACGATTATGTTGCATGTGTGATTGTACTAAATGACCAGCGGCCAAAGCAGAACAAAGAGAAAGTTCTGCCGCAAGGACAGTTGATGCAACAATACGGGCAAGTTGTCTAGCATTGTCTCCTGGATTGGTAGGATGTGGACCACGGACACCTAATAAGTCTAACATAGCACCTTGAGGTTCTAAAATAGTACCTCCACCAATGGTACCTACTTCAATAGAAGGCATGGAAACAGAAACTTGCAATTCACCGTTAACTTTCTTCATTAAGGTAATACAATTGGATGATTCAACATTTTGAGCAGGATCTTGACCACAGGCTAAAAAGACAGCAGTGACTAAGTTAGCAGCATGGGCATTAAACCCACCAACAGACCCGGCCATAGCAGAACCAATTAAATTCTTACTAATGTTTAATTCGACCAATGCATCAATGTCTGATTTAAGAACCTTTTTGACAACGTCAGCTGGTATTCTAGCTTCGGCAACAACAGACTTACCTCTGCCTTCAATCCAATTTATAGCAGCTGGTTTCTTATCAGTACAATAATTACCTGAAACTGAAATAATATCCATATCATCCCAACCACACTCTTCAACCATATATTTAAGAGAATATTCAACCCCTTTGGAAATCATATTCATTCCCATGGCATCACCAGTAGTAGTTCTAAAACGAATAAATAATAAAGTACCTGCCAAAGCAGTTTGAATATGTTGTAATCTAGCAAATCTAGAAGTTGAATTAAATGCTTTCTTAAGAGTTTTTTGACCATCTTCAGAATCAATCCATAATTTAGCAGCCCCTGCTCTAGCTAATGAAGTGAAAGAAACACATGGACCTCTGGTCATACCATCTTGAGTTAAGACGGTTTGGACACCTCCACCAGCATTAATCGCTTTACAACCACGCATAGTAGAAGCGACTAAACAGCCTTCAGTAGTAGCCATAGGAATATGATAAGGCTTACCATCGATAACTAATGGACCAGCAACACCAACCGGTATTGGCATGAATCCAATGACATTTTCACAACAAGCCCCAAAAACACGATCATAGTCATAATGCAAATAAGGTAAACGATCGGTATCTAACACTGGAGCATTACTTAATTTTGCAATTGCCTTTCTTCTAACAACAACGGCTCTAAGATTACTTCCCAATTGTTTTTCTAATGCATACAATGGTAATTTCCCAGCGACAACCAAGGATGAAACTTCATTGTCTGATAATGTTTTTACTTTGCCATCCTTCAAGACATTTATACAATCCTCAAGTGGGAGTTGTTTATTAGGAGCATGGATTTCTAATTCTTCACTTGAAGAATCGTCGGCATCCAAATCGATTGAGGGAACAGATTTGGTCACCACGGTTGAAGATGATGACACTGGAGTTGGAGGTTGGATTATTGGAGTATTAGCAGTTGTATTCTTTCTTGACTTTGGTCTGGATATTTCCTTTTCTATAAGTTTGTTTGTAGCTGACACTTGATATCTTGAAGCATTTAAGAAATAAGCATTTGTACTGATTGAAATTGCAAATCCGAATAGTAAAAACTTTGAAATTAAATTATCTTGAATAGCGCTACTGATCTTTTTCAATACCAACAACACAAATTCTTCAAGTAAGATTAATGAGCCTAATGGCATATAAATAGTTGGTGATAAGACAGTAACTATGGTACCATTTTCCGAAATTGAAATGTGTTTCACAGTAGCCTTTGATAAACTTGGAGTATTGGTAAATAAGGATTCTGATTTTTCACTTGTAGATGAGGCGCTATAAAACCATGAACTACCAAACCAGAAGGCATTAATAGCAACATAAGTGGCTATCATAACAACTTTGAAAGTAACAATAGACAGATCTTTCGATCCAAAAATACTTGCTTCATCATTAGGATGTTCAATTTGAGATGATTGTTCAGCAACTTTTTGGGCGACTAATGAAGAAACACCTTCCTCTTCCAAAGCTTCTTGTAAATCTTCAGTTCTTCTTGCTCTATTGATTTCAACTTTTAAGGCTAAAATGGCTGAGAAAAAAGTATAAACTAATAATAAATCAAAACTTAAGATTAAAGAACCCAAAATACAAAAGTTCTTCAAACCAACCAAATGAGGAGCGTATAAGGCGCATGTTAATAAAACCCCGATAACAGCAACATGATCTCTCAACATACTAATAGTGTGAGAAGTAATAACATTGGTCACGATAGTTTTAACATCCAATGAAGAACTAGTAGCCTTTTGAACCGCCGAAGCAATTGAAATTTTATGTTTAAATCCAATGATGGCCACTAAGAATGGAATACCTTCCGACATACTAATTAATGGGACCTTAGCATCAAGGACTTTAGTGGTTGTAACCAAGGCAAAGAGAAATGCAAA
Source organism: Scheffersomyces ergatensis (assembly GCA_030575095.1). NCBI lineage: Eukaryota > Fungi > Ascomycota > Pichiomycetes > Serinales > Debaryomycetaceae > Scheffersomyces > Scheffersomyces ergatensis. Next base: position 252,232 of record JAJMHX010000012.1, on the reverse strand, counting down.
GAATGAAGAAATAATGGTTGAAAAAGCCAACCAAAATTTAGAACCAACTTTTCTCATATCAATGAATACTCTAATGAGGGTATACCACATTGAAATATAAGCCACTGTTATCAAGGTGATATCGAAATTTTCAGCATGTTTAATAAGATCTTTTATTTTCAAAATGATATTCTTAACATATTCATAGTATTTCGTTATTGGGTTATTATTTCTAGCTTTCCAAGTTATTCCTTTATACGTGATTGTCTCAAGAGCCTTTAAGCTGGCTTGGATTTGATCAGAAGGTAAAATCAAATTACGTTCATTATTACTGTTTAATCCATAAAATGTATTTTCAATTTCTGGTAAAATAGTATTGTCATTATGAAGTTTTCTGAATTTCAAAGGAGCAATTGTAACTCTATCAGCATTTGGATATTGAGTAACATCATCTATCTTGATCCATTGTTTATATTCAGATGATCCAGGGGGGTGATAATAATTTATACCTGAATCTTCATTATGTAAATTTTCTGGAATATATTCATCAACGACTGACAAATAGGCTATTGAGGCTAGTAATGAAGTAATTATAATGAAATGAATGGGTCTATGTGATGAAAGCCTAGCCAACGCACTGGTAGCTTGGGTAACGAAACCAAGCATGATTGTTTGGAATATATGAAAGTATTTGAATTCAAAATATTATAATGATGATAAATATTTCAAAAAAAGTGCTGTAAAAAGAGTGGGTTTCTAGCAAGAATAGATTAATAAGTAATATACTAACGATTTAGTGGCAAATAATGATAATACTAATGTAATCCAATGATACGACGTAAACACACAGCCTTCAACGAACGTAGCTTTACCAATTGGAGATGGTGGTTGGATGCTTGGGAACAAGATAAGAGTTACAACCAAAAAGGTATTTGGAAAAGTGATGGGTGGTTGTTAAAACAATTTTCTCTCTCTCTCACTATTTAAAAAAACTTAAACGATCAAAAAAAAAAAGATTTTCTTTTGGGGTCGTATAGCTGTCATACTTTAAATTAAATTTGAGACGCGTTATATCCGATGGGTTATCATCAATGATCAACATATTATCATCTATAAGACATGCTTGGATCCAACTAGATGACTTGTAGAGATATATTACTATCATGAAATGACCAAATGACACATAGCCACTAATTTATATATATCTTAAACGAAATAATGCATTGCTTTTTTTAAAAAAAATAAAAAGAGAGAGATACATATAAAACCCTGTTGGATAATATCTAATATCTAAAACTAATAAATCATATAAATATATAAATAGAATAATAACGGTACTAAGATGAACTTGATAAATCACTGAATTAAATACAAACATGGATAATTACAATTATTTCAAAGAAACTAATTTGATATCAAAGGTTAATTCAGAGTTAGCTGGGATTCCTGGTAAAGCTTGAGATCCATATCCCATCTTTGGTGGAATAACAACTCTTCTTTCACCACCAACAGTCATACCAGCAACACCCAAGTCAAACCCTTTAATACAATCACCCTTACCTAAGTTGAAACTAAATGGTTTACCACCAGTATTTTTATCAAAAACTTTACCATTCTTTAATTTACCAATATATCTAATACCAACCTTGTTACCTGATTTGGCAGTGGCTCCAGTACCAACTTTTCTATCTTCAACAACAACACCTCCTAAAAGAGTCTTGGTTGGGAATTTCTTATCTTTGGTATCTTTAGTTTCTTGTTTCTTTTCTTTTGGTTGTTCTTCTTGTTTCTTTTCTTCTTGCTTCTTGGCAGCAGCCTTTTCAGCCTTTTCTCTTTGTTTTCTTTCTTTTTTAGTTTCCTTCTTTTCAGTCAAAGCTGAGTTGGTTGGACCTTGTTCTAATTCTTTAGTGAATTGGACCTTTCTGGCTTTAGTGGATTTTTCTTCTTCCTCTTTTTCTTCTTCTTCTTCGTCAACTTCTTCAACGGATCTTTTTTTATTGTTGGTTTTAGCTTCATCTCGTTCAACTAATTCTTCAATCTTGGCAATAACATCTTCTTCATTTTCCAAGTCTTCCAAATCATATTCTTCACCATCAATTAATTCATCTTCATCAGGGGTCAAGTTATATTCATCTTCAGAATCGTAATCTTCACCATAGTAATCGTCATCTTCAGAGTCTTCTTCGTCAGCTGGGTGTTCAACGTAATTACCAGTTAAATGAATTGGATAAGAACCAGTAACAACAAAGTAAACTTCTTCATCCGGACTTATGGTAATATCAATAGTTTGTTGGAATTGAACTTTTGGTGATAAAGTACAAACAATGAATTCAGAAACACCTTCGTCTTCTTCGTCATCTTCTTCTTCATCATCATCTTCTTCTTCTTCATTTTCTTCTTCTTCGTCGTCGTCTTCTTCAGCTTCTTCAGCTTCGTCATCTTTAAGATCGGCAATCTTGGCTGCTAATTCTTCATCATCTAACTCATCCAAGTCATCTTCATCTTCGTCTTCATCATCTTCGTCATCTTCTTCAAAATCATCTTCATCTTCATCAAGGAATTGAATGGTTTTCTTTAACAATCTTAAAGTAGATGGTTCAGCCTTATCATCAACAGCTTCTGGATCAACAGCCGCCAAAGTGATTCTAATGGTGACTGGGTAGTCATCGTCAATAGCCTGCACTGGGTTGAAAGGTTTAAGAGCCAAGTTGTAAGTTGAAATTGGGATTAAGCTAGCCATTGTATATGAGTATCTTCCCGGTGATTGAATTATATAATTTTTACCACCTTAAATAGTTAATTCGATACATATAAATATATATATATATCTTTATATAATTTTCATTTTTTTTTTACAGAAGTCATCGCTCACGTTGGTACTTACAAGCCAAAAAAATTTGTATGCAGCCCAACCAGCACTATAGATAAAAACTCTAAAATACCAATTAACAGGGTATTTCTTACATACGTATTATCAAAGCTATGATCGTTTAAGATGTATTAAATATACAAAGAGAAAAAGGACTCTTACACCTCTCAAGACATGACTTAGAGTCAGAAATGAGGAACATTAAAATTATTTTTTTATAAAGATAGGGTTTATATTATATATATATTATAATTGTATGATTTCGAATTCCAATCCTAAAACTAATCATATTTCAAGTAAGTAAAAGTTATAAAAGATTTGGGGTGGGAGGGGTTTTTTCTAATTTTGATTATCAATTCAATTCAAGTTCATACTAAAAAGTATGATATGATGGGATGAATCTTTAACAAATTTAGAATTTTAATAAATGAGGACGATCACCGTTCTTTAATGAGAAGGAAGCGGCCAAGTATTGTTTTAATAATGGGGTTTTCTTGATTTGAGATAATAAAGCAGCATCAACTGATTTTTGGTCTTCGATTCTTTCAGCTTTGATTTCTTTCTTTGGTTGAGCTTCATTGAATAAATCAGCTTCGGATTTCTTGGATCTTGGGGTTTTTTCTCTGGCAAAGTATTCAACGTTGAATTTGGAAACATCAACACCTTCGACTTCAACCTTGGTGGAGGTGGCAATGACATATCTGGCATTGACTCTTCTTAATGGAACACCATTGATTTTGAATGGACCGGAAACTAATAAGGTGTTGTCTTCTAAGTTTTTCAAGTAAACAACTCTCTTACCTCTGAATCTACCGGCTAATAAAATTAAAACGGTACCTGGGACTAATGAGGCACGTAATTTTTGTGGACGGGCAGTCTTTCTGGTTTGTTTGGCGACTGGAGCGTCTTCAGATTGGTACCACTTTGGAGCCTATAAAAATAAAAAAGTTAGTATTATAATTTCGAAATTATTTTTGAGGATTATTATTATATTTAATTCTCAAATAGTTGAAAGCTCTTCAGTCACTAGGGCAGTAATATATTATCATATGGTGTGTATTCATTGTGTATTTGATTCTTGGTTGATCTGGTGGTCGAAGTTCTTGAGTATTGTGACTTTTAAAACTATGCTCTTCTTCATTTTCACTTCTTAAATAATATGATTAAATCAATTTGGTTGTATTACTACGACGGGTGGATATACTATTTTCTAAGTACTACAAAGATGTAGTTATTGTCGTGATAATTCTTTATGAATGATAGTTGATGACTTTTTCTTACAGACTGTTGAATGAATGAATTGAATAAATGAATGAATATTTCTCTTTATTGGATTATGAACAACCCGATTTCTCTTTGATAATACATGACCATAGTGATGGAGAGCTCTATTGCAATCTGGTGAGATGTTGTACATACAGCTTGACTCATTGTTGATCTAATTTATTGGGTGATATGCTAAACAAGATTGAAAAGGCCAATAAAGGTTAAAAAAGCACTTATAAATTTTTTCTATTAGTATTTTTTTCAATCAGACTCTGTTGCGCAAAAACCTTTTGACTGTTAACTATGAAAGAAACTAACATACCTAAAAGTGAGTGAGTAAACAGTCCTCCCCATAGTTAAAAATTCAATTAGTGTGAGAAAAGAAAAAAAATTGTACCTGTATAAAATTTACAGTCAGTAATATATCACGTGAGTCTGGAAAAAGCAGTCACAGATCATGTGGGTTAAAGCACCTGATCTTTTGTAGCCGCGAAGAATGCTGCAAAAGAACATGGTTGGGTATATGCAGTAGTAGTACGTTAGATATACATCTTTCAATCCCTAGTTATTGGCAGCCAATCAGTCAATCATTTCATCAACTGTCAACAAAGTTATAACATTACACTTTTATTATTAAACATTCAAAATACAAAAGAAATCAAATTCTAATATACTGAGCAACTATCTTTCTCTTTTGTGATAGGACAGATACTCAACATATCAAAAGGAACAAAAAAGATGACAAAGGAAATACAAACAAATTAGAAACTAGGAATAGAATAGAATAATATAGATAGATTAAATTAAAACAATTATATGAAAAAAAAGAAAGCCTCTTAAGCATAGTACTTAATGTTAAGCGTCAAGGTAACACCTGAAATATTCAAGTCAACATTTTCACTCTTATTAAGTACATCTTCCAATGGTAAAGAGGCTGATCCTAAGGAGACACTCTTGCCAAAAGTATGATGTTCCTTTAATTGGAATTGAAGTTCACTTGAAGTAGTGGCTTTAAATGGAACACTTTCATTCCATTTTATAGAACCATTACCCTTTTCTGCTTTGGTTGCTCTTGTTTTATATAATTCTCTTTCTCTTGTTGAAGTCTTTAAAATAGCCTTCACTTCAATAGGTGAACTTGAAGTTAAGCCACTAGCCGATACAATGCTAATTCTACCAGGAATAGCATCGGGTCCATTGATACTACCAACAAAACTGGAAGCGTCTGATGACCCACTTGCAGATCTAACATGGCCAAATGATGGTCTTGGTGGAGGTGACAAAGCTTCTCCTGCAATGTTACTAACATTTGGATTAGGATGACCCGATCTCAAACTTTGCAAGTCATTGGCATAGTGCGATTTGGGTGTGTTTGCTTCAATTACAGTACCTCTACTACTTTTAGAAGGAGTAGATTGAATACCCAGGTGCTGACTACTCTCTGAAATCACATCAGATGTATCAAAGGAACTATTGTTGAGAGTGTCGTCATCATCATTTGTAGATATAGTTGATCCATTGCCATTTTTACTTGGCTTCTTCAGTCTCCCCCCAAACCCTTTAAGAAAGGATCCACCTCTAGCCATTCCTTCAGTTGCAAACCCAGCACCAGTGCCAACAACACTTCCAGCAAGATTTCCTGCAAGATCAGCAGCTCCTCCAATAGCTTGTAATGGAGCAGCAGCAACAGCACCTAATTCAAGGGATGAGCCTCCAGCAGCCAATAATTTGGGTCTGATATATTCTGGCTTGAAACTAGCTTTCAAGTGAACCTCACCTTGAGTGTCAAGTTTCACATTTATATCTTTACTTACACCTGGCTCAAGATGGGATAAATCAATTCTAGCTTTTCCAAGACTACGAGAATCATGGGTCAAATCCCAATCAAATACTTCAACCGATAAAACTTGTCTTGATCTCGATAAAGTAGGGAAACTGGTAGATTCATTCCAAACTGGATCCAAGGTCTTCTTCTTCTTATCGGTCTTGAACACTTCAAGACTTCCAAGTTTAATAGATGCAAATGGGTCAGATTTACCATTAGAGTCAACGGATTTCAATCCATTTGCTGCTAAGACATCTAATTTCACATATCCAACGTCCAACACTGTGTCAGCTTGTTGCAATTTAATCTCCGAAGGGATGAATTCCAGTTGAATCTTAACAGAATTGGTTTCGTCAATATTTAAAACAATGGGTTTATTATAAGACTTCTTCAAAATATCGAGAGTGTTAAATATCTTCTCAACAACAATATCAGTTTGAAAATTAACTTCAACCTTCTTGGCAAGTCTCAAGACCAATAATGAATTGGGTAAATCACGTACAAATCCTTCAGCAGTAGTACCTGCTTCCAAGGTTCTACCACTTGATTTTGGCGACACACCAGAAGAGTAGGCATGGTCATCAAATAATACATGAACGAAAACATCGGCCTTACTAAATTTACCACTCAATACATGGACTGCAACAGTACCGGCTCTATATCTGATGGCATCTTCCAAAGATAATTCAACCTTTTTAGGTTCAACAACTTCTTCATCGGGGACTTCGACCCATTCATATTGAGTTGGCTTTTCATTAAAGAGCTTTTCTTCGGCTGCAAGTTTAATGGCTTCCTTTTCTTCTTTCAATTTCAAACTAGCAAGATAAGCATCTTTATGCTTGATTTGTGATTGAGTATAGACAGGGATAGTTGGCAAGAAAGAAACCGAATAGAAAAGTGTACCAGTTTCCTTGGTATTGAAAATAACCGGTTGTTCAATGATATCTTCAGACCCATCGTGAGGTAAATAGTTCCCCTTAGCATCTTTCTTCAAGAAATCAAAGATGTTAATGGCAGCCGTTCCCAAGGATCTATCTTTACCATCAGGTTCGGCATCCATGATTTGAAGTAAATAATGTTGATGTTCATTGGCAACAGGTAAGAAGTAAACCGAATCAAATGGAGGATCCAACGTTTCAGTATAGGTAGCCGTCTTGGCTCTTAATTTTCCATTCAACAATACTCTGACATAAGGATCGACTTTGCCAACTGCCTCCAAGTTCTTAAGGTTCTTGGCGGAACGCAAATGTAATCTTAGTCCACCAATAGAAGCATTGTAATTCGTCTTGACAAGTGAATCATCAGCCAAGGTCAAAGCTTTCCAGCGAGCCGTAATTCTAATTCTTGAGGTTGGGGCTCCTTCTCTGACTGGTTTACAATTAATCCATTCTTGACCTCTATGAGTTTCAAAAATCAAATCTTGTAAATTGGCGTCTAAGCTAGCAACGATATTGTTATCAACCGAATCCTTGATCAAGACTTGGATTTGAGTTTCTGATTGTTGGGTGATCAAAGTTTCTAAAGATTGATCCCATGCTGGTTCATTGGTTTGTCTCAATTTACGTCCTTCTTTAACTAATTCATTATTAATATAAATTTCAGCATATGGATTCAATAAGCCAAGGAATGATTGAGAAATATCTAAATCTCTAGCTTCATGTAAATTCAATTTCAAAATACCGACTTCAGTATCAACAACAGGTTCTTTACTACCATCCTCTAACACCAAGGGAGGTAAGGTGGGGAAGTATCTAATATCAAATTCAATCTTCCCTACGGATTTACCACCTTCCGTGATATTTCTAACAAGACCAGTTTGAGTTTCTTCTTGTAATAAATCACCAAGGGAAAAATCAGTTGTTCCAATCAATTGATCGTCAGCCTTATCAGCAATTAAATGGAAAACATTGAAATTCAAATGATTCCCATTCAAGGCATTGACTAAGATATATTTGGTTTCATTATAAACAGGATCATTAATCAGCTTCTTAACATTCGTACGTTCGACAATCTCACCATTGTTGCTGACTTTGATTTGAACATAAGGATTAATACTGTTTGGTGCTGTTGGATTTCCAGTTTTCAATTTGGTCAAGCGTTTCACGGTAACAGCAACGACACCAATAGAATCATTGGATTGCTGAGCCATGATATCTTCCACATCAACATCAAAATGATTAGGAGCATAAAACATAGGTCTCAATGTTCCATGAATGATATTATTAACAACAGTGGATAAACCAGGGATGAAGGACATGACATCAATTCCAAGTGTGTCCCCTCCCACTGGCTTAAGAGCATAATCAATTACGGGAGTTTCTAAGAATTGAACGGAAACAATCTTCACATGAGGGAAATTCTGAGATAATGTCAATTTAATTTTCAATCTACCTGTGAACGACATATCCTCAACCAAAATAGGTAATGATTTCGAAATAAAGGCTTTACCAATGGTAACTCCCAAAGCAACTTTTGGATCAATCTTCTTTTTAATTTCATTCTTGGTCATATCGTCAGTATCAGTAGGAGCAAAGGAGAAAGCCCAATCCATTTCAATGATATTACTTGCTTGTTTAGGATATGATTTAACTGAACTGATTCTTGGGGCTTTGGATCCTAACGTGAATTCGTCCAAGGATAACTTCTCAATCCCAAATCCAGGAGCAAGGTCCTTAACAATGGCGTTGGTTTGGAACATGACTTGTTCGGATAAGGCTGGCATATAAATGACCCAGAATTTATCCAAGAAAGAGTTTAACCATTCCATAGTCTCAACCTCCGAATCCAAACGGTTGTTAGCATAAACACGGCTCATATCATCTCTAATATCACGGTTGAATCTTCTGAACTCCAACCGATAGACTGAATTGGTACATAACAACACAAGTCCAAGGGATATGAACCCTCCTCCGACTCTAGCAATAAGCCACGAGAAGAAACAAGTTCCAATAATCAATGAACAGTTCCAGTACCAATCACCATAAAAATGATCTGTGATATAGGTTTCCACCGCGTTCATGTATTTCAATGACGCATCCTTATCAGCAGAAGAGGTTATATCCCAAGGTCCAACATTTTCCCATGAAAATGTGGCATGATCTCTAACTCTGAGTTTGTCAGGTGGGGGTGGTAAATCAGTATCCTTTGTTGATGTTGGTGGTTGTTTAGGTAAGGTTGAAGCAGGGTGTTTGGCGTCTGAAGGAGGCACATCCTTAGCTGTTTCTTTCTTGGCAGCAGGAGGCTCGATATCCTTAACAGTTGGATGTGATCCATCTGCGATAGGAGGTACTATTTTATTTACCTGTTCCTTGTCATGATCCTTTGCATCAGGTTGCTCTTGGGCAAGATTGGCAGTTTGTTTACCATTGGGAACAAACTGCAGCATTTTTCCAGACTATAGGTAATGATAGATTGTTAGTAATTGAATTGAACTCGATTAAACTGGATGGAATCAAAAAAATTGGATTATACCAAAAGCAATCTCAATTAGTATTGCTTTGTTTGACATGAAATTTCATGCGATGGCATTTCAGTGACACACGCAACCATCATTGTTAGTCTATACATACGATATCAAGTGGGTCCCTAAACGAATATGTGCAATTGATATAGGTATACAATTGGAAACACAACCAAGTTGAAGGAAGTCTATTGAATTGAATTGGAAGTAAGGAAATTCAATATGTAAATATGATGAAACGATTGAAAGTATAATTGTTGTTTGGTCTCTATTTTAATACAATCTAAACTGACGTAACCTGTAAAATATTCCTTCTATGCTATTTTCCACCTTTGATGATGTTAACCTGTAAAATGGAACCTTACCCTGAAATTCAGATTAAAAAAAGGGGGAGCATAGCATCTGGCTAGATTAGGTAAGCATATTAGTAAAACATCCATGCCTCTGTTTAATGAATACGTAGATAGATAATAGAAAGAGTTGATTCATTCAATCCTCCTTGCAGCCTAATGTTAACAAAGTTTGCATAGTTACTATGTTTTATAACAAGTAATATAAATCAAATGGTGATAATTAGAACCAAATAATCAAATAATATGTGATAAGACAAGTAGTAAAGAACTATATATTATTTCTAGCACTATCTGATTAATTGTGTTAGTTTTCAACCCAACTTTACATAAATCTAAGTATTTGGTTTCAAAGCTTACATTAAACTTTCTTCCTTACTTTTGGCCAAAAAAAAAATCTAGACTACAGTATTTAGCTCTTTATGTACGTGTCTACCATCACGATGATTCTATTCATTCTATAATTGTAACGATAGACGTCACCAGTTGTTTGCATGCTTTAGCTAAATAGACAAACAATTTGTAAATATTAATTACCTAACAGAGCTGAATGAAGTAGATCAGACTAGCATTGAATGGCTGGTGTCATCAAAAGTAATGCTCAAAAAGATAAGAGAAATCATCCAACGTGATGTGGGTTCAGGCTCGGATTATTCACTCTCATGCCCCTTCAAGCAGCACTGTTATCTTTGAGAATCCATAGTAAATACAAATTAAGTATTTCGATAATTATGTGAAAGGATGACCAATTTAAGGAGAGCATAGGTGGGAATATATTGCAACTTAGTTTGTTGCTAGAGAGGATGAAGATAAGAATAGAGGGATTAAAGTTCTTTTCAAAGTTTTGAAAATCTTTATTGGAACTACACTTCTGAAAAACCAATGAAAACAAACAACAATTACAAGTACAATATAATAAGTTATATTATTATAATTTTATATATTTAATGTTTTGAGTAGTATAGTGCGTGATTTGTGAAATGCTATTTAGTCTTTGTTTATAAAAGAAATCAATTAAAAGTTTTTAACCTTAAAAAATCCTTTTAGATTAGACAGTTTCTAAAACAACATCTTTGAAACCAGAAGTAACTTTTTTACCTTTGTCATCAGATGAAGATTCACCGTGTAAAGCTAATAAAGCACCCAAATCGAATTTTGGTTGTTTCAATAATTTAACTTTTCTAATGTGAACATTTTGTAATGGGAAAATAGTTTGAGTTGATTTTTCAATTTCACGACCAATAACTTCTGGAATTAATTTAGAAGTTAATTGAGCTAAGGTAACATTAGAAACTTCCCTTTGCATAATTTCAATCATCTTTTTTCTAACTTCTCTTAATTTAGAAGATTGAGCATAAGTGGTCTTTTTAATTTGGTTGGCTTGTCTCTTGGTGAAGGCAATAGCGAAAACTCTTAAAACGTAATCATCAGCAGTCTTAACAGTGACATTGGCTTCAACTAATGATTGCCATTTTCTAACCAATGATCTGATTTTATCAGAGGTGAAATCTAAACCGTGGAAGTTGGTTAACAAGTTTTTACCTTGAACTTCATCAACTCTCAACTTAATCTTTCTATAAGAGTGGTCTTCGGAACCTTGCAAGTCAGCAAGACTGACTTCGACAACACGTCCTTTCAAACCATCGGCGGCATTCTTTAAACCAGTGGATTTGTTGATTATGGTTTTACCAACAGCTCTGTTTTCAAAGGTTGATGGGGCCTTGATATCAAACCATTCCTTTCTGGTGAATGGGTCAACGACCTTCTTTTTCAAACCTTTCTTACCCTTGGATAATCTCTTATTCTTACCAACAGCCATGTTGTAATATTACTATCAGGTATTAGTATAAATGATGATGATTAGATAAAAGCAAAAGACTTTTAAACAAACAAATTTACCTAAAATTTTTTTTTTACTTGATTGAATTTGAGAATTTTTCGAGTCTAACTGGAAAATTAACTATGAGTGTTAAAGAAATTTAATGTATGTATATTCTTAACTATGTATATTGTAATTGCACTACACTATAAATTGCTTAACTATGCGCACTCATAGTTAAAAACAAAATACTGAGATGGGGGAAATGGTAGATACACACGCTGTTCAAAAAAATGTACTGCATCAACAGGTATCGTGATCGCACCAGCAATACACGTGATATATAGGGCTCCAGACCTAACAGACATATTTAATTATATTATGATTTTGTGTCACTTTCTTACAAAATGTAAACAAACCAAATCCCCAAAGGAAGGATCCTGATCAAATTGCCTTAAACCGTATAATCATCTATCCCATCATCAATCAACTATTATAACTACATTCGTATCATATAATCAATGCCAAACATGGATGAAGAACGCCATGGTCAACAGCAGCATCAGCAACAACAGGATCAACAACACCATCAACAACACGATCAAAACAATCAGTACGTACTTCATTAATTTCTTGTTTACAATTATAATTCGTCTAAGAATATGCTTTACTAACTTCAATTTGATATAGAGTGGCCCTAAAAATAGGACTAATAGGTGATTCTCAAATCGGGAAAACATCCTTAATGGTGAAATATGTCGAAGGTTTATTCGATGAAGATTATATTCAAACTCTTGGAGTTAATTTCATGGATAAAAAAATCCAAATCAGAAATACAACCATAACATTCTCAATTTGGGATTTGGGTGGTCAGAAGGAATTCATTAATATGCTTCCGCTTGTGTCGAACGATGCTGTTGCTATACTATTCATGTTTGATCTAACTCGTAAATCAACATTGAATTCAATTAAAGAATGGTATAGACAAGTCAGAGGATTCAACAAAACAGCCATCCCATTCTTGATCGGGACAAAATATGATCAATTCATAGACTTATCTTACCAAAATCAAGTTGAAATAACTCAACAAGCTAAGAAATTCGGTCATGCCATGAAGGCTCCTATAATATTCTGTTCAACTAGTCATTCAATTAATGTTCAAAAAATATTCAAGATCATCTTGTCAAAGGCGTTTGATTTGAGATTGAACTTGGATGAGATAGTGAATATCGGTGAACCCGTACTTATCTACAAGTAAACGACTCCACCATCCATTCTGGCTACCATTTGGATAAATATATCCTTTGAAACGCGTCTGAAAATAAAGTAAATTCAATTCATATTCACTTCAATTCTTTAAACCAGCAAAATATTGAAAGTAATGCAACTATGGTATGATGGTCTTATTAAATATCATTTTAGTAATCCTTTTTGGGCAATTTTAAATCTTAATATAAAATATTACAATACAAATATGATAATAGTAATACTCTTAATATTATTTGATGATTTTTGATATTCCGGCATATGGCTCGGACTAAATATGGCCAAAACAAAAATCCGTATACCACTTTTTGAATGTAGTTAATATTAGTATTAGATCCAACCATAATAATCGGTCACACTATCTTCAATTGAACTGCACAATGGCCACTATTAGATCCGACTTGGAAGGATGGGAATTTAGATTTGCTGCTGAAAAGGATAACTCCCTAAATTCTAACCAACGAACTAGACAACCGCGTCGAACAAGACGAGGAGGAAAAGGTGATCCCGATACAGTAAGTCTTAGACGACTTGTTGATGGATTGGAATTAGGGCCGGGGGATACTATTCTGGTCAATCAACCGGATGAAGGTACTTTGGATATAGGATTCATCAGGGAAATCAAGATTGGAGGGTCAGGATATGTCGATATGGTAGTCATGTGGTTTTACAGAAAGGAGGAGATTGAAAGCAGCCTACTACCTCTTGACGTTGACGTTGCCACACCCAAAAATGAATTATATATAACAGCTTCTAGAGAACTTGTAAAAGTCAAGGATGTGGTGCAGAAAGTCAATGTGCTTTCTCTCCAAGACTTTTCAAAAATCATAATTGACGATTCAAATTCAACCCTGACTTTCCTCTGTAGAAGAGGATGTGATGCCAATACATTTGTCTTTTCGCCGGAGTTTGATTACAATGCATTGACACTAGGTTTTAGTGAAGATCCACTCCTGTTTGTTAAGTACGTAAGGGACATAGGTACGTCCGCCGATATCAAACTACCCGAAATTAAACAGAAAATACGCAAGAGGGCCAGGTATAACCTTTCAGATGACGAGGATGATAATTTATCAGATGATGAACATTCTAGCAGAAAGAAATCACTTTCTAAACAAAAATCCAACAAGAAACCCAAGTTCCCAAGTGAACTATTGCTGTCGGTTTTATCTCCTCTGAAAAGGAAGATCATAATTAAAGATATCCCCAAACCGTCATTGGATTCTCTTTCACCCAAGAAACCTACCACCAATAGCACCATACCTGAGAGACAAAAGGTCTTAGGAGTAGATGCAACATCACAAGCATTCCGAGATATAAAGAGTAAACTACATTCTTCTCATAGAATCTCGTCTTTACCAGGAAGAGAAGATGAATACGCGTCCCTTTATTTGAATCTTGAATCTGCCATCCAAGAACAAACTGGTAGTTGTATTTATGTTAGTGGTACTCCAGGGGTAGGTAAAACTGCCACAGTCAGAGAAGTTATACATCAATTGCAAGATTCGGTGAATGACGGTGAAGTACAACCGTTTGAATATCTTGAAATCAACGGGTTGAAATTGTTAAGTCCCAACGTAGCTTATGAGGTTCTATGGGAAAAGATCAGTGGGCTCAAGGTTAGTGCATCGCATGCTTCCATACTTTTGGAAGAATATTTCACCGAAAAGGGAAACAACAGGACGCCTTTGGTGGTTTTGATGGATGAACTTGATCAGATTGTTACCAAGAAACAAAATGTGATGTATAATTTTTTCAATTGGCCCTCCTATCCTAATTCAAAATTAATTATCATAGCAGTAGCAAATACTATGGATTTACCGGAACGTATTCTTTCCAATAAGATTTCATCGAGATTAGGTTTAAGAAGAATTCAATTCATCGGTTATACTTATGAACAATTGGGTGACATTATCAAACATCGATTAACGGAATTAGAAAAAGAGAATAAAACAAAGGTGGTAGTCAAAGAAGATGCCATTGCATTTGCCTCAAGAAAAGTGGCCAGCGTCAGTGGTGATGCAAGGAGAGCTTTGACTATATGTCGTCGGGCAGTTGAGATTGCAGAACATGAATTTAAAGATGTCGATCCAGACTCCGTGTGCTATGTTCAGATTGCCCATATATCACGAGCCATCAATGAAACTGTCAATTCGCCTATTGCCACGTTCTTATTGTCTCTATCATTTTCTTCAAAGTTGGTCCTTGCAGCCATACTACTTCGAATGAAACGGTCCGGATTGGCTGAAAATTCTTTAGGTGATATCATTGATGAAATGAAGATTTCACTCCAATTATTCACGGCCACGGATAGCATCCACAAGGATTTGAGCAAATTCAAAATTAGTTTGGTAGACCTCTTATATGGCGGGAGCTTTTTGTCAGAACATCAAGATTCTAGTGTTGTCAATATCAGAATTCATCACTTTAAGCATATAATCAATGAATTGACAGAAAACGGGATTCTAACCCAACAGAACATTTTGGGTGAGAGATATAGACTGGTCCATCTTAATATATCTGAAGAGGAAGTAACATCGGTATTAAGAAGAGATAGGGAAATGAGTGGTTTATTTTAAATAGTTTATCGCAAATTGCTAATTGCTTATCAAAAAGTGGTAGCGAAGCGATGATCACAAACCCAAAAAAAAAATTGTTTTCAAAAATTTATATAGCATAGTATAGAATACAACAATACAAAGCATAACCACACATTCATTGAACAGATGTCTGCCACTATAGACCCAACTGACTATGTCGAGGCAGTTGAGGGGAGTCAGTCCTTGAAATTTGCTGACGCAAAGCAACAAGCAAAGTTCGAACTTGGTGTATGCATGGCAGTTTATAGATGGGAAGAATTAAACACTGCTGTTGAGAACTCATGGGGTGGAGCCAACTCGGCAGAGAAGAGAGATTGGGTATCAGGGATAGTCATAGATTTGTTCAACGAGACAATCGTCGACATCCAGTTGATTGAAGAGACCCTATTATATGCCATGGTTGATGAGTTTGATACCGAAGTCGACAATGATTCGGCCTTGGAGATCGCAGCCATAATCATGAAATTTTATAAAGATGTTATAGTGAAAAATTATAATGATATAGATTTCCTTTATGGGAAATGGCAAGAATCACAAGCCAGAGGTACATCCAATACTGGGAAAGTTCATATTGAAGAAGATCCTAATAATCCAGATGTTTCAGATTCTGATAACGATGAAGACGACGATGAAGAAATACCACAACTACACCAGCAAGACGATATGGAAGTCGATAACGTACCAACAGGGCCAATTGTTGATGAAGATGGGTTTGAATTAGTGCAAAAAAGGGGTGGAAGAGGTGGTCGTAGATAGACTATAGAAAATAAATACATCTATATATCAAAAAAACTAAAAGAAAATAAAGTTGACTTACATACTGATTGAATTTCTGGGTGTGTTACTTCGTGACCTGTTTAGCGTATTTAGTGAGTAAAGACTAATGACTGAATTCCTACCCGTTCTATTAAAAACAGCTTCTTGCTCTTCAACAGGTGTGGTTAACCCGGATGAAATACGAGCTCTACTTGAATTATTCAACCGGAAGTCACTCAATCTTCTTACTAAATGATTGGCCATATCATTAACCCCACCAGGAGTTCCAGGAACTGCTTGATTAACTCCTAATCTACCTAAAAGTCCCTCACTATGGGAGTTTTCGATTTTAAATAATGTGACTGAAGTATGTGACCATTGATTTATTGGAGTTAATGATCTACCTGCCCATACATTTGCCTCAGTATATTCTTCATTGACTTCTTGCCTCATAAAATAACTTGTAATCTTACTAACTGATGCAATTGAACTTGATATATTCTTCATTATTCTATTATTATTACCACTGTAGACCCGTACGTTGTCAACAGCATTATAAATTGTGCCATATAACAATGAAATATACCAGCCTAAAGAAAGGTGACTCCAGTTGAACTTCAAAGGTTCTAATGGAGTATGTGGAAGGAAGTCATAATTTATTTGACCCTTATTTTCTTCTAACAAATCATCAAAGTTGGTTTCTTCTATATGTTTGACTAACACAAAGCTGTCTATACTCGAGCCTTCTCTACTAGACCAAATCTCCTTCAAAACAACCTTCAAGTGGGGAATTATAATAGTTAAAATGATCCGCAATGCATCATTACCTCCCCATGTCCGGCTTAGAGGACTCTCCAAACGAAGTTTTTCCTTTGCCTTTTCAGACATACCTGTTGGAGGACGTGATCTTAAAGCAGCAGAGATGGCATCGGCCTCGACGGTTTGCATATCACTGAATGATGGAGTTCTTGAAAGTTCTTGGTCACTATCTGAGAAGTCAACTATTTCTTCCTCCTTGTCATCAATACTATTTAAAGTATTACCATTAAAGTAATCATTACTAAACCCATATACTGTATTCCAAACTTGATCATAGACTTTTTCATTCTTCAAGATAGAAAATAAAAGCATTCTAGATGGCTTTGGATATTTTATAATGGAGGTACAAATTGACCTTATTAACAAAGCCAATAATTCTGGGTTGGTTTTCTTCTCTGATAAAAAGGCCTTTGTAGAAAATTTGGATATTAGTTGAGTTATGGCCGAGCAGCTACTATGGGATAATCCTCCCCTTGGATTAGGGTTATATAACTTTTTCTCTGGGTCTATGGCTTGAATGATTTCTTCATTGGAAACTGGTTCAATTAAATTGTATAAGATTTCAACAAGTGTGGTAAGTAAAAGACTTGATATATCATTAGAACCATTTAAATTCAAAGTAATAAGGAAATTACAAATATGAGTAACAATAAAATCCCTTACGGTTATCGCATCAGGATTGCATTTAAAATTGGTTGGGAGTGTTTCATAAAAGTTGGGATCTATTGGTTCAAATATCTTTTGAATTGTCTCCGTATCTGAAGACAAATACAATATAAAGTAAGATGATATTCTAACTAGATTCTTCTGAGTATGATTATTATGATACACCACCACGTTATAAAGTAGTGAAATCAAAAGTTCAGGAACAAACTTTTGAATAAGTAGTGCTTTGAAATTCTTATTACATTGTATTAATTCCCAAATTAGCATGGTAGTTTCTGTTGCCCAAAGAGATGATGGGTTACTAGTGGCCTTTATTATATTAAATTCTGGTTCCTTTGTACCGCCAAATGGATGTTTTAAAATATTCAATAGGCATGAACCAAGAAATAATAATTCCTTTTCCTTATGTAATTTCCCCAAGTATAATCTTACTGTGTTATATGGTTTTCTTGTAGAAATAAATGAGTTATCTATAAGAAATTTCGTATTTTCTGAACTAGGTAATGGATATACCGTCATTAATGTTAACAATTGGATTGAATAGGTGACACAAAGGTGTCTTATTTCTGTAAGTTGACTATTATTTGGATATATTAGGACATTTTCATCGGATGAACTTCTTGATGATCGACAAATTAAATTAATAAACGAAGTAACCAAGGTTAATAATTCTATTCTTGGAATACAAGTGACCAATAAACTAAGAAACTTTGAACCCGAGGAAACAATTTGAGTGGGAGTTTGATAAAATGAATTTGAACAAAATGTTAGAATCAATTTCAAAATATCAGTTCTATTGGAGTCTATAATTAAATTGGGAGAAGTATATTTGGAAGCTCCACCAATTCCTGGTTCCCAAACATTTGTATTCAGATTCTGATCTATAGTGAACCCTTTAATAAATAGTAGTTTAACCAAAGTTCGAATTATTCTCACACTTGTTATATTATCTTTATTTTCAGAAGTGATATAGGATGATACAACTTGAGGTTTATTCATAAACTTCAATGGATCGAATTCGATATTCCAGAATATCTCATTCTCAACTTCCAGACTATATTCTGGTATTTCATAAAGAAATGGTAATAATTTGGCGAGGAAGCGAGTACAACTTAACAATGTAATTATTTGTGATTCTGATGATGGGAAAGTTTCATCTTCTGATATTTTAACAATTTGATCACATAATATATATATGAATGTCAAGAAGTTTATTTTATTTTGATCTCGTACTGTTTTAATGTCATATGGTGTTAGTAATTCGAATATGTCATCCGAATTTTGGGGTTCTTTCAATAGGACTTCCCATATATCTTCCAGTTCTATGGTAATGATTCTTCCCTGTCCGAGCTTGAAGAATTGATTCTTGAATCTCAATTTTTCTTCGGCCGTCTTCATTTCTATAAATACCCTCTAAGGTTGGAAGGTGTGAATACCCAGTTCTCTAGATAAGGGACCTTGTCTATCAGAAATTAAACATTTGGGGCCGATCTGTTGATGATTTTAATTATTTGGAAGGGCGTGCGGCAATGGTTTCACCTACCCTAACCAAATTTTTGGTGGGGGAGAAAACATTTTTATACTATACTATTGTTATATTGATAGTATATCTATATATATATTATAAATTGTTCTGGCTTACAATGTCCAAACTATGCTCTATGAATTTTAATTGACTCTTCGAGTCTTTGTACCCACTACCGATTCATCTTCTCTCTTTCGAACTGTCCCTGCAATAGATGCAAATCCAATATCAACATTCATTCCAGCTACTATTTCTGTATCATGACGATTATCTACATCTTCAACTCCTAAATCATCAGCATCACCCAAGTTTTTTATTAGAACCTCATCCCCATCACCCTCTATATCTTGAATATTATCTAACCACGCCTTTGGTAGGGCCGGGATTTGTGCCTGGTCTGTATCAATATTCCCATATATTTCTTCGTCATCTTCTTGTTCAGAGTCTGGATCATAATGGAGAGCCGAACACTTGGCTAATGTTTCATATAATTCTTCAATACTCGAATCAATAGTCTGGAATAAAGGATTCGTATTGGTTCCGGAGTTATTGGAGTCATTCTTTAATATATTCAATTCGATTGATGATAAGTATTCTGATTGTTCACTCGAAGCACTCGCTATATAATCGTTTGATATAATCTGTAAGTATAGTTGAGGCGGCAAGGAATCATCTATTTGTTTCAAAGCATGTAGTATTATTGATTGATAAGGTATTTCCAAACCCACATTAGAACTATCAAACCATATCACCAATGCTTTATTAAGGACAAATAATGAAGTTGTTGAGAAATCAACCGATTGGAAAATCGGGGATATCGCGAGTTGATGATAAGGATCATTTTGTAATAAATTTAAAGTAAATGATTTACCACCACCATAAATTACAAATTTATCTTCATCTTCAAGTGAAAATTTCTCGGGGAATGACGCTTGATATACGGCAAGAGGTATGGTATTCTCTATATTGGGTGGTTCAAGTATCAATCTTGCCTGTGGACTCATTAATCTACCCTCTCTCCCTTTAAATCACTTCAATAATTCATCGGGGATATTGATTAATCTAATTTAAATAAGTTTAACCATCAAAACGTTGTAGGTCGAAATTTTATAAGGTAGTGCGCATCACAAAAAGTTTTACTGTGGTGCTTATTATTTTCGTTGGTAGCGCACGGCAATTATTTTAAGAGCTAGAATACTAGTTAAAAAAAAGGGTATATTAAAACGTAAATAAAAGTAAAGTAATATAGTTATGATCTGTTTTTGGGTAAGATCTAATTAGTCGAGTTCTGAGACAAACGCCTTATTAATCTTTGAAAAACTGGATTGGTATTTTCACCACTATCAATTTCCTTTCTATTCCGATCATTTTTTTCCTTTTCTGATTTCCAGGCTTGTTCAGGTGTAGGAGGCATAGCTTCATTAATCAAATCTGCCTTCTTGGCATCTTCAAATGTAACAATCGTCTTTTGTAAACCCTCACTTCCATGTAACAATGACCCCTTGGGTAATACTCCACTATTTAATGATTTCAAATGAGCAACACTTTCAGAATCTTCTCGTAAAACTTGAAACATTCTTGATATTCTTCCAATGGCAATGACTTTATTTCGTAATGCCAATCTTTTTTCTTCTAGAGTATCCTTTTCTTCCACTTCTTCGCCATCTTCTTTAATTTCCGTAATCGTTGTTGTTGTTGTTGAGTTAACTGAAGCAGATGCAGCAGCAGCACTTATAGCTGCTATTGGGGTATCACTATCAATCGTACCTTCAATAAGTGGAGTAGATTCTTCCAATTCTTCCTCGGTACAGATATTCAATATAGATAATAACATATCTATAACCTTTTCCCCAACAAACGGTAAAGACCATGTGAAAACATCTTTAAAATCAGGTAAATAATAAGGATGAGGTGAAGCTTCAAATTGTCTAATATTCATGACGGCTCCATCATATTTCAATACAGCAGCTTTATTATGATAACAATCCAAATAATTTGGAGCACTAAATAATGTAAGAACCGAGGGGAATGCCATTTTCTTAGTTCGTTTATACATACGATATCCAGTATCTTGAGCCTCATGAGCTCTTATGATTGATAATAATTGAGTTCTTTCCAAGAATTGACATGACGCTTTATAAGTATAAGAATAGGAACATCCTCTTGTGACATTTCTTGTGAATGGTTGATTAGTAGTGTCATCATCATAATCTTCAATTGGATCAGCCCATAATAAATCACACATAAGTCCACTATGAGGTGGTTCGATAAATCGATCAATTTTAACAATATCATCTAAAGTTTTCAATTCGGGTGATAATCCACCATGAACACAAAAGAATTGTTTATTCATAACTGCAGCCAAGGGTAATGCATTGAATGAACTAACACATTCATCATAAAAATCAATAGAATATTTATGTAAACTTTCTGATTTAAATGTGAAATGTGAAGTTAAATGCATACATTCATGATTACCTCTTAATAAAAGAATTCGATCAGGATAATTCAATTTCAAAGCATATAAATAAAGTAAACATTCAGCCGAAAAGAATCCTCGATCAACATAATCCCCAAGAAATAAATATTTAGTAGTACTTGGATCTCCACCCACTTCAAATAATTTCATTAAACCATAATATTGGCCATGTATATCTCCACATACAGTGACGGGAGCCATGACATCCAATAAATTAGGTTCATTGGTTAATAAATCAGTGGCATCATTAATGATTCGAATGGCTTGTCTTTCATGTAATCGACCTTGACGAATAAAATGATTTTTTAAAAATTCACAATTGGGTAATCCACTAGGTAAGAATAATTGATCATTAGTAGGTTTATAATCGACGGGATATGGAACAGATGGGACAAATCTTTCCTTGGTTGATTTCTCCTCACCACTTTCTGTAATGAAAACATCAAAATTTTTATGATTTTTGTTATCAGTATTATTAGTATCATTATCATTGTTGGGTTCAACCTTTTGTTTTAAAGCATTTAAAGCATTATTTATTTGGATGGAATTGGTCACTGCCTTTTGAGACTCTGACATGACATATGGTTGTGATATGGTTGGGAAATAATTTATCTATATATATCAAACAAACCATATATGATGATTTCTAAAATAGAGATGTGTGTTGAAAGTTATTTTTATCTCTCTCTCTCTCCATAGTTAAAAAGTTAAAGTCACCGATTTTTGTTTTTTTTTAATGGTGAGAGAGACTTAGAAGGCTTATCTTTTTAAAAATATATTATTGGTTGCTATAAACCAGATCCATCATCAACACCAGTTGATGATAACTACAATGATTTTATTAGTATATTAATTAGTATATTAGTAGTAGTATTATTATATAAATACATTCATTCATTTTTATAAATTGAAAAAGAAAAGAAAATTGAAAAACTTTTTTTTTTGGATTTAAACTTCTTCAGATGAAGAAACATAGATAATATGAGCATTACCTTTAAATCCATTAAATGAAGTAGTAGCTGCCGAAGTATAAGCACCTAAATTAGGGAAATAAATCCAATCTCCCACTTCGACATCATGTGATAATGTGGTTTTCATAGAAACACAATCTAATCCATCACAAGTTGGACCCCAGATTGAAAAAACATGTTGTTTTTCATTTTGATTATTCTTTTGATAATAAAACTTTTCATCATGTTGTAAAACAAATGCTTGTGGATGTTGATGATCAAACAAAATACAATTCATATTCCCATATACCCCATCATTAATATAAATCATAGCCTTAGGTTCCTCCTCTTCCTCTAATGATGATGATGATGATAATTTTGGAATATCTCTTCTAGCAATAATATGAGTTGCCAAAGTAAATGCATTTGATACCATAAATCTACCTGGTTCAGCCATGAATTTAATATCAAATTTATTAACAAATTCAGAGGGGAAGAATTGATCAAGTGATGAATTAATCATTTGACTTGATTCATTAAAAGTATCTAATTCAAATCCACCTCCAATATCTAATAAATTCATTGAATTACCAAATCCAAACGTATCAATCCCCACATTGAAAATTTGTCGAGAATCTCTAATGGCCTTGAACATTGATTCGAAATCCTTTGCACCTGAACCCACATGGAATGCAACACCTCTTATAACAAGTCCAAGTTCTTTAGCAAGGGGTAATAATTCATTGATGGCTGTATCTAATGAACATCCAAATTTCGTGGATAATCTACATTGCGCCGTCTCATCATCAGTAGCAATTCTAATCAAGATCCCACATTCAGGATGATATTTTTGTAATTTAAATAATTCTTGACGATTATCCACGGTAGTTAAATTCACGTGAGAATTTTTGGCATGTCTGATGAATGAATTTGTTTTACAAGGATTTGCATAAATGATTCTATTGGGATCAATTCCAAGATTTAAAATCGTATCAATTTCATTCTTGGAGGCACAATCGAAATTAACACCTAATTTATTTAATAATTGAATCACATTTAAATCAGTATTACATTTAACCGCATAATGAGGTTTAATTTGGGGTAATCTTTCATGCCAAATTTGACAAGATCGATAGACTTGACCTAAATCACAAACAAAGAATGAATCTTCTTCACCTGCCTCACAAATTTCATGATCAATCGAGGAAATATGATTGATTAATGCATTATTGATTAATGTTTGACTTGATTGAACTTTATCAATTGATGATTTTGATTTGATATCATTTTCAAAATTGGTTTCAGTTTCATTTGGACAAACTTCAATTGAAGGGGTCATATCTATCTATCTATCTATTGGATTTAGATATAGGGGATTTGTGATGTGATGGATTGGTTGCTCTCAAAAAAATGATGAGATCAATTATATTAATAGACTTCAAGCGGCAGCTCTCGTTGGGGAAAAAAAGGAAAGGGAGACGTTGATTGTTTATTCTTGTCAATTGGTTATTTATTCCTCTTGAACAATTAAATGAATAGAACACTTGTTGTATTAGTAATTATATAATTAATGAAATGAAATAAATCTATATCATCATCAAATAGAAATGTGAAAAATATGAAAAAAAAAAAAAGAATTTTCAGCCTGAAAAGAAAAAAGACTCACCTGAAAAACAAAAATAAAAACTTTATGTCTTGTTACTTACACTATATAACTTTTTACAGTATTATATTGTTGTATATAATTGTGTATTGTAATTTAGAGTTTGAGATGTTGCGGCTATTTAACATGTCATGTCATGTCATTAACTCCAATGAACTGAAATGAAATCAGGTCTTGCGTAGATTTCCTAAATTTGTTGTTAGTTTTTTTTTAATTGAAGATTTAGTTAATACTTCAAAATCCTTTGTATTACCATAATTGGGAAATTAATTAATGGAATTATCTCTCAGATAACACACACTGAAACGATCATATTTAAGAGTCTTAATGATAAGAAAAGTATGAAATAAACTCTAATTAGAAGGTTATTTTTAGATATTTTAAATTTATAGGAAAGCAAGAGAGGGATATTTTAGAATTTAGAAAATGAGTGTATTAAAAAGAAAGAAAGAAAGAAACTCTAAAGTGATCTAACTAGGTATTAACCCCCTATTTGGAATGATCAGGTCTATTACATGCCAGCTACAATCGGGCATGCCGTGTCAAACTCAAATATATAGTCTGTTATTTGATTTGGTACTTTTCCTTCTTACACGACAATGATGTAAGTAATTTCTACAATAGGATTTTTCAATACATCTACCTTCTTGAGGCAAATCCTGGGTAGGTGGATGGAGGTATTAGCCCCAAATGAATTAATGTGGGATCAAGCCATATTGATGTGGCCTAGGTTGAGATTGTCGAGGTATAAACTTAATGTAACGTCGAATGTGGAGAAGATAAAGAGAGATGATCCAGATGATGATGATGACAGTAGCGGGAATAATAGAGGGGCCAGAAGACAAATAAAGAAAAATGATAAGAGAGGAGGACCAATATCAACGGTGACGAGTTATGACGTTGGTCATTGTACCGGGGGTGAAATATTCAATCAAGATGAGTGGTATACAAATCTGTGTTATACCCCAGTATGGAACACAATATCTAAACTGGTTAATTTTCAAAATTATAGTTGTAATCAAGAAATGAAAGTCACTGTTTGGCCGCATCATCAGTGTCAACAGGGAGATCAGGATTCATATAAGGTGAGGAAATGGTTGTGTTACTAGAAACGCTTATTCTTGGAAAATATTTCAGGGATAGTGTCGTGGGATAATTCTAAGTGTTGCAAATTCGTTGGGGACGCTTTTTTATCTGATTTCTATCGACAAATTCTTTTAATTTATCTATTATCTTTCTATCTTATCTCTATTACTACTATTGGCTCTACTATAGTTTCAGTTATTACTAATCTTGTCTAAGGGCATTGTTATATCCTAAATAACTATATAAGCACCAATTTCCTCTACTTTTCTACTGTTATCCCATATTGTTCTCGTGGATAGTCCGTGCACACTACTCATAAAATATACATTACTATTATTAGACTAGTTTAATTCATAACAGAAAGATAGAAATCCTATTGTGAAATCAGAATAAGTTATTTAATGGTGGTGGTAATGAAATGAATAAATATGAAATACTCAAAGACAAAATAGAATAACTAGAATTGGATTTAGTTAGTATTAATTAATCACCTAGATTATTAATAAAATTTTCATCCATTCATCCCAAGAATGATTGGCAAACCAACGCCTAAAACTTAGAATCCCCTTAAAAACTGCATTGAGTCCCTTCTGAGGATTTACGTAAGTCGATTTTTAAACTGGTTATTTATCTAGAACCTAAGGTTTTCAAAAACAAAAAAGTAAAAAAATTTACATAAAAATAAAAAAAAAAGGGAGGAATAATCTTAATATAAATAATACTAAAACAACACTATAAAATTTGAAACTAACTTTCTTATTAAATCAAACAAAAAAAACTATTGATTCTTTACAAATTATCATCATAATTAATTATTATAAATCAATCAATGGTTCTGGCTCTTGTACATATCTTCTAGGACTAGTATTATTACGTCTTGAATCTTCTTCTTCTCCTTCTTCTTCTTCATTATTAAAATTAGTCAATTGGGGTAATTCAGGTAAACCTTGTTGTTGTTGTTGTTGTTGTTGTTGTTGTTGTTGGACCCCGCGTCTATCAAAATTACTTTCAACTGATTCAATAGGTGGGAACATATTAACAGCATCTTCTTCATCTAATATTGTTGTCGATTGTCTTCTTATGAAATTATTATTTACTGGTGGTCCAGTCTGTTGTAAATCTTCAGGTGCTCGTGCTTCTCCTTGTTCTCTTCCATTATACTCATCAGGTGGATATGATGAATATGATGGATCTCTTGATTCTTGTTCATAAGGACTTGGTTTAGTATATTCTGGTGGTGCATACCCTTGAGGTGGATAAGATGGTTGTTGATAAGAATAATTAGTGGATTGACTAGGTGGTTCATTAAAGGTTTCTGATTGTTGTTGTTGTTGTTGTTGTTGTTGTTGTTGATACACAGTATCATTAGAATCAGAGTAAGATCCTTGTGGGTACGAAGGATACCCCGATGGATCATACTCACCAGGTTCATTCTGTTTAAAAGTGGTCACTGGAACATTATTGGATGAAAATGGATCAGATGGATACCCAGAAACTTGATGTGGTATTATTGATGATGGATCAGAAGTAGGATATCCAGTTGATTGTTGAGGAATATTTGGATACCCTTGACCTTGTGATGGTGGTGGTGCAGAAATTTGTCCTGGATTATACCCCGTTCCTTGTTGAAGAATTGGTCCACTATTATTATTACTAATGGTATAGCCTGTTGCTTGTTGAGGAAGTGAATAACCTTGAGTATAATTATTATTAGGATTATAATAATTTGATTGTTGAGAGATTTGATGATTACCATAAGCCAAATTTAATTTTGATTCTAAAAATTGATCATATAATCTTGTAATGGTTGATATTTTATTATTCATTTCTAAAAATCCTTCATATTTTTCAATTGAAGCTCGTAAAGATCGATTCACCTGGGGTTTTAATTTAATTACTTTGGCATGTAATTCACTTAAATTAGAATCATATAAAATATTTGTTTGTTTAGATGGATCACTCTTTAAATTAGTCAATAATGTAATAAATAAATTGATTTGTTCTTCTTCTTGTTGAGATAAATCTTCATTTTGTGGCTTATGTTGTTCAATATGTTGTGTGGGAGTCACAGTAGGATATGAATAATCCTGAGATATTGGGACTGATTGATTATTATTATTATTATTAAATGGAATACTAATATTATAAAAATCAGATCCTTCTGGTTGTTGTTGTTGTTGCGGAGCTTGTTGTGATTGTTGAAATGGTAATTGATATTGTTCTTGTTCTGGTTGCTTATAAGCTTGTTCATGTTGCTTATATTCTTGTAAACTTGCAGCAATTGCTGCTTTCATATCTTCATCCTCCTCTTCGTCCTCGCCGCCATTTTTAGTAGTGACTGGTGGTTCATTCCTTGTTGGTAAATGAGGAGGTGGATTTGATGGAGGATTAAACTGAACCCCTGTTTCTTGTAAACTTAATTCAATGGCTCTTCTCAATTGTTCATCTTCATCTTCACCTGTCGTATTATTATTATTATTATTAGAACTTTGAGTTCTACGATGTTCAATACTTCTATTATGAGGTTTCCCAGATTTGGATTGTTGTTTGGCATAACAATTATCACAAACTCGAACCGATTCAATTATACCCAACGAAGGTAACGGGATAGAATTACTTGAATGAGTTTGATCAAATACTCCACCACAAGAACGACAATGATGTTTTCTATTAATCATGGAGAATGGAGTATAACAAATCATACAACTATCACTATCGACCCAATCGGGTGGAACTTCGGAATCAACAAATGTACTATTTAATTGATGAGATACATC
The DNA here is from genome assembly GCA_030575095.1 of Scheffersomyces ergatensis. Taxonomy (NCBI): domain Eukaryota; kingdom Fungi; phylum Ascomycota; class Pichiomycetes; order Serinales; family Debaryomycetaceae; genus Scheffersomyces; species Scheffersomyces ergatensis. Next base: position 224,077 of record JAJMHX010000012.1, on the reverse strand, counting down.
TGATACATCGGGGAATTTATAATCTTCATGAACCAATTGTTTATAACATTTCTCAACATAATTTAATTGTAATTGATTTTCAAAAACAATTGACCATTCTTTAATTAATGATAAAATTAAATTACCAACATTTAATTTAGCTTCATTTTTACCAACTTCAAAATCTTTAGTATTATAATGAACTTTAAATATAAAATCAATTAAATAATCCAAAAATTCCTTTGATGCAATTTCAACTAAAAAATGAAATCCACTATTTTTAACACATAAATCAATTAATTTCAAAGTTGATGATAATAAATTAGGATTGGAATATACAAGAGTTAATCTCTTCTTTAATGATCTCATACATTGTTTGGCAGGGATCTTCTTACTTCTGATTAAATCGGTTATTTCTAATGCAATTGATAATTCTAATTCACCATTAGGAATGGATTCTGATGTAGCTTCAGATATTTTGTTATCTAGTTCAATAGTAGATACATTACTACCACTAAACCACGCCATATTTCCTAAGTCTAGTTTTTATTCTTGTTAAGTAATAACTAGTCTGATCTTTGTCTGTTGGAAAGGATATATTATATCAGAACTGATAGGCAGGAATAATAGTTGATTAGATATATACTTAGAGATATAGCCTCGCCATCATCTGTTTGCTTTTGCCTCCTTTTTATTTTTGTATGGTATGTGTGACTTGTGGTCCAAATTAAAATTTTATATACACACCTATCAATAATATTTTTTGATTAAGGCAGGTATAATTCATTTCATCATGTAAAAGGTAAGAATTATTTCATTAAAATATTGTAAATGATATGAAAGAGATAATATTAGAATAAGTTTCTCTTAAAAATTGGAATCAATCAATAGGGACTAATCAATGATATTATTAAAGGTTTTTAGACGGCGCGCTACCATATCTTATAATATATAACCGATGCCTTTTGATTTTGTATCATACATGTTGAGAGTCAACCCATAAGGGGTCGCCTGAACTCCCAATAGTCACTAATATTTATCTTGTTTACTGTGTGGAACATCTTGATATAGGAGCAGAATTATTTTATTTATCTACTTATTTGTATATACATCTTTCTTCTTTTCTTATAGAACACAACAGTCTTCCAATATGAGGGTGAAACCAAGATCTTCTAGCACCAGTTTGTAAACTTATTCTTCTTCGTCATCATCATCAATATAATCTGAGATATACCTGTATTAATACAGATAAGGTATAAAATTCACAGTTAAATCTTCGATCTTCATGTAATTATCCTTGTATAATTCCAAAGAGTAATCTTTTTTAACTGAATGGTAAGAATATGATAGATATAAAGTCAAATCTAACTTTTGAGTATCAACGTGGTTTTGACGGTAAATCCAAAGGTCGGGATTTACACCACGTATTGTCATTGTCTTAACGTGATGGACATAATATTCCAACTGCTCATCTGGAATCGAATTCAACTTAGTCATTTTAGTAACATCATAGCTTTCACTCAAAAAACGAGTTAGTTTCAAAGATTCAATCAAATGACCATGATTATTCAAAAAATATCCCATGCTGTGACTTGTATCTAGTGAATAACACTCGAATGTTACTACCTTAAGATTCGGAAAATAATAAGTACTGAGATCATCTGGAATATATAACTTCTCTCCTAAATGAAGTTCTGTAATACTATGGTTTAACCAAGTCAACCGAATTTCCAAAAGAGTCTCTTCGCGAAGCCCATAGTCTACTAGTTGATCAGCACCATCAAAATAATCAGTGCAAATTCGTATTGCATTACAATCAAATGCGGATAGCAACTCATGGGGCAAATCTATTCGAGCCTTTTTGAAGTCATCTATATGTGGTAACTTAATATAATAGTGATCGTCACGAGTGGGAATATTCTTACGAATGCAAATATCATACACAAAGTTGTACTCCGTATACTTGATCAACTTTGTTAACAAATTTTCTGAGACATCCCCTTCATCTTCAAATCCCAAATCAAATAATAAAGTTACTCCAATTTTCTGGGTCGTGGGCATACCTTCAACTGCCTTAAAGAAGATATCAGGAAAATACTTAGAAGGGACGGTACCGTCTTTGTAGTCATAGATGTTATAAGCAAAAACCTGGTCGTAAATGAATGGTAATGGTGACTTGACTCTTCCCTCTTCTTCCTCTAGGGTATCAACTGATAACATTACCTTGGGATAATCTTTTCGATATATATATGAGAAATCTTCAGCATCTAGATAAGTTTGAATCCATTGGAACTTAGCGATATCTTCTAACCCTACTTTTTTGAATTTTTTTCAAGTAACTCTGAAGGCAAGTCTTTTAAACAAACCATTTGATCAATGTACTTGTTTCGTTATTCTGGTAACCAAAAAGAAAGTAAAAGAAATTTTATTTCACATTTGTCCTACATTTGTTTCCTTTTATAAGTTTGATTTGAAGGCTAATTTTTGGTATGGTAAATTTTGGGAAATTCGTCTTCTATTGTTTCCCTTTATTTGATTTGCATTTTTGAAACACTGAATTTTGGACTGAGGAAGCCACTATGAGAAAAAAATTCAAGCAATTAGTCTATGTAAGACAATTTGGTTGAACCAAGATTGATGACACTTGATAATGTATCTGGGTCTTATTAGGTTTTTTAATATTCATAGAGCCTATTCTTACGCAATAAAATTTTATTTTTTTGCAAAGACCCTAGCGCTACCACGCAAGTATGCAAATAGAGATTTATTTCATTTTTTGTAGTGCAGCGTTTATATTCTTAGTTTTTTGACCGTCAATTTCTTTTTAGAAAAAATCAATAATCATCATTTAACAGTATCAATCAATTAAAATTGTTGATATTAGGTAAGATATATTTCAAAAGATGGTTAAGAGAAAGGGGTCGTTCGTTTGGACTGATGAAGATCAACTTAAATACAATCAACGAAACTCAAGTCCTTCACCAACTCCAGGAATTGATACAATCAATCTGAATATCAAGAATTTTTTAAACTGCTCCAAGAAATATTTGCTAGGGATGACGGCGCTACCATAACTTTTACAGATTAGAAACCCCTCCCCTACATTTACAATAATTACTATTAAGAGTCCTAATTTAGTGGATGCCTGAACATCCAATACCCTCTGCTCTCCCATCTACATTACGTACAAATGGCTCCTTCTGTTAACCAGTTCCCTATTACATTACATTGCTTTATTCTCTTTACATATATAATAGATGATATATGCTTGGTAAAAAAAGGAAAGAAAGAAAATTATATATACTCATAATGGATAGGATGAAAGAATCATGAATCTCTTTTTAAAGTTACTTAGAACTACGATTTTACTTGTACGACTAAACAGGTCAAAAAAGCTATATCAAGGAACCTTTATTAAAACAGATTTACCGGTTTATATTTTCTATCTCAATAATGGCTCAAACTTTAGCCAACCAATAAATCTCCCCTTCCCTATATCTCTAACCATCAATATTAAGAATCATCAACCAATTCGGGTTATTTCTTGAACTCCTAACAGTCACTAATGTCATATTTACTTTACCTACAATGGGTTTCTTCTGTCTAACAGTTCCCCCATCACATTACATGCTGAGAAAGGAAAAGTTTTCTAAATTTAGAATCTTATCTATAATTAGAAATAATGAACGAAGACAATTAACGATGAAGGAAAGAGATTGATATAATCGAATTCCATTTATACAACAACACACATCATAAGCAACACTCGACACATACTTCATAATAAGCAAGATGGAATTATTATCAACAGAGAATTATGTCATTGGATTCTTTAACAATTATATTGAAAACTTCCCTCATGAAATAAGAATTCAAATCGTGGATTTGATACCACAGGACTATGTTATAAGAGTATTGTTAGCTTTAACTGAATCCAAAAAGTTAAGAAAATCTATCATTGAGGAATACTTCACAAGATACCTATACATTGGAACGCCAAGGCTTGAAGGGTATCTGAAAAGGTTGAAAAGGTTGAATATGATTTCAATAAACGATCCAACTTTAACTGATTCATTATTAAGTCTTCCTGATATAATTCCTCAAAGTATACGATTAGACGGACCTTTTGAATTAATAATTGGAATAATAAACAAACATCGCAACAAGCTTCTTAAAGCAACACAAATAGATGTATGTGGTTATACCAAGAAAAATGATACTGAAGATTATAATCTCCAAATAATCAAATTATTACCCAATCTTAATAAATTAAGATTAGATTATACTGTTAGTGATGATCTCTTTAGGCATCCTGAATATTTAAATCATCCTTCATTATCAGAGATTACATTATATTCTAAAAATTCAAGAAATTGGCCAATTTTGCAATTTCCAAATACGTTAAAATCTTTGACGTTGGATTGTGACCTAAACTTACATTTAACTAAGTTATACATTCCTGAATCATTGTCGAAAGTTTTTATCAAGTTAGCTAGTCTTGAAGAAGGAGGATTTAAAAATATTAATTTCCCACCAACATCAAGATTAACAAACTTACAAATCAGTGGAAATAAATTGTGTAACGTTCATATCCCTATATCCTCCTTACCAAGAACCTTGAACTCTATTTCAGTACGTTCATTTGACTTGAGTATGCCGGATATAGGATTTAAGTTTGCCGATGATAACGATAAAGTAATATGGCCACCAGAATTAGAGACTATTGATCTAATATCTGATCAAAAATCAATCCCAATCATTGTAAGTGAAACAGGATGGCCCAAACATTTAAAGAAATTGTCTATGGTAAGTCATGAACAACTTGATTTGGGTGAAATTACTGGTTTACCTGACTCGCTAGAAAGTTTAGAGTTACTCCCAAACATATTGAAACCATTGGTTAATAATGAATCCTCACCTCGAGAGTTCAAGTTTTCTGAAAATTTGAAATCTTTAATTTTAAGCGACTACATCTTGGATTCCATATCCTATCCTGAAAATTTAATAAGTCTAAATCTATACAATTGTAAGATTAATTTAGAGACTTGGAAATTCCCTTCAAGTTTACAATATTTAACAATTTATGATACTCGGGTGCAAACTAAAACGATTGATTTATTGAAATACATTAATTGGGATGAATTAATTAACTTAAATGGACTTGAACTTCATGGGCTTTGGATCGTAACTTTGGAGAATTGGATTCCGCCTCCCAACATAAATAGATTATCCATAAAGAGTGATCATCTTTGGAAATTATCAAGTTCGTGGCCATTATTCAAAAAAAGTCCTAGTATTCTCCCTTATCTCCAAAATTTATCAATCAGCGGAGAGAATATTGAAACTATGGACCATACATTATCATTACCTTGCAGTTTACTGTCATTCCACCTAGACATGCTCAGAGTTCGAGCCTTGAAGATTCCTGCTAGTTTCAATACGCATCCCATGTTAAGAGGACTAACTCTTCGTACTGGAGCCAAACGATATGAATTCATTGAGCCAAGCGGTCAATCCCGTTTAAGGCGGGTTGAATTAGACACATATGGATGTTTTAAAGAAGAAAATCCTGAATATGATAATTTTATTAAAATGCTCCACGAAGGATTTACTAGAACTGACGGCGCTACCGTAAAAATTTCAGTGCGTTAGATGCCAATAGCTACTACTCTCAGTTTACCTAAGAAAGGTTTCTTTTGTCCTATCAAACTACATAGTTTTATTCTTTATAGATAATATATGTTATGAAAGAAACGGGTAGATAAAAGAATCATTAAAATAAAAAATTTTTACACTTAAACTAAACAATGTCAAAAGCAATACCAAGGATGCTTCTTAAAACAGATTCTATTTCTTTCTCTAGATTAGATTTCCTATTTTAAATGACTCATCTGTTGTGTCTTATTAAAAGACAGAAACTCAAAATCAATAATATTAAATTGCTTGGGCCAGAGAATTTCCTCTAATTTTATTATGAAGCAGTTATCGTAAGTTCCTGAACCGGGTTTGCTTGTTTTATAACAACATTATAATAATACACGAATAACCTATCATTATGGTAATAAATAACAATAATAATATACAATAACATAAATTTTACTTACTTATTTATTTATTTATTTAATTAATTAATTAATTAATTACTTTAAAAACATATAAGCTGAAGCTGAAGCCAAACATCCTACTGAAATCCACCAATAGAAATCAAATTTATCACTAGTAGTTTCTCTAATGGCATTTGTTCTATATTGATTTTCAAATGATCTTTTAATTTTTCTTCTTAATTGAGATGAAGTTTCTGATGCTTTATTTGTAGGATTTAAAGCATAAGTTGGTAACATTAATGGAGGTTTATAAGCCAAATATAATGGTTGCATCATTGATCCATCAAATTGATAGATTTGTAAAGTATATCTTCCATTATAAGAATCAACATAGACTTGATAATCTCTAAACCAAGTAGATTGAACATATCTTGAATAAACTGATGCATCAGGTGAAGAACCACATGGTTCACTTAATAATTGTCTACCATCAACCGCAATTGGAGTCAAGACGACGGATCCATTACTTAAGATTTCATAAGAACCATGTTGATAAGTTATTGATGCTACGGGACAACTATGATTCACAGCATTAGGAACAACTCTATATAATGCTTCTTCATAATGACCATCGGATGTGAATGAATAAGATATACCGGGTAAATCAGGTTCTATCAATAATTCATCGACTGGATCGTAGAATCCAGGACCTGTGAATACTGTGTTTGACTTTGAAGACCAAGTACCTTCTAATTCAGCCATATTTGGATCGGCCGATACAATGGATGACAACAGTAAAATCGTTGAAACAAGTAGTAAATATGTGTTTGGAAATATCATGACTACTATTATTAATATATGATGACTGTGGTGGTGTTTAGAAGATAGTTACAATATTATTGTGATGATGATGATGTGGTAGCTGGCTTGTTGCTAGTAAAAATGAATGAAGTTGAAATCTGTTAACTTGGGTTGGAATGAGATCGTCAAAACCTTGTGTTTGTTTGAATATAATGTAATGTAACGAAAGTGACGGGTAAAAATAAATTCTGCTGAGTATACCCACTAGTTGAAGACAGTAATAGAAAGACTGTTTTTGGTTTATACTGTTGTTAGAAGAAAAGGATATGTTTCTGTCATGAATGAATGAATGAAGATTTTTGAACCCTATTTTAGTTTGTGTTTATTATCATCCCTGTCTGTTGGAAGAGACACCAACAAAAAAAAAAGAAAAAAGAAAAGAAAAACAAAGGAAAAAAAAAAATTATAGACGTGTGTCCAAAAGTCATGTGACTTTGGTGATGTTTACGAAAATCACCAGTATGACGTTATGTTACTTTGTTATGTTACTTTGTTATGTTACTATAAATAACTCTTTGTTATTATACTTTTACAAGTCAACTTTCATTTTATTTCACAAATATAATATATATATACAAAAAACTGAATGATGATGGGTAATGGGCTAGGGCTATATTAAAGGCGTCGATACAAAAAGAAGAACAAAAATAAAAGTATACAAACAAAAGCAAACTGGAACTTTTTATTATTATTAAATTAAGTCTAAAAGTATTTTGAAGAGTTTTATTGGTTTTATTGGATCCAATACTATAGTCAAGAAATTGGAGTTGGTTTCATGTTTGGAAACAAGGGTGATTGGGTCTCACTGGCAGGTGTACCATTATTCTTTCTAAAATAATCAATCTCAAAAATATCTAGCATTCCAGCTTCTTCTCTTGTTGTTGAACTACTGGCTGTTGAAGTAAGACTGGCTTGGGAATTATTATGATGATGGTTGGTACTGATCATAGGTAATCGGTATAGTTTATTAACAGTACTATTATTAATATTAATATTATTATTATTATTATGGAATTGTTTAATCTTACTTATACAGGGAACTGGAGCTGTGGGTGGTTGAGATATAGGAGAATTGAATGAATATGAAGGCACAGGCATATTAGTATTGGTAACATTATTATGAATGAGTCTTGAATAAGGGGATGGACTATTAGGATTATTATTATTATTATTTTTAAGTGGAGAACAAACTTTGGTTGGAGGAGCATCTGCACTATTATGATTGGATATAACTCTTCTTTTATTGGGGATAACCATAGGTGAAGTTACACCTGATTGAGGAGGACTATTATTATTGGTTGATTTTACGGTGGGGAGTTTATACATCATATGAATCTGTTGATATAAGAATTGTGGACCCTTTGAATTAAATAATTTAACCATATATTCTGAAGCATTCAATATTGATTTAATTAAATTTTTCTTAATGAATTTATATTTAATTAAATCGATTTTAATAATTTGATGATGAAGATGTTCTTGATTAATGATTTGATAATTTCGATCATGAGGTGAAAGTTTAAAAGTTTCATTAATTAAATCCAACATAACTTGACCTAATTCAATTGAATTTATATCAATTAAATCTTGCGAATATAATGATAAATAACTTAAGAATTCTTTAACTTTAAAGAATTCATTACTACCATCATTAGAATCATTTAAAATATTAAATTCAAACCCATGAATAATATATTCTTCAACATATGGTTCATTTAATGACCATTCTAATGTATTTAAAACATGTAATTCCATTTGTTTAAACATACTGGTATCATATTTACATTTATTACCACATAATTTCACTAATTCATGTAATTTAGGTAATCTAAACCTTTCTGTGGGTCCTAAATATTTACCTCCACTACCATAACCAATATCATTAATAGTTTTTATATTGGGTGTATAATTTGATAAATTAACAAAATGATTATTCCCACCTTGAATCTTAGAGGCAATCCAAAGACAAGTAACAATGATTAATTGAGATTGATCTAATAAAACAATTCGTTTAGAACAATATCTATCGAATAATTTAACGGCTCGAAAGAAAACAAATGGTAAGATTTTCAATCTAATTGTCATTTTATATAAGAAATCAATTAATTTTAATCGAATGGCAAATGTAAGGTATGGTTGTTGTTTATACAACTCCATATTAGGTTTTGAGTTCTCGATTAATTCAAGCATAAGTGTTGCAATATCTTGACCATATTCTTGGATACATTTAGAATGGGTCGATAATTCCTTGGCATATAATTCAAGTGGATAATCAAGTTGAATAAAGGGACTTTTTTGAATTGATGGGGTGATGATAGAATCCTGCTGCAATTCTTGCTTGCATTTGGTTTTTGTGGGGGATTTGGGTGTTAATGGATTAGCATAGGTGGTATTATTATTATACATGATTGAATTGAATTGAATCTAATGGAAAAATGACAGAGTGGTATGAAAAAATGCAATTATGAATTGAAAAAAAAATGGATTATGAAAATAAAAGATCAAACCAACTAGGATTGGATTAAATAGAATTGAATATGAATTGAATTGAATGAATGAATGAATGAATTAACGAATAATACGAATGCAAAAAAAAAGGAATTGTATGAAAGGAGTGTGAGAGATATCGATTGAGGATCTGGATGGATGCAAACTATTTAATTCATTAACCTTATGAACGATTAGTAGATTCTTTTCGAATGAATGAAAAGGATTTCAACAAGATTGAATTGAATTGAATTGAATTGAATAGAATAATAAAATAAAATAATATAAATAAATAAATATAAATATATAATTAAAAAAATTTTCAAAATGGGGTTATTTGTAATCGTTTATATACATATATAACCGTAACAACCTCTCCAAGTCTTTTATTAATAACGTTTTTAAAATAAATAATAATTAAAAGTGAAAAGTAAAGTATCACAAAATAATATGGTGATATATATATATGCATGAATGCAAGTAAAACGTATACATAATGTATATATATGCCAAAATTGTCCCATAGATATCTCCTATAAAATTTGATAATTGGGGCATTTTGAAAAAAATAAAAGAAAATATTTTTCAGTTTTGAACCATAATAATAAAAAAATAATAAACAATAAACAATAAGTATTATCATATCCAATTGTAAACAATGGAAAAGACGTATTTAGTCCCAGTAGCCCTTTAGACTAAACGTACAACTTTTATAGGTTAAATACTCTAAAATTGGAAAATTTAAAAGGACTAGGTCGTTTAAATAATGGGGGAATTTAGGTTTGTTATTTTTATTTTATACTTTTAATCGACTGGCACTCTTCTTGTTCTTCATAATCATAATAATAATGGCATTATTATTATTATCATTCAGTATATGTATTGTTCAATTGGTATGAATGGTGTTAATTGAAGTATTATTATTATCTTTCCAAATAATATATCTTCTCAATGTGGTAACATTAAGCACTTTGATTTGATTTGTTTTGATTTTACGTGTTCTGGTATATTCTGGTTTTATCCTCGACTAAATTATTTTCTAATCAACCAGCCTCCTTACTTTTGATCTAGGTTGATAATATACATTCATTATCATAAAAGGGTATACCTTGGAAAAACATCCTTTTAATATGTACAGCAAGGCCCTGCTCAGAGTAGCAGGAAGTGACTTGATTTGACTCACTCCACCCCTTACTCTTTACTCTCAATCACTCAACATATGTATTAACATGAAATGTATTGTTGGGTTATGTAAGTTATTTTCATGATTTATACTTGTGTGCCTGCCTCAGTTTTTTTTAAAAAAATGTAGGGCCCGAGATCCTGCTTTGTCGAGGGAAGGGGACAACACTGTTAAAGACTCACTCACTTTTCGCTTGTAAAAAAAATCTCCAACCGCCCAATTTTTTTTTTTTGCTCGTCTAAAATTTATCACAAAAATGATTTTTTTTTTTCAGGGGAAAAAAAGTCAACGGGGGAGTTCGGTAAAACTTTCGCAAACTACCACAACTCATGGGACCCTCACCTCATATAGTTAAAGGTCTATGAACTCTATCACTAAACTATTTTTTTGTACACTTTTTAGAAGAAGCAGGAACAGAACACCAAAAACCAAAGGCTGGTCTTTGACTAAGACCTGAGGCAGCGTCTAGCTGGACTTAGTTTCGATAGGAATGTTCCTGACTATCAAACAATTACAAAACCTACCAATATAGTTAACTACAACCGTGACTTTCCATGTAGTAGTTGCATTACCTTTTTACTCCCCGTCAGTTATTTTCTTGTAAAAAAGAAATAGTTTAATTTAATCCAATACAATTCAATTCAATCCAATGCCGTTCTTTGTTTTAAACAAAATCTTCATCTTAAAACTTAAACTTTTTAAACTTTAGTCTTACTTTTAATTTTAATTTTTAGTCAAAACGATTTGTATCAAATATAGGGGGGACCGAGGAGGAAGAATAAGAAGAAGAAGAAGAGGAGAGGAAAGAATGATTTAGAACCCCCCGCTAATGGTATTATCTGCCCTCTTCAGGAAACATCCATCGCGTTCTTTCTTTCCTTTTTTTTCATTTGGCTGCTAACGCAACTGGGCTAAATTACATCCATTCGCCTTACCTTTTGTCAATCATCATAGCCACATGTATCTGGGGTATAGATCCTCGGATCAATTTAATTAACACGATAGAATAATACAATACACACCGTGTCAAGAATAAAAAGATAGACTATCATAACAAGGGCAATAGTAGTCGTTTCGTCACACGATTAAATCAAATCAAGTCAAGTCAAATCGGACTAACTAATTCGTGTACGATAGACGAGTAGCTAGGCTAATTGTAGTAGTAGTAAAACAATAATCATTCATCAATGTCAAGGTTGTTCTTGCCAAGTGAAAAAAAAAGATATCAATGATCTTCTGATCAAGAAAATGCAGTTGTAACCACCCCCATCAAAGCGAGTTTGTGGATGGTCCAAATCGTATCAAATCGTATCTATTCTACTCTGGTCTGGTCTAAAAAAGCCAACTGGTGAGGGACAAGGTAATGTTAGCCATACAATGGTAAGGTCACAATCTGACATGCGCTTTTTAGTCAAATGCCTTTTGCGATATGATATATTACATGATGCTGGTCAAAACCTTGCCTAAGAAAATGGAACGCCAACAATAATAGTATTTACCAATGTAGTAATAAATGGTATTTGATCGTAAAAAAGCTTTTTTTTTTCAACTACCATCAACATCAACATCATATCATAAACAAAACGAAAAAGTTTACATTTTTCTTAGCCACTTCTTTAAAAGTTTAATTGTTTTTTTTTTTGACGACAAGTTTGGCAGTTTATTTTTAAATTCAATGTCATTTATATTATATTGATCCAAGACGAGAAAGCTAAAAGCTTGTCAGACCTTGTATATATCATTGAAATGAATCAGAGTTCAAATGGTTAAATAAGCTTTCAAATAGAAATTTAAAATGCATAAAACGGTCGATTCCACTTCATTATTTTCCATGTCACACCAAGAAGTTAATATATCTAAAGGGAAGAGAAAGGAAATCCAAAACTCAAATTATGGTTTCCACTTTCGTCTAAATTGAAAAAAGCTGGTGGTGATGCTACATTAATGTTTAATTAATCAATAGTTTCTACCTTTTCCTTCCTCTTCTTCTTCTTCCTTTCTTCCTTTTTTTTTCCTTCCCTTCCCTTTCTAACAAGATCTATTTTTTTATTTTTATAAACTGCTATTATTTGGAGCCCATCATTTATAATTGACCATTGTTATAAATGTTTTGCGTCCTTCAATACAACGCCATGAAAGACCGACGAGCCAGCTAGGTTCATTAAAACCGTTTTTCATATTTATTTATTTACATATTTTTGTCGTACATACATAAGTACATAAGTACGTAAAGAGTACGTATTTACATACATCTACATTGTTTGTTCTATAATTGATGCTTTATATGTTTATGTTTGATATCAATTAGGTAAGTGGCCATACCAAAAGAATAGGAGATTATCAAAAATATTTTTCACAAGTCTTTCTGGCGTTACTACCCTTTAGATATTACCTCGTCTAAAAATTTTGATGTGGGAACCGTTAAAATGAAAAAAATGTGCCACATAAACTCAACCTGTAAACAAATGTAGGACACGTCTGTAACCTGTAAAAGATTGTCAAATATCAAAAAACAAAAAAGAAAGACTATAACGAAAACATAAATAAACAAATTATACGTCAATTCATAAATAAAACGCAAACAGATCATTTGGATGAAAAAGTTTTTACTCCCAAGACGAGATAAGATTTCTGGGGTAGATAGGTATTTCCCAACTAATCACGATTAACATTTCCAAAAAGTTTGATAATTGAAATTGAAGAGAATAGAATAGAAAGAGAAATGTTCAAGTATGTGTTTGGATCAAACGATCATGATGAGACTACTTCGTTAAAGAATGAACCAACTATAGACTACAACAATACGATCCATTCATTCACATCCACTGCTCGTGGCGGTATAGGTGGTGCTATCAATTATTTCAATCCCGGTAAGAAGAATCAAGTCTTAAATGGTGGTCAAGCGCCGCCTTACTTTAATCCAAATATTATAGATTATTCCGATGATGAATTAGATTCTGATGATGATTTAAATAAAGATTTTCATATCATACGAGATAATTTCACAAGGACTAGTGATCAATTGAAGAACTCTTGGGATTATAATAATATCAAGAATAATTACCGCCCTTATCAAGTTAAAGAATCAACTAATTATTCATTACCCAACAATTATCCTGGGAAATTTGTCATAGGACAAGAAGAACTGAAACTACAACCTTCTTATATTACTCGGGGGGATATAACAGATACAGACGTTAATAATAATAATAATAATACGAAAGTTATGATCGATCAAGAAATTGCCAAATTACAACAAGAAATCAATAATGATTTGAAATCTAGCAAGCAAAAGGACAATACAAATGATGATCAATTGAATTCAATTATAATCAAAATCAAACAACAAAATGATTTCTTACAAGAATTAAATAATGTCATTGATATGAATGATGAAGTTCCTAACAATATTTTGGATAAATATAATAATTTAAAAGTTGATTATATTAAAGAATTGAAGAATAGTCAAATTTTTTATCAAGCTTATTATAAACTAGTGGTTAAATATAGACAATTAAAGAAGAATTCATCAAAATCAAAATCAATCAATTCCAAATCTACATTCACTTTGAAAGAAAAGGTGAAATTAATACAGTCGACAACGCAACAAAATAAAATAAAATTAACCTGTTCAAATATATTAACTGAATTAGATAAATTAGAAGATAAGGACAAGATTATAGATGAGTTAACGGCTAAACTTGAACAAGCAACTTCTAGGATAAAGGAATTAGAGAATAGCAACAACACAAAAGAGTGAAATATAAAAGGAGCTGATTTAGGGTATCTCTGCTTTCTTTATTTAATCTAAAGGGTAAAGAAAAATGGTTAGTATACATGGCTCGCAGATACTAAAAGGCAGACTTAATAATAATATGGAATTTTACTCCTTTTTTTTTTCTTCCTTTTGCTGTGAAAGCAAAAGAGCAATATGATGGAAATTAAAATAAATTAAACAATGTATATTATTAAAAATTATAAAAATTTATAGATAGAAAGTAACGACAATTAACGAACGGAAGTGAAAGAGATGGGGGGAGGATGATATTTGTAAAGTGTAGGGTAGGTAATATGAAGTGATTAGTTCTTAATTAAATTTAAACACCTAATACAGCAACGGCAACAGCAATTGCACCCAAGATTAAACCAGAACTTTGTAAGGCAATACCTTCAGCAACATAAGTGGTGACAGTAACATTGGTTTCATTACTACCATTAGTGGCTAAGGCTTGGCCAACTAAGAGGGCAGAGGCAGTTAATAATTGAGCTAACATTGTATTTATAAGCGAGTGAATGAAGTTATTAGGTCGTATGAATTAATAATATAATCTATAAAGTAAGAAACAGGAATAAGAGAAAGAGGGATTATTTAAAAGTAAAATTTATAGGGAATTGTGGTATTTATATGAAGAAGAGGTCATCATTGCCATTTATTCATTTGAATCTAGCATACATGTACCGTACATTTTATAATTTATACTAATTAACCCATTCATCTCTATATGTAAATCCAGAAAAAGTATAATATATTCCTACTATGGGACTTGTGACTAGTTTCAGGTGTTCTTCCTTAAAAATAAATTGAATGCATTGTTAATAGCAATTAAAATAAAACAAGGGTTAAATAGTAATTAAAGAATAAAGTGTGTTAAAAAGTGTGTAATTTCATTGCAATTTTAGGAATTATTTATTTCGTATTGCTATATAAAATATAGAGATAAAATTATTTTTTAATCTTTTTTTTTTGTTATCATTTTTTGTTCCACCCCTGGGTGTGGCCCAATTAGGCCATTGTTGCGCCCAATTAAGAAAATTCTTATCTCATCATCCATCTCATCATCCATCTCTCTTCATCTCTTCCCTTGTATTCATACTTTTGACATTATCAGCTAACTTTTTTACTTTAATTATACTGTCCTGGCACAATATGCCGTACTCATAATCATCTTTGCTACTAATTGCTATGAAAGGATATATGAGTAGATGAGTAAATGGGTAGGTAGGTTGTATTGACCACACTTTTGAAATTCACATACTACCATTATTATAATTAACATTATTGTTATGTACAAGTAATAATAATAATACCTCATCTTCTATCATAGCAATTGTAAATCTCTCAAACTCAAACGGCACACTACGAAAACTTAAGATACTACCGCATAATATATAATATAATATAATATTATTATATTATATTACATTTCATTATATAAAACTGTCTTGTTGTACCCATCGCAACATTTGAGTTTGTTACTAACTTATACATATGTACTACTGCTCATACTAGGAACTATAGGATGAGCCTCTATATTGACATGTCCCTCTTCCAAGATCCCTTCATTAATACTATCATCAACGATACTATCCCAATCACTAATGACAACGAAATAATATTGAGATACTGATATAAAGAAAAGGGCAATTATCATCCCCAACCATAATCCTAATAATTCCAATTTAAAATAAAATGCAAATAAAAATGCACATGGTAAAGCTATAAGATAATAACTTACAAGATTCAAAATTCCTCCAATCTTTTGTCTACCCTGACCTCGTAATATTCCTCCAGTAGAACATGATAAGAAATCATTGATTTGATAAATGGCTCCAATAATCAAGACTTTGGATGCTAATACAATCACAGTCTCATCATTAGTATATAATGATGCTAACCATTCTCTAAATGTAAATAAAATCGAGGCATTGAATACACCTAAACATAATGATGTGATTATAGCGGCATTGGTGGCTAATTTAGCAGCCTTGATGGATGCTGCTCCAATATACCATGCAATTCTTGTCGATGCTGCAATTGAAAGTGCAAATGGAATTTGATACATAAGAACACATGTAGTACTAACAATGGATTGAGCTGCCAAAGTTGAAGTACCAAATTTAGATGCACTAAATGTAATAATTTCAAATGCTAACCATTCTGCTTCTACCATTAAAACTCCAGGAACTGAAAGATTAATCATTCTTGTCCAATGTCTAAAGTATACAGCATCGAATAATGGTTGTTTGGGCCAACATTCATACCCTTGGACCAAGAAAATATAAGAATATAATAAAATACACATCAACCAATTTGTAATCACAACTGATATAGGAGCACCTATGAAACCTAATCCAACATGTTTATTCCAAACCAAGACATAATTCATAAATGCATTCAAGGGGGCACAAAGACATAACACATAGGTTGAGGCATGGAAAACTCCTTGACTTTGAAGGAAATGTTTGGCATTTTCAAATAAAATAAACCCCGGTAATCCAAGACTTAAAACTCGAAGATAATTAGCAGCCAATTTACATAATTCAACTTCATCATCTCCAATAATTGCAATCAAAATAGGTTCGGCTCCAAACATCCATAAAATAAACATGGGGATAAATAATAAAAGTATCAAATAATTACATCTTATAAAATGTAACCCCACTGTATTATAATCTTTTCTTCCATAAGATTGAGCACATAAAGTATCAAGACATGTAGATACGCCTTGGATTATAGCATATCCTGATATATTAGCTGTCATTGAACTTAATGAAACTGCAGCTAATTCTTTAGATCCAAGTCTTCCCACTGAAAATACAGATGCAACAGTTAATGAATATTGTAATAGAAATGTAACGATAAGTGGGGCGGAATAGTACAACAAGACTTGAACTTCGGTTTTGAAATCAGTTTCAGGTTCTGGTTCAATATGATGAGCAGAAAGTACTTCACTAATACTATTACGAACCAATGAACTCCGAGATGTACTAACTGTAAGCCTTTCATTTGAAGGTATACTTCTCAAGGAAAATTGAGGAGGGATACGATTATTACCCACCGAGGCAATTGATGCTCTTCTTTGTTGGACATAGTTAACAATTTCATTTTCATCAATACTACTCAAGGCAGAAGAAGCCGTCAGTCTAGGACTTAGGAATGGAGTTGATTCATCGGCCATGATATTATATTATTAAGAACGTGGGACCCTGCTTTTTTTTGAATTATAAGTCTGATCTTTTGAAGATTGGATTCTTTGATCCTCTTCTAATTCTTTTGAAAAGTCAGATCAATTGAATTAAATATAATTAAATGAATGAACGAATGAAATGGAAATATTCCTTCGATGTTCATTATTCAGGTACGATCAGAAGTTTAAAATTGATCATATTGGAGAGATAACGAAGACATTTTTTTATGCCCTAATCGCGGAAAGTTTAGCGATAAATAGATTTAGCCGCTAAGTATTTATGTAATTAGGGTTTGCAACAATTGATAGATGGAAATATGTACATTCTTGTTTTTTGATAAGGTACTAGTGGTTTAAGAATCATTTATATATATATATATATGTAAATATATATTTATATTTCTTTACATTCTTTAAAGTCTTACAGTATATTCAGTTAAGGAACAAATTTTGATTTTGATTCTCGGTGATTGACGGTTTTTGCATATCTTTACACACTTTTAAAGGAGTTGGCATAATGCATAACTTCCTCGGAGCATTCTTCAAACAGATATATGATTAGTTCTTGTTGAAACACCCTTTGTTGTTATCAAACTATATTTCCACAGTGACGTTTACTTCAGTCAGAGAGTTAGTAAACTAAGGCTCAGAGACTCGTCTAAGAACCTGAGATCCACAGCCAATGTTTGGTAACTTGAACTATGTAATAGTATTTGGTATTCTACTGTATCTCCACAATAACCACACTAGTTTTCAATTACATTTACTAGTTATATGTCAATTGACACTGTTTAACAATTTCTAAGTAACTAACAAACATTTTGACGCCACTTTTTGATCGCGAAATATCCCCCACACAATTTGAAAAAACCTCCACCCTTACCAATTACTATATATAATGAACAATATTTCTACTCCTATCCTTCTTCTTCTACTACTTCCTACTTCTCTTCTTCAACTCAATTAAGTCCAATTCAATCTCAAGAAACTCAATTGATCTTATATAATGTCTTTAGCAGGTAAAGTGTTCAAATTAGCTAATGGTACTACCATTCCAGCTGTCAGTTATGGTACAGGAACCAAATGGTTTAAATATGGTAGAAATGAAATTGACACTACATTGGTCGACACCTTAGTCAAGGCCATTGATTTGGGATTCACTCATATTGATGGTGCTGAAATCTATAACACCGATTATGGTGAAGCCTTGATTAAGTCCAAAGTTAAACGTGAAGATATTTATATCACTGATAAATATTTTGCTGGTGATTCTTCCTTCACTAAGGGGAAACATTCCCAAGCTGCCAATCCATATGAAGCTTTAAAGGCCTCATTAGCCAGATTTAAGTTGGAATATGTTGATTTATATTTACTCCATACTCCATACATCTCTAAGGAATCTCATGGATTTGATTTGATTGAAGCATGGCAATATCTTGAAAAATTAGTTGATGAAGGTTTAACTAAAAGTATTGGAGTTTCCAACTTTTCTGTAGAAGATATTCAAAAGATTTTAGATTCAAATCCAAAACATAAACCAGTTGTTAATCAAATTGAATACTCTGCTCAATTACAAAATCAAACTCCAAATATTGTTAAATTTTCTCAAGATCACGGTATTTTAGTTGAAGCTTATGGTCCATTAGGTCCAATCACCAAAGGTAAAGGTGGTCCATTGGATACTATTGTGGAAACCTTGGCTAAGAAACATGGTAAAACAGATGGTCAGATTTTATTAAGATGGGTCTTACAAACTGGTGTATTACCAATCACCACTTCAGGTAAGGAAGATAGAATCAAGTCTTTCTTGGAAATTTTTGATTTCGAATTAACTCCTGCTGAAGTTGAAGAAATCACTACTGCTGGTCAAAAGAAAATTCTTAGGCAATTTTCTCAAGAATATGCCAAGTATGATAAATAATTATATTAATGTATGTTTGATATATACGTGAATTTATATAGCTATGTTTTTTAATTAAATATTTGTGTGCAATGAGTTAACTTAAGTTATGGCAATTGAATGCTAATATCATTTATGATTCGTCCTACATCTTGTATATGACCATTAATAACCAGATCATTTTCAATAACATCTTGAAACACCAATAACCCTTGCCTTTGATCTATCCTAGCTAATGTGGAGAACTTCTTCTGATGGATCATACTAAATATCACATCCTCAATATCAACTGTATCCTGTGGAACTTCTAAGAGTTGGTAAATCTTTGTGAGTTTGATGGATTTATAATATTTTGGTAATTTGACAAGATTATTCTCTAATAAATTAATCAATAATAATTTCGAATCAAGATAATTCGTAATCAAATAATAATAATTATTCTTGAAATCATGGGATAAGATCTCATTTAAGTTATTAATTTTGATTAATCTTTCTGACCTTATTAATTTCAAAACACCAAGTAATTCATCGTGTTCACCGCCATCAACATTATCACCATGGAATGTATCAGCAAGGTAATTTATAGCAATAAACTTCCGGAAATCATAACTTGAAATTAGACATAGTTGAAGAATTTTCAATTGAATTAATGTTAAAAGTCGGGGGAACATTTGGGATGGAATATAATTTGTAATCAACATTTTTTTATTAATTAATTCAACAAATTTTTGATAATTGGGTTGTTTGATTAAGAATTGGAAATCAGTTAACAAATCATTATACTTAATCTTGATGTATATTTCCCGTGTTGGTGTGTTCTCCGTATGACCTGGTGCAAGGATTTTCTTTAAATTGACATCTGATTGAAGTGACTTGAACTTAGATTCGATTTCCTTGATATCAAAGGGTGGTGGCAGTTTCAAAATAGCTTCTACTTTGAGTAGTAGAATTATGATCTTATATAATTCATCAGTGATGTCTGATTCGTCTACCAAACTTAAATCGATCGATTCAAGTCGGCTTATCTTCTCTTCTTCGGTGATTGAAGACGCTAGTACATTATCTAATGATGACATGATAGGTATGATTGATCGACTAAAGAAATAGATAAAAGAGTTAGTTATAAGCATAAGGGTAATATTATACTTACGCCATCTTCAAAAATAGACTGCATATATATACATTAGCCTAACATCAAAATTTATCTATATAGATAATAATTCTTCATGAATTATAGTTTGAATAATATTAGAATTATTAGTTACAAATCTTGTACTTTCAGTAGTTAGCCTTTCGCTAATAGTCTGTAAGAAAAAGACACTATCGCTCGTTTCATTGGCAAGTAAACTACTACAATAATTCTGTGTGCAAAATTCAGTCGCTACTTCGGCTTGATGATTGTCCATTAGAGTGTCGTTGACAACAACAACTAGTTTCTTATTCAACTTCAAGGCATCAATGATTGATCCTGTTCCAGCATGAGATACAATCAAATCTGCTTGATGGATGTAGTAGTCTATATTATTGGAAAATGGTAGTAATACCAACTCAAATGATTCTGAATTGTAGACTTTCACATTATCACCGTCTGGATACTTAGTGGATGACAATTCTATTAGACTCAATTCTTTAATAGTATTTGATGAAGTTAATGTTTGCAATAGGAAGTTTTCGCTTATATTAGTATTATCTTTTATTTCATTCCCATATTGAACTATCAATCTGTTAAATCCCAATGAAGGTAGTCCCTTGATGAATTCCACGATCAATACATTCTGAACCAATGCTTTGAAGGTGATTGTGGCTCCAGTCGTTACCAACAATGTCGACATGGTGATGTTTGATGATGTAAAAAAGATGAGTTCTGTTTAGATCCGTTTCAATGAACTCGGTTGTTCTAAATTCAGTTATTTCCAGTGGGTTAAAAATTAGAATTTTTTTGCTCCACGTTAACTATTGGTGATTCACCACTAGCCGTCTTAACTCTCTTTCTGTACATATGTAAATACTGAAAATAATGTTATAACAACTAGTCATAACGAAGAAAATTTTATTCACGTAGAAGTATAGCCTGTTGAAACTTTGACAGAAGCAGAAAGTCGTCTCTTGCTGAATTACAATCACAAGCAGCTTGCTTATAATTTTGTTGACTTAGAGTAAATAATTTTGCATACATACGAGTCCTAGAATATAGGTCCTACAGCATTGGCGCTTGGTATAAGCGACTTCATAGAATTGCCTTGTGCTTGATATCCAGTCGTCTTTTCTTCCAATTCAACGGTTGACCGGCTCTTTTCATTGTTTTTTTTTAAACCTTGATTTAGTTTGTATCTATATTGATCAATCAATCAATCAATCAATCAAATATTGCCTTCGTTGTCTTTCCATCGATTCATTTTCTTTGCCGTATGTTTCATCCAATGCTTTCTCAAAATGATTACAACTTCGTTATGGGAAGGTAAGGGAAGTATGGTAGGTAGTTGTCACTAGTAGTGAGATGAACTTGATGATATCATTGGTAATCTTTGGTTCAAAAGTATCAGCTTTATAGAAAACCATTTGGATGTAATAATTGACTAAGATGAGTAATAATGATGAGTAATGTCAGGCTGAACAATATAATATCAAATTAGGTTAATCTCCTGGTTCATAATGTTTAATTCCTCTTCAGTATTATACAGCACGGTGATTCACTATGAAAATTACACAAAATTTTACCAAGTGAATCACCATACATAAAGGAAAAAGACGTTAAAGTTTCAAGCTTGAGAGTTGCAACCAAAAAGTAGCAGGAATATAAATATGAATAGAATTATACCTTTGTTATCAATTCTATCAAATTCTTTTAACTTATTTACTCCATACATACAGATAATATCATAGTATAATCAAATCAGAAAAATCAAATAAAAATATAACAAAAATGGCAGGTCAAAGTTATTTTATTACCGGTGGTAATCGTGGTATTGGTTTTGAATTAGTCAAAATCTTAAGTGCAGCTAATGTTGAAAACAAAGTCATTGCAACTGCTCGTGATGTTTCCAAGGCTGTTGAATTAAATGAATTGGCTAAGAAATCCGGTAATGTTGTTGTATTCCCTCTTGATTTGAACGACGATAAATCAATTGATGCTATTGATACAGAACTTTCTAAGATTACTACTAGTATTGATGTTTATATTTCCAATGCTGGAATTTCTGATTCATATACTACTGTTCTTGAATGTCCTAAAGATGTGTGGTTGAACCATTACAATGTCAATTCATTAGCTCCTATTTTGGTCTTACAAAAGATTCATAAATTTTTATTGAAGGGGCAAACCAAGAAGATTGCGTTCATTTCATCAGCCGTCGGTTCACTCACCAACTTTCTTCCTACTCCCATAAGTGCATACGGTCAATCCAAAGCTGCTCTTAACTTTGCGGTCAAGGAATTAAGTGTTGAATTGAAAGCAGATGGTTTTGTTGTCGTTGCAATCAGTCCTGGTGTCGTCTCTACCGATATGGGTAACTATGGAGCTCCAAAAATTCTTGCCAACTCACCATTCTTGCTTCCTGTCTTTGATAGTTTGAACTTAACTCCAGAACAGAGTGGTACTCAAGTTGTTGATACTATTGAAACTTTGAAGGAAGAAGAAAATGGTCTTTTCTTGAATTATGACCACACTGAGATTGCCTATTAGTTATAGCTGTTGTTCTCTGAGTTCAATAGCTTTTATAGTACATAGCTAGTTAGTATCACTTTACATAAGTTTTCCCAGTTTTCAAGAATAGATCTAGTTAATATTTTGCTTAACAGTTTGTAATATAGTGAGACTTCATGAAGGTGAAGCCTGAAATGTTGCCTAAACCGTCTTGAGATAATGAAGTAGTGGTGTAGAAGATATAAGTTTCCACCCTCTGGTTATTTTTGCTAAATAATTTGTTACTAAAATTGCTGTGGATAGCTTCCTTGGTTGAATACATTGCTGAGTATGATTAGCTGTGTCATTGGGCCTTTAAGAGATTCCTGGAATAATTAATGAGGACAATATGCAATTACCATATTGCAAGTATATTCCTAATTGGGTTATTGGAGGCAAGGATGTATGGAGGCAAGGAGTCACAAAATCCGTCAACTTCGTATCTCCGTTCCTATTGGTATGACTAATCAACAAGGCTGCAAATAATTATTAGAGCTAAAAAAGTTGACAGGTGAAGCACCCCAAGAGGAGATTAGTAAGGCATAGCAATCATGAACATCGAACTTCTCTCAAATTGCAAATGGTTGCCAAATTCAAAATATGGCAAAAAGAACTATAAATACGAGCTTCTATTTTGGTATTGTCATATATGTATAATAATATCAAACTTAAAAAATAACCTAAAAAGAAATACAAACATGGTAGGTCAAACCTATTTTATTACCGGTGGTAATCGTGGTATTGGTTTTGAATTAGTTAAAATCTTAAGTGCAGCTAATGTTGAAAACAAAGTCATTGCAACTGCTCGTGATGTTTCCAAGGCTGTTGAATTGAAGGAATTAGCTAAGAAATCCGGTAATGTTGTCGTTTTCTCTCTTGATTTAAACGATGATGAATCAATTGAAGCTATTGATACGAAACTCTTGAAAATCACTGATTCAATTGATGTTTATATTGCCAATGCTGGAATTTCTGATGCTTACTATACTGTTCGTGATTGTCCAAAAGAGGTATGGTTGAACCATTATAGGGTTAATGCATTGGCTCCAATCTTGGTCTTTCAGAAGATTCATAATTTCTTGTTGAAAGGCCAGTCAAAGAAAATCGCTTTAATTTCCTCGATTCTTGGCTCCATTACTAACTATTTGGCGACACCGGTAAGTGCATATGGTCAATCCAAGGCTGCTCTTAACTACACCGTCAAGGAATTAAGTGCAGAATTGAAAGCAGATGGTTTTGTTGTCGTTGCAATCAGCCCCGGTACAGTTTCCACCGATATGGGTAAGTATGGTGTTCCCCATATTTTTGCCAACTCACCATCTTTTGATCCTCTGACAGTTGATTTCATAACTCCTGAAGAAAGTGGTACTCAGGTTGCTAATACCATTGAAACTTTAACGGAAGAAGACAATGGTCTTTTCTTAAACTATGACCATACTGAAATGGCATATTAGTTTTAATCTAGTTTTATAGTATATTTCTAATTATAACTTTAATATACTTTCTGCTAGCCTGAGTGAATCAATTTCTCCCTTTGTAGTAACCCCATTCCAATTGAGTTCACTCAAATATGATATTTCTGGAAAGTTGCTTAACTCTTATCATGATGAGTATTTAGTTCTTGAACATGCTTTACTTCGCCATTGCGGTGGAGCCGCACTCCAAATTGGAAAAAAATGGTCACATGACTTTTGTTTACTCTTTCCTGTATATTACCATGATCTCGAAATATACGATCGTTTAAAAGAAAAAGTATTAGCAACAAGGTAAAAAAAAATATGTAAATAGTGAAAATTAGAATCAGATCTCCCATCCCAATAGGTTTTTCAAACAGATCAAGGTCCAGATCGATCGATCCACATTTTCAAAACCGATGAGATTAATCACTTACGCCATCATCCCCATAGGGATCTTCTTACTATTTGACTTTTTATTCTATAGTTGGTTACCCACCAACTATGTGTTTGACAAGGAAGTTCTTGGTCAACTTTCAAACCAAGTCTTGGCCAACCACCCCGACGGGAACGCCACGGCCATCTTACAAGAGTTGGCCCCACTCATCAAGGACGCGTATCCCGGCATAATCAACGAGTTAAACTTTGACGACTGGGTTTATAATAATGCAGGTGGAGCCATGGGATCAATGTTTATTCTTCATGCTTCTATATCGGAATATTTGATTTTCTTCGGTACGGCCGTAGGTACAGAGGGTCATACTGGGGTTCACTTTGCCGATGATTATTTCACCATATTGACGGGTCAACAATCAGCCGCCTATGCTGGTGCTCTTGAACCTGAAGTATATTATCCTGGTGATCAACATCATTTACCAAAGGGGAAGTATAAGCAATATGCCATGCCTAGTGGGTCGTTTGCATTGGAGTTGGCCCAGGGTTGGATCCCTGCCATGCTTCCGTTCGGGTTCTTGGATACGTTGACTTCGACATTGGATTTCCAAACTTTCGGTAGAACTGCTTGGTTCACGGGGAAAGATATGGTTAAGAATTTACTTAATGGGAAATTCTGAACCTTTTTCCTGTTTATAAAATTAAAAAGGAGATAAGGAAGATTGCTTAGATTACATATATATAGATAGATATAATTGTATGTATACACACATGTATATTTGTTTTTTTTTATAATTATACAAAATTAATATTAGTTAAGAAGAAAGTGTAGAAAATTATATCAACAACAAATATTAGCAAGGAATGAAAAGGAAAAGGGAAAGCAAAAGCATGAAAATCATCATGTATATGTATATATATGTATGGGAAATGGAATATAAAAATTAATGGGATAAAACATAAAGGTGACGGGAGTAACATCAAATCAATACTAATATGTATTGTTTTGCTTTGAATGTTATGAACTTTTGGAGACATGAAATTATTTTTTATTTATTATTATGAAATCAATTTACTTGTGATAAGATAGATCAATTGGAAATCTATTTTTACTCTAATTGGATGGTGGGTGGGGGGGTATTAAACATATCCACCTAATTGTAACAATGATTTAGCTACGCTAAAACTGTTTGGGGTGGCAAAGTTGTTATTAGCAATGGGTGAAGATGAAAGAATGTTTGTACTACTATGAGATTTTGATTTTTGAGAAAATGTATTGTTGGGATTGACAGTACCATTAGCATCATGACCAAGTTTACCTGAGTTAGACATCATGGTGGTGGTATTATTAGTAGTATTAAGTATGGTTTCATTGTCTTCATCTATAGTCGTGTCATCATTATGGACGTTACTAATGGCACTACTTGAAGTATTATTATTATTATACCTTGATGAGTTAGGAGTTTTCAAAATCTTACTAATGGATGGCAAAATTGTCGTCTTTGGATTTGTAAGACTGTTATTATTGTTATAGTCGCTACTGGTGACTTTTATAGAAGGAATAGACGTAGATGCAGATGATGTATTGGTATTAGTGTTGATGGATGTGGTTGTAGTAGTAGTTGTTGATATTTTTGCATTATTTGTTGTATCATTTGCAGCAGCAGCAGCCGCGGCAAATGGAAGGATAAAAGAATTTTGTGAGAATGATTTAATAAATGATATTGAAGAATCAATTTCAGGTTCTACTTCCACGACGGTCCGTTTCAACTTGGGTAATATTGCAGATGATAAGGATGAAGATTTTGATTCTGAATTGGAAGAATAAAAAATAGAATTCTTTTTAATTTGAAATAATTTCAATTTTTGAATTTTCTTATTATTCTTAGAATTGAATTGTTTCTTATATGCAATATTCGACAAGGAGGCCGGTTTCTGATTTTGACTTTGGTTTGGGTTGGGCTTGATGTTATTGGTTGTTAAATTGACATTGACTGAAGATAAGTATGAGTTTTCTGGAGGTGTTGGCAAATAACTTGATTGTCTTGATACAGGAGTTGGAGAGGGAGAATTGAAACTATCAATTTTATTGAATTGAGGAGACAATGGTTTAGTTGATGTAGTTGATGAAACTGAAAAGTCTGGAGGATTGGCAATAATGATTGGTTTTGTTGATGTAGTAGAATGCTTTCTAATGGTTGTTGTTGTGGTTGTTGTTGTAGATGAAGTAGTTTTACTTGATAATGAGGATGGTTCATTTCTTTGTTGTTGTAATTTATAAAGAGCCAATTGTAATTTCAATTTCAATTTTGTGGCTGCTAACCCTGCCGTATCATTCTTAAACACGCTAATCTTGGAAATATTATGATGGGTATTATTATGAATATGATTACTATTATTATTATTATGATGATGATGATGAAGATGATTATGATTTCTATATTTTGGAGACGTCGATGTTGACATAGAAGTTGAAGAAGAAGATCTAAAATCAGAGAAACTTGCCATTTTGGTGGCAGCAGTAGCACCACCACCACCACCTCCATGGAATTTCCTTTGATGAGGGAAGGATGAAAATGGTAATGATGAAGCAGATGGAGAAGTAGTCATTGAATAAGATGATCTATTGAAACCACCAATTAAGTCACTATTATTTCTTCTATTAAGAAGAGGAGTCAATGCTAAGGAAGGAGAGGCTGTAATCAATCTTGATCTTGATTTAGGGGAGAATTGTTGTTTTCTTCTTCTTTTAAGAGGAGTACTTGAGTCTGAGCGGAAGGATGAACCAAACATTGATGATGATTTACTAGAAGGTGATTTAGAAGACGCGGTTGATGATGACGAAGCAGGAGCTGAGTTTAAGATTGAAGGTTTGATAGGTTCCAAAGCAGAGGATCTGTTTGTGGTGATGGACATGATTGATTGAATGAATGAATGGTTGTCGCGTCTATTAATGAATGGTATTTTGGGTTATGTTATGATATGAGATGATATGATATGATTGAATAGTAGATTGAGTGGATGAAGATGAAGATGAAGATGAATACCAATTGATTAATGGAAAGGAAAGCAAAGCAAACAGTTACCAATGATAGATATTAATATGATTAACAACAAAGAGTTAGAATTCTCGCGTCTGAAGTTTTCATATATAGTAACAAATAAATAACAGTACTAAAAAAAAAAAGTATATTTATTTACTTTTAGTGACTAACTGGAAACTTAGAAGTAAAGGGTATAGAGATTATAAGTTTTAGATGATGTGTATAGATGTTTTATGTGTGTTGTGTTGTGTTTTGCTTTGCCTTTAACGTGTATTGTGCTCTTGTATAATTATGTTCTCCAATTGGTAGTTACCAAAACTTTTTGTTTGTTTTTGTTTACATTTTTTGTGTTTAAGCTTTTTTGGATTTTCGCATTTTTCAAAAATTTTGGCGTCTTTATTTTTTAGGTCTTTAGAGAGGGATCTCTGTATGTATATTAATTATGTCATTTTCTTTTAAAAAAAAAAATGTTTACATTTTGGTAACGAGGACACGCCTCAATCATTTTATATATATGATTTAAACAATTTTCAATTTACCGGTTAAACCAACCATAATCTAGCCAATATACTTCAAACATCAACGCGGTATATATTGTTTGATGATCACGCTTAATGGTATGAAACAATCTTGTTCGTTAAACACGTATTATCTCTTGATCAAAAGTATATCTACTAAAATCACGCTTTTTTGATCAAAAAAATTTATACTTGTATGTTTGTATGTTTCTTTATATACATATGTATGTACGATATACATTCGTATATCGTAAATACATAAACAACTAAAAAAAAACAATGGTACCAACAATTGCAATTGCAATTATTAATAATTATTGTTTATTACCAAAATCAACAAACAATAACAACAAACCCTCTAAATTAACTTTGTTTTAATTGTCTTCTATTCTCTTATATTGCCAACAACTTGTTTACACTTACGAAATTAAACTAAAATCAAACTGGTAAGTTATTGGTCTTTAATATATTTATCATCAGTCTATAACCATTAAGCAATGGATGAATGAAAAAGGATCTTTAGAATTGACTTTCCCTGCCTATTTTCCCCCAACAGGGTTTTTCACACTATTCCCCTTAAAAAGAAGAATTTTTCTTAGCGACTCTTTTTCCCCTAAATGGGTTGGTTTTTCATTTTTTTCAGCCCTTTTCTCATTTTTATGTCCCCCTACACTACCCTTTTTTTCTTTGTTTACCCTGTATGATATTCCCCCTAGTCATAAAAATTAGGGAGAACTTTTTTTTTT
Source organism: Scheffersomyces ergatensis (assembly GCA_030575095.1). NCBI lineage: Eukaryota > Fungi > Ascomycota > Pichiomycetes > Serinales > Debaryomycetaceae > Scheffersomyces > Scheffersomyces ergatensis. Next base: position 194,818 of record JAJMHX010000012.1, on the reverse strand, counting down.
TCTTCTATCTCTTCTCAAAAAATTATATGAAAAATTTCGCATGAAAATCTCACAACATTTGAATTTTCAGTAACCTTTTAGTATGAGATTACTCCAGAATCTCAATTCATTTTGAAAATTTTGGATTTATATATATGTATATTTTTGTATATGACTTGAAATGTAGACTGAACCGAAGACGTAATTGATCATGAATTCTTCTTATATAGAATATATGATATATACTAAAGACTAAACTATAGAATAATTTATGGTAATATATACACGACCCTCTTTTCCATAGTAAAAGAGGAAAACAAATCGAATTACATAAGCACTGATTTAATAGTTACGTAATCATATAGATAAAAATAAATCACCATATTAGATAAAGGGAGAGGAGGCAAAAGCCTATCAAAATCTCATCCTTTACTACCACATTTACCAGCATCATCATCAACCAACCAACCAACAAAACAACGCAATTACAAGAATAAGAATAAGAATAAAAACAATACTAATACTAATAAGAATATAATCCATCCACTATGTTAAGATCAAAGTTATCCTCCCTAAGGGAATTCATCACCCCTATAAATCATGCCTCCAACTTCTCCACCACTGGTCAAATTAGTCCTCTTGAATTCGTACTGGCGGGAGATTATTTGGTCGATAAGTTTCCTACTTGGTCCTGGGGTCCTTGTCCTGAAAGCTTACATAAGAGCTTCTTACCCCTGGATAAACAATTCCTTATCACGAAACATGTGCCGAGTTTACAGAGGGCTGGTCATTATTTAAGTGGCGGTGTTAATGATGATGATGAGTTTGAAGAGGAGGAAGAGATAAATGATGATAATGAAGATGAACATGATAGTGATGGCTGGACCAAAACTAGAAAGGTGATCAAGACAAAGAAGGACATAACTGTAAAGGAGGGTGAGGGCGATGATGACCATATAGAAGAGTCACAACAAGTAGCAAAAGATGAACTCAATCAAATCGATGATATAGATGAATTCTTAGATGAGAATGCCGAAAGTGACCTTGATTCAAATGCCGAAGATGACTATGATGATTTAGAATTAATTAATAATCCTAATTCAAACTTGAGAAGGTATGATCTTTACATTACTTATTCAACATCATATCGTGTTCCTAAATTATATTTGGTGGGTTATAATTCAAATGGGATCCCCCTCTTACCCAAACAAATGTTGGAGGATGTCAATGGTGATTACAAGGATAAAACAGCCACTATAGAGACTTTACCCGTGGCCCACAATACCACATCCATTATGATTCATCCTTGTAGACACGCCTCGGTCATGAAGGTGTTTATGAAACATTCGACGTCCAAGAAACAACGAGAAGTACTGGAGTTGTCAAAGAATTTGAAGGGCTTGAGTGTTAATGCTGATGACGATGATGATGATGAGGAGGAGGAGAAGGATACTGAACCAACGGGGATTCGTGTGGATCAATACCTTACCATCTTTTTGAAATTCATGTCGAGTGTTATTCCCGGAATTGAATATGATTATACCATGGATGCGTTATAACTTGCTTATATTTTCACCTGAATTATTATTATCATATATATAAAGTGTTTTTAGAATTGTTGTATAGTTTGTGTTTAATTTTAATACTATTTTATATTTATATTAATCTTTATTTCTTAAACATAACTATTCTTTATTTTCGGCACTTTGATTAAACAAACTACAATCTTTGACCCATTACAAGCCTTTATAATCATAGACGACACCATGATTGAAAAATGTTAATTCTTTATGGGCTTTTTGAGCTTTGCCCGCTACTCAATTCATACTTGACATAACATTAAAATAGAATACATAACTAAGAAATGAATGTGTCAGTGTAATAACAATCATACACTTAAAAATGTATATTATCGAACAAAGATACTTTTATACTTGTAGAAACTTATGGTTCTCCATTAATCCATGGAAATCTTTACTGGAGCCTCGTCATTTTTAGAAAATCCTTGGTGGAGCATTATAAAAAAATTATTATATATTTCGGATTGACGTTGATTATTTTCTTTATCAAGGAGTCCAAATGGTTTGAGTCGGACCCTCCGTTAAACGGGATTGACCGCTTGGTTTAACGAAGTCATATTTTTCGGCTTCAATATCAAGAGCTTAGCTTGGGAAGTGTAATGAAACTAGCAGGAATGGTCGAGGTTCGAATCAAGTATAGCAACAAAATTGTATATGCAATTACAAATGAATGTAAGGCCAATAAATGGAAAACCCTCGACTAATCGTGCACTATCCCATTAAGAATCATGAACCAAAAGATTCATATTATCAACAAAGACAGTTTTATAGAACTATGATGTACAGAGTACTCTATTCAAAATTCACCCACACTAATTTTTACAGTACCACCATCACTTCTAGCAAAACCTCGATGGAGCATTTTAATAAATTTATCATACTCAGATTCAGATTCTTCAGATTCAGATTCGAAGTCGGATTCGGATTCGGATTGAGATTGGTTATTTTCCTCATTAAAGCTTCTAATTGGATCGAATCTAACCCATCGTAAACAGGATCGACCAACTGGTTCAATGAATTCGTATTTTTCGGCTTTGACAATAAGAGCTATTTCAATTAATGTAGGATGTGTGTTGAAACTAGATGGAATGGTGAAAGTTTTGAGTGAAGACTCAGTAATAATTTGAAGCGAAAATAAATTGCGAGGTAATAATAAAGTATCGTCAATCGTTTCAATACCATCTCCACTAATTGAGAGATCTGTGAGATTAGGTAAAATACTTGAACTTTTAAATAATTGCCAGGCACTTGATAATTCCGAAAAATGATTTGAGTCTATCGACAACAGATTTATATTCGGAGGCGGAATCCAATTATTCAAAGTTTTGATAGGAAGATGCCACAATTCAAGCGATCGCAAATTGATTAATTCATCCCAATAGTTGCATTTCAATAAATCAAGCTTTTCAACTTTGTCAGTCAATAATCTAAAATATTCTAAACTTGGAGGAAATTTCGAAGTCTCTAAATTAATTTCACAACTACGTAGATCAAGTTTTTCCAAATTTGATGGATAAGTTGTGGAACCCAAATTATAGTTTGTTAAATTGAGGCATTTCAAATTTGGGGGAAATTTGAAACCAAGAGGTGGGGATGATTTATTATGACACTTCATTTCTAGCTCTTCTAGCGAATTAGGCAAACTAATAAATATACTCCAATCAAATATTTCCTCGCTGAAAATAGATAATTTCTTCAAATTTGTGGGCCATCCAGTTTCACTTACAATGATTGGATTTGATTTTTGTACAACTCGTAGATCAATAGTTTTTAATTCTGGAGGCCATATTACTTCATCGTTATCATCAGCAAATTTTAACCCTATATCAGTAAGACCGAATGAACCTAACTCGATCGACTTCAAGCTTCTTGGTAAAGAGGATACAGGAATATGAATATCATTCAAGTTCTCTCCTATGATCTTTAACTTTTCTAATTTTGGTGGAAAGTCAATCATTTTGAATTGTTCACTATTAATATTACCACTTTCGAAGGTTAATGACAACAACGATGTAGGAAGATATAACTTAGTTATTGCTAAGTTTAAATGACGAAAAGTTAAGTTCAAAGTTTTTAGTTGACTTGGGAATGCCAAAATGGGACAATTGTTTGGATTCTTCCGTAAGGTAATCTCTGATAATGATGGATGATTTAAATATTTATGACTTGTAAAGAGATCATCACTTACATTATGGTCTAGTGTTAATGCATTAAGATTGGGTAATAATTTGACTATTTGGAGATCAACATTTCCCTTAACACTTTTCTCGATATAATCAATCACATCTATTTGTTCTGCTTTAAGAAGCTTGTCACGATGTTTGCTTATTATTTCAAATATTAAATCTAAAGACCCATGGAATTGTATTCTTTGAGGAATTATATCAGGAAGACTTACAAGTGAATCAACTAAAGCTGTATTGTGGATTGGAATCAGATTCATGAGTTTGTCTTCAATCATTTCTGCATAATGGTAATATATAGGTATTTCTTCAATGAATAATTCTTTGGTGAAATATTCTTGGATTATAGAATTTCTTAAGATTTGGAAATCAGTGGATGCTAATAAGACTTTTATCACATAGTCTTGTGGCAATAGATCCACGATTTGAATTAATATTTCATGAGGGAGCAGTTCAAACTTGGAAGATTCATATTTGGAGGCGGTTGTCGAATCATAATCTTCTAATGATAACAATTCCATCTTTGATAAGTATAGACTATGATCCAATTGTTAGTTGTTGTTAGTTGTTCATTAATATTTTAGAGTACTTGTATTTTATGTTAATTCTAATTTTAGATCATGTTTGTTTGTAAAATAATAAAGGAATTATATTTATAGAGCATAAAATAATATAGTGGAAAAAGTGTTAAACAGAAGAAACTCTTTATAGGTAAAGTAAATGAGAGAATATTTGCCTTCTATCTTAACCCACTGGAAATATTTACGTCAGCACCATCACTTCTAGTAAATCCCTGGCGTATTTTTAAAAAATTATTACGATAGGCATTATTTTCATTATCAAAGCGTCTAGATGGGTCAAATCTAACCTTGCGTAAATGACATCGACCAGTTGGTTGAATGAATTGATATTCGTTGGCTTTGAAACTAAGAGTTAGTTCACTTAACGTAGGATGTGTATTGAAACTAGATGGAATGATCAAAGTTTCTACAGAGTAGTGATTTGTTAGATCTAATGACAATAAATTGCAAGGTAATGATATATTAGGATCTATAGTTTCAATCTTATTTGCAACAATTTTTAAGCCTTTTAGATTAGGTAAGTCATTTGGATTTTTAAATAATGGCCAGGTGCTTGATAATGTAGAAAGTTGAACTTCTTTTAATGACAATTCGTTCATATTAGGTGGTGGAATCCAATTATCCAAAGTTGTGATCGGAAGACCCCACACAACAAGTTTTTCCAAGTCGAATAATTTACGCCAATTGGCGAATGTCGCTAAATCAATTTCAATTTGGTCGAAAATTGAATTAATTACTAAAGATTTTAAACTTGAAGGAAATTCATAATCCTTTAAAGTGATCTTACAAGCATCTAGAACTAGATATTCTAAATTTTGTGGATAATTCATGTGGTCCAAAGTATAATTTTTTAAACTTAAGTATTTCAAATTTGCGGGAAATTTGAACCAAGGAGATGGTAGTGGAGATTCATGAGTAACATCCTGTTTGAGTCCCATTGAAGTTAATTCGAAATATTCAACCGAGCTAGGTAAATCAATAAATCTATACAAATCAAGTAGGCCTGCAGTCGAAATAATCAATTTCTTCAAATTTCTGGGCCATCTTTCACTTATAATGATCGGCATTGATTCTTGAAGGAAATGTAGATCAATAGTCTCTAAGTATGGAGGCCATTTTACTTCATTATTATCGTCATCAAACTTCAATCCTATATCAAGAACCTCAGTAACACTACGAGAGTGTATTATAATTGATTTCAAGGTTCTTGGCAAGGAGGATATAGGGATATGAATATTATTCAACTTATATCCTTCGATCTTTAATTTTTCTAATGTTTGTGGGAAGTTAGCCATTCTGATTTGTCCAACATTAAGGTTATCCGCCTCGATAATTAATGATAGCAATGACGTTGTAAGGTATAACTCAGTAACTTCAAAGTTTTGAATATATTGTTTTAATTGATTTGGAAATTTCACAATTGGCCAATTTGGTAAATCTTCAGACCAATACAATTTAGACTCTTTTAGTGAGGGATAATTTGTAAATTTAAAGTTTGTAAAGAGCCCAGGAATAATAGTGTCATTTAATGATATTCTACTGATGTTGGGTAATATTCTGATTATTTGGAGATCATAATCTTCGTTACAACTTTTCTCTCGATTGTCTGTCACATTTAATTGCTTTACCTTAAGAAGCTTATTATGATGTTTGCTTATTATTTCAATTATTGAACCAAAACTTCCATGAAATTGTATTCTTTGAGGAATTATATCAGGAATACTTAGTAATGAATCAATTATAGCCGTATCGTTTATTGAAATGACATTCAATCTTTTAGGTTTATCAGCTACAGATTCTATGAATAGATCATTTGTGAAATATTCTTGGATGATAGAATTTCTTAAGTTTTCGAATTGAGTGGCTACTAATAAGACTTTTATAACATAGTCCTGTGGTATAAGATCCACGATTTGAATTAATATTTCATGAGGAAGACGTTGGATTTGATTGGTAAAGAATCCAAAAACATATCCACGGGTGGTCAAATCAGAATTCTCAAGTGATAATTTATCCATCTTGATTACCATAGATTATGATTCAAATCAATAGGGGATGGCAATCGGAGTTGATTGAAGTTGATGTTTAAATAAAATAGAATTGTTATCAATTCATTCATTTATATGTAAATGTCTTCATTCTAAAATTAGAAAGGAATAAGATTGTAAAATTAGAAAATAATAAGATTCTGTTTTTAGAATTAATTTGAGGGGATATTATTGGTAGCGCAATAAGAGGTATATAAAGAATAAAGATAATTTTATACTGAAACTAATGAAGATTGGATCTTCTAATCAATTTTCCAGAATATCCAGAACCATAATACACTCGCCGTAAACTGGATCGCCCAATTGGTTCAATGAATCTAAAGTTTTTGGCATCAACCTGAAGGTTCATTACCTTTAACATAGCACGAGTATTCAAAATAGGTGGAATAGTCAATTATTGTATGGGTGAATTTAATCTTTATTTCTTAAACATAACGATTAGCTATATTAAGATTATGTAACTATTCTTTATTCACTTTGATTAAATAAACTCCAATTCTTGGCTCATTCTAAGTTGAAAACCAAAGCCTTCATAATCATAGACATCATCTTAATCATGGTAATTCTTCATGAGATTTCCCCCTTACTCAATTCATACTAGACTAGTAACAAAATAGATACGTAACCAAGGAATGAATATAAGCCCAATGTCAGCAAATCTCCAGAAAAATCGTCAACTGGTTAATTAGAGTTATGAACTAAAAGATCTAACTTATCAACGAAGACAATTTTATAGAACTATGATGTACAGAGTACTCTATTCAAAATTCATCCACAGTAAGTTTTACAGTACCACCATCACTTCTAGCAAAACCTCGATGGAGCATTTTAATAAATTTATCATACTCAGATTCAGATCCAACTTCAGATTCGGATTGACTTTGGATTTTTGCAATAGTATAACTTTTATTTAGTCACTGTAAATAGACAATGAGTAAATGATCGAAGAAAGAGAAACTAAGAAATTTCTGGGGAAGGGAGAGGGAGAGGGAGAGGGAGAGGAGGTTTTGTATATTTTAGAATAAAGTCTCCCAGGATGGTAGAGTCTTAGCATCCTAATATCAGAAATCACATGCCTTTCTATATATAAAGACCATACATATCAATATATATGGAACTGTCGTGTAAGGGCTAATATAGGATCAAATCAACTAACAGATTAGATTAAACTTAACTGTAAAACCAACATTTGGTGTCTGTCCAAGTTGGCATGGAATAGGACTGATTTAGCCTGTTGAGGTTTAATGCCTAGTTTGTCACTAAGACAAATCGTTTCCTTCTTTTACCTTTCAAAATTCCCTCCTCCCCTACGAATCAAAATATATATAAATGGCTTCAAAATGAAGGCATTAATACTTTGTCCAAGTATTGCACTAAACACTAATTCCAGCTACCTTAACGTTATCGAATCCAATTACGTAAGTTTGGTTTATGATTATTGATATAGTGTAATTAGTTGCAAATGAGTAACCTGAAACGACATTAGCAAATTCGGTTAGAGACATTTTGTCTGCAGAGAGAAATGTCGGTGACAGGAACATTTCCTGTATGTACGTAAAACACCATCTATAGCCTTGTTAAATTTTGGTTCAAGGTAAACATTGCTAAACTAAAATTCCTTCTTCTTGGAATCAATCATTAATTCAATTGGGGTTTTACAAACAGGCTACATTAAGTTGTTGACCATGAGTTCATTGAAGAATAGAAAAGATAAACTGGTGGTTAAAAATTCAAATGATCACACTGAGTCTTCCTCTTCTGGATCACTACCAGTGAGGGGTGGAGACCAACCTTCAACTATTACCGACTTAACAATTCAAGTAGAAGAGGAGCAAGAGGAGAAGGACGAAGAAGGCAAGGCCAATGAAAACAAGCATGACAATGATGTTGTTGATGATGATGATCGGAAAGAAAAACACGTACTTCTTCACCACCATACCCACGTCCGTCATCGTTCAAGAAGCCCAGTAGATGCTGGAACAGTAGAAGTTCGAAGGGCCAAAAGGAAATTATATGAAACCAGAAGATTGTTTTTCATTTTAGGAACCTTCTTAGGATTATTGCTTACCGCCTTCTATTCAACATATAACAACCCTCATCTAAGAGGGGAATTGGATAGAATAGTGAGTTTTGATTCGGTGAATAATTTATTTGAAGATTGGAAAGATTGGAAGGATTGGAAAGATGTGTTACCAACCAGTATACAATCCATGTTAAGTGAAGCGGCATTAGAACATACAGGAGATGATAAATTGCATGGTTCAGCCGAATCATTTTCAGTAGGTAAAAGATTGGCAGTAAAGGAAAATATCACCAATAAGTATAATGTGGTTTTAGTCCCTGGCGTCATTTCGACTGGTATCGAATCATGGGGAGTATCTACCGATGGCGATTGTCCCTCGGTAAATCATTTCCGAAAACGATTATGGGGATCTTTTTATATGTTAAGAACAATGATACTTGATAAAACTTGTTGGTTGAAACATGTGATGTTGGATTTCGAAACTGGATTAGATCCACCTAATATCACATTAAGAGCAGCTCAAGGATTTGAAGCAGCTGATTTCTTTATGGCGGGTTATTGGATTTGGAATAAAATCTTACAGAATTTGGCAGTAATAGGTTATGGTCCAAATAATATGGTTAGTGCTGCTTATGATTGGAGATTAGCTTATTTAGATTTGGAAAAAAGGGATGGTTATTTTACAAAATTGAAATCTCAAATTGAATTAACTGGGAAACTCAATAAGGAAAAATCAATTATTGTGGGTCATTCAATGGGGAGTCAAGTCATTTATTATTTCTTTCAATGGGTAGAAGCAGAGGGAGAATTTTATGGGAATGGTGGTCCTACGTGGGTCAATGATCATATTGAAGCATTTGTTGATATCAGTGGATCTACTCTTGGTACTCCCAAAACTATTCCTGCCTTAGTATCGGGTGAAATGAGAGATACTGTTCAATTAAATGCAATTGCTGTCTATGGGTTGGAACAATTCTTTAGTAGAAAGGAAAGAGTCGATATGTTAAGATCATTTGGAGGAGTGGCAAGTATGCTTCCTAAAGGTGGCGATTTGATATGGGGAAATTTAACTCATGCACCTGATGACCCAAGTAATACATTACACGAACAAGATCCTGCGTTTGATATTGCGGGTACTAAAAATGAAAGTTTTGGTTCATTTATTAGATATAAATCCATTGATGGATCTACCAAGCAAAATCATACTATTGCTCAAAGTATTGAGAATCTATTGGACGATGCTCCTGAATGGTATTCTAAAAGAGTTAGAGAACAATATTCCTTTGGAATAGCTCATTCACAGGAAGAATTACTCAAGAATAAACAAGATCATCTGAAATGGGTTAATCCTTTAGAAGTTGCTCTTCCAAATGCTCCAGATATGAAAGTTTATTGTTTCTATGGAGTAGGCAAACCAACTGAAAGAGCATATAACTATGTACAAGCCGATGCTGCAGTAAAATTGCCCATGACTATTGATGCTGACCTGGAAACACCTGTATACTTGGGTGATGGTGATGGAACTGTATCCTTACTTACCCATATTATGTGTCATGAATGGAAGAAGGGTTCTGCTTCAAGATTCAACCCCGGTAACTCATCGGTGACTATAGTAGAGATAAAGCATGAACCTGATAGATTTGATATTAGAGGTGGAGCTAAGACTGCTGATCATGTTGATATTCTTGGTAGTGCCGAGTTAAATGAATTAGTTCTTCGTGTCGCGTCAGGTAAAGGTGACACTATTGAAGATCGATTTGTTAGTGATTTGAAAGAAATTGCAGCTTCATTAGAAATTTAGAAGTTTTAGAAGTTTAGTTATTTATTTTCCTCTTTGTATATATTGTGTAGTACGGTATTTTTAATTTATGATGAATTTATGGGAATAATGGAGTGTTTTTTTACATTTTTTTTTGTTTATTATTAGAATCGCAACCTGTGTTAGCTTTAAAGTGTTGCACCATTTTGTTTCGTTATTCACCAGCTAACAACACATAACATGTCACAAATCAATGTGAGAGTAGTAGTATGCGGTGATGACTCCGTTGGGAAGTCATCTTTAATAGCTGCATTGATAAAAGAAGCCTTCCTTCCGTCAATTCAAAATGTTTTGCCTCCAATTACAATATCTCTTGATGACTATGATAATAGTTTTCAAGAATATCCACTAGATTCCAATATCAAAACCACCAATAAGAAATCAAGACGGAATTCATCTAAAAAGGATAGATACAGTGAAAATGGAACTCGAGCAGTTCTGAAATATATTCCTAGTAAAACCGTCATAATAGATACTACATCGAGTGATATGTCAAACCTACTGAAGGAATTAAAACGAGCAGATGTTATATGGCTTGTATATTCCGATCATTACACCTATGAAAGAATATCATTACATTGGATGCCAATGTTTAGATCCATGGGGGTCAATTTACCCATTGTACTTTGTGCAAATAAATCAGATCTAAGTGCCAAATCAACTTTAAAAACCCAAAATTCTGATGAATTTGTTCCATTAATTAAAGAATTTAAAGAAATAGAGGCTTGTATACGATGTAGTGCCAAGTCAAACTATAATGTTGTTGAAGCATTTTATCTTTGTCAAAGAGCAATAACTCATCCAATTTCACCTATATTTGATTCGAAGGAAGGGAATTTAAAGACGGCTGCAATCTCAGCTTTAAAACGTGTTTTCTTCTTATGTGATAAGGATCAAGATGGATATTTGAATTTCCAAGAATTATCAGCACTACATAAGAAATGTTTTGGTCAAGAAGCTACTGAAGATGAATATAAATCCATAAAGGCAACTATTGATCAAAAATTATATCCCGAGGGGCAATTTGGGATTTCAGAAGATGGATTTATACTTTTGAATAAGATTTATGCCGAGACAGGTCGTCATGAAAGTATTTGGGGTATACTACGAGCATTTCATTATACAAATTCATTATCATTAAGTGATAAATATTTATTACCAAAATTGGATATAAATCCCAATTCAAGTGTTGAATTAAGTCCGGCTGGATATAGATTTTTCGTTGATTTATTTATAAAATTTGATAAAGATAATGATGGAGGATTAAATGAAGAAGAATTAAATAATTTATTTTATCCAACACCTGGTATACCAAAAATATGGCAAGAATCTCAATTCCCTTCAACAATAGTTTGTAATGAAGAAGGGTATGTCACATTACAAGGATGGTTAGCCCAATGGAATTTAACAACGTTCTTAGATTATAAATCTACTTTAGTTTACCTAGCATATTTGGGGTTTGAAGAAGATACATCAATTAAGGCTTTACAAGTAACAAAACCTAGAAAGAAAAGACAAAAGCAAGGGAAATTTTATAGACAAAATGTCAATGATAGAAATCTATTTAACTGTTTTGTATTAGGAGCTCCAAAATCTGGTAAGACATCTTTGTTAGAACTGTTCTTAAGAGGTTCATATAGTGAATCATATTCTCCTACTATTCAACCCCGGATTTGTATTAAAGATATTGAATTGAGAGGTGGGAAGCAATGTTATTTAATATTAGAGGAATTAGGAGAATTAGAACCAGCAATCCTTGAAAATAAAGAACGGTTAGATCAATGTGATGTTATATGTTATTGTTATGATTCTTCAGATCCAGAATCATTTCAATATTTAGTTGATTTAAGAACCAAATATTCTACATATCTTGATGAAATCCCATGTGTGTTTGTGGCATTAAAGGCTGATTTAGATAAACAACAACAAAGATCAGATGTTCAACCTGAAAATTATACGACTGATTTATATTTAAGTCCTCCCATGCATATATCAGCTAATTGGTCTGCATCAGTTCATGAACTTTTCATTCAATTAGTCGATGCTGCCAAATCACCTAGTTCTACTACCCCAGGACTAGAAAAAGAGCCAGAGGTTGCTGATTCTGAAAATTTCAATCATATAATCATGGCTGGTGGAGCTATTACAGTAATGACTTTAGTATCAGTTTGGATATGGAGAAGTTCTATACAAAGTTCCCGTAGTTAAACAATTATCAAGAGAGTCGTGTGCGGATGAAAAACTATTTTTTTCTTCTTTTAAATTTTGTCTCATCACTTAAAAAAATATATATATTTATTTTTTTTATTTAGGAGATTATAAGAATTAGAACAATAACTACATATTAATTAACACATATAATACTCTAACAACGATGTCAGAAGAGAAGGAATATAAACCAGTCACGGTAGAGAAACCAATACCCAATAGTTACGACTTGGGTAACTTGGCAACGTTTGATCCAAATCCATTGGATAATAGCAAATTACAAGATGATGCTACAAGAGAAGAATATTTAACATCTGTTACAAGAGATAATGTCCAACTATTAATCAATCAAATCTTGTCATTACCAGTTAAAACAACCACCGACACTCAAGGATCATCCACTGGACAAAATTCCACCATGACTTTGATACAGTTACCAGAACCAACCACTCAATTACCAAGAGAAAAACCAGTACCAAAGGCCAAAGCCCCAACCAAATGGGAACAATTTGCGGCTAGAAAGGGAATAAAGGCTAAGCCAAGAGAAGGTAAAATGGTATATGATGAAGATAAAGGTGAATGGGTACCTAAATGGGGTTATAAAGGTAAGAATAAAGACCTTGATGATCAATGGTTAGTTGAAGTATCGGATGAAGTAAAGAATACCGAAAAGGAATTAATAGATCCAAGAACATTATCTCGTGATGATAGAAAGAAATTAATCAAGAAGAATGAATTACAACATAAAAGAAATGTTAAATCTGCCGGCAATTAAAGATGACATGAATGAATTCTTTGATTTGATTTGATTGATTGGATCCCATCACACCAGGAGAGGCGAAAAAAAAGTTCATTTTCCACTTTCTTTACTCTCCCTTGCATAATGTATCTATAGACGTATATAAACCATTTCAATTCAAATAGGGTAAACATAAAACATTCATGTAGAAGATTTCTAGAAAGAATTCTTAATTAAATTACCTGCATAGGTAAAACAAAAAAGTAACACGAAATATTTCGCGGAATTTTTTTTTTTTTTGATTTTGATATTAAATTAAAAGGGTTTAAACCTATCAAACCTCAATCATAACAGCCTTATACTCGATATTAAGAGAGACAATGGCAGACAATTACAATCCAGATAAGTATCTTCCCACAATAGACGTATGCACTCTTTTTTTCTTTTTTTTTTCCTTCTGTCTAATTCAATTGGAAGAGGTAAAATGGTACCAGTACTAACAAAACAATTGATAGGCCATATTAAGTGTTGCAGATTTGGAACATATAACTGTGAAAAGAATCAGGAATGCATTACAAGAACTTTTCGGAGTCAATCTCCAGTCCAATAAGGTATGTATAACTTTTAACAATGATCATAACATTCAATATAAAAAAAAGAGACACTATTAACTAACATTTTGATATTATAATAGAAAGAAATAAATGAAGTGATCTTAGAACGATATTATGATCTCGTAGATAAGAGGTCACAAGAAGATCAAAACGAAAAGGATAGACGAGCCGAGATAGAGAAACAAGACGCGATATTGGCAGCCCGATTACAAGAATCTGATAATGCAGGACCCAGAACTACTCGTAAACGAAATGAAAAACCCACAAAGGAAGTTGCCAAGAAGAAGAAGAGGAAAACAACCGAGAGGAAACCTTCAGATAAAGAGAATGTATTCATGAGAGAGATGCTTCTTTCACCCGAACTTCAGGATGTTGTTGGGGCCTCCAAATTACCAAGACCACATGTTGTTAAATTCCTTTGGGCTTACATCAAGGGTAATGATATGCAAGATCCCAAGGATAAGAGATTTATTATCTGTGATGAAAAATTCCAAAGACTATTTAAGAAAAGTAAGTACTTTAATTTCCAATTTTTAAGAGATTCCAAGATTTACTAACCAAATATATTTTTAGAAAGTGTTGGTGCTTTTGAAATGAATAAATTACTTTCCAATCACATATTCAAACCTGATGAAGTGAGTGATAATAAGAGTACCACCCCCACTAAGCCAATTCTTGATAAAGAGACAGCAAGTAACGTCAAGAAAGAACTGCTTGGAGATAGTCTTTTCGATGATGATGAAGAAAGTGCCTGAAGATTATTAGATGTAAAATAATATAATATAAGATATATAAACTCGTGTAATATTTATGGTTATAATCACCAATCCTTTGTAATGGGTATATAGTACTAAGATGCTGATATCAATTGTACAATGTACTCTTGGAAGAGGTTTACTTATAAAGAGTGTCTGAATATAATAATTACTTACTACATACTGGTAGTTTGGCAGGATAATTCCTTAATTATAGGAATTGCACATTTTATTGTCAGTTCCTGCAGATAATCCAAGTCTACCTTTGTTTATTGTTTTTGATTTCCCATATGATTCTTTGACATGAATATTTCGAACTAAAAGAATTAAAGTTGTTAACAACTTTTGATCTAAATTTTAGAAATCTATCGGAGGGTCATCCATATACATCCTGTTAATCTAATAATTTTTCTGGTTTTGTTTGGTGCAAGTAAAGACTTGAGAAACCAAACCAAAACCATAATTAGGTCTCTTCTACCAAAATATCCATCTACAACAATATCAACTCAATAAATGGAATGCTATGAGTAATGACAGAGATAATGCAAGTCTATCTCGAAGTTCCAGCTCAAGGAATCAGGAAGATGTCGACCCTGAAAAGTTATATGAGGCAATTCTAAAACTAGTGCTATTGGAATACTCCAACCAAGCCCGTTTTCGAACCCCAATAAGCAAACCAGTCACACCAGTCATAGAAGTCATTATACCAAGTTACCTAATTAAAAGTTTGAAGGCACGATTGAAATCAATTGCCGTTAAACAACCAAGGGATAATTACGACACGTTAACTAGAAATTCACTTTTGAGATTTTATACTGATTTGACTGATCCACATTTTAACCTGGAATTGAAACCACTGGAACTTATAGCCAAATTTGCTCATGCATCAACCAAAGTGATAGTCAGTAGCAAGCACACAGAGAGTAAGGAAATTAACAAACTTGTGTTGGATCATACAATAGCATTTGTGAAGATTGTTATCGAATTGATAAAGCATGATAAAAATAGAGATGCCTTAGTAGCCAAATTCGAAGAAAGCAAAAGATCTTTGGGTTCTGGTTCCTCCTGGAAGTCTGATTCAAATGTTGAATATCTTGAGCCTTCATTCAAAGTAAGTGATTTAGATCAATCCATGACTCTAGTTATTCGAAAACTATTCTCAAAGGGTAACAGTAAACTACAAGAAGATATTCTTCGTTTGAAAGACGTGGCACTGGCAAAGGCATTCCATAAGGACATAGGAACGTTGGATTTGTTAAATGTCAGTTCAGGAAGGTATACAACCGATAGGGGGTATGATCGTTGGAAATCAAGTCAAGCACTGGAAAGAAAAAAACTATTAGATAAATACAAGGTGCCTGACAAGTTAAGACTATTACCTATTGCAAAGTTAGCAGAAGGAGAAAAGTATTATATTTTACCTAATGAATCACAAGTTTTTGCATACTTCATCAAACTAATACGTTTGAGCTTGATAGCTAAGGACGAAGACGGATTAACCAGAACTGGTCTATTGTTTCCAACTGAATCTGTGGCATTAACACGACTCGTGCAAACCACTTGGTTAATAGACTTTCCAACCAGAGCCGTTGCATTCTACACCGCACTCAATGTTTCTGAAAATAGTCTTGATTTAAATGAAGAATATGTATTCGATCTTGGTACTACTTCTAAAATATTTGATAGTTGTAACAGAATTCTACTGGAAGGTAACTTAGAATGGAATGATAAAAATGTATGGTCAATAAGAGATCAAAATGAATGGGCTAAAAATTTATCTTTGACTTATAATAAAATTGCATTAACTATTAATAACTCAGTCTTTGATATCTATGATAAGGGGCCTTCTACCAGCAAGCCATATTCAAACTTTTTACATGAATTTATAGAGTCAGACGTTCTATTTCCAAAGGTAGAAGCATCCGGATTAGTTAAGAGATGGGAACAAAGGATTCGAAGAACCTTATTAAATTTAGGTATTGCAAGGTACCAACATTTATGCAAGCGTTTACCTAGAGATAGGAAGTTAGAGATAGGGGATGCCCAGAAGCTAATAGGGAAGATTCAAAATGATCTCGAAAGTTTGTCAAAAAAATTCCCTAACCCCTTGTTGGGGTCATTGAGTATTTCAAATACTTTGACAGTTATATCGATAACTTTTTTTTCCTATGATTCTATTCAAATCTTAAAGTATATCAGTCTGACATTCAAAGATTTAGTTTATGATCTTTTAATAAGTGAAAGCTCTCTTTACAACTTGCTAAAAGAGATTTTGCAATTGTATCAAAATATTGTTACAGAGGGAACCGACACAGCATTTTTGAAGGACTATCTTGCGAGTCAAATTGCTAAAAGTACTAATAAAACATACTTTCGAGAACTTTATAAATCCCTTGTTACTCCGACAATAGCACTTGAACATTTACAAGACATCTTATACCTACAATATGAATCTTATGTTGACGAAATGGACGAGAGAATTAAAAACATTGTTCAAGAATCAATAGCCAATGATAAATTTTTGCCTTATCAAGATCAGAATTTCAGCACATCGCCTGGAGATATTTTTAGATTCGTAGGAGATTTAAGAAGAAGTATCACTGGGTTTGATTGGAAAAATGAATTACAAGTTGCTAAAATTTATACAACGTTTTTAAGAAGTGTTTCAAATGGTGCGTTGATTTATACAAATTCAATCAGTGACAGGATTATCAATGAACTAGATGACACAGAACACAACCCCAACTTTAAGTTTAGACAAGAAACATGTGTGGCTTTGAATGATCTATCAAAAATGATGGAGTATTTATCTATATTGGATAGTGAAAAGTCTTTTGAGCTGTTGAGACTGTCAATGTCTACACCTGAATCAGAACCTAATAATAAACCTTCAAGCCATGTTTTTACCATAAGAGTAGTAAAAGCAGAAAATTTAATTCTTTTTGATTCTTCAGGTAAGAGAACAAATGTAACCCATCCTTACATTCAAATTACCGACACTACCACCAACAATGTCATAGGTAGGACCAGAACGTTGGTTGATTCATTCGATCCCGAGTGGGATGAAGAATTTGAGGTTAGTTTACAAGGTTCAATTCCGTTAAAGGTATCGTTGAGTGTTTGGGATGAAAGATCCAAAAAATCTATGTTATGTGGAAGATTTGCTAAAGAGTTTGATCCTAGAAAATTTAAGGGAGATGGGACGCCGCAAGAGTTTCAGCTTCAACTCGGTGCGGAAGGAACTGTTTCCTTGGAAATATCCGTGGAAAATGATAGCGCTGATGCGTTGTTTGCCATGGGAAGAGCATTTCGATCTTTGAAGCGAAGTGAAGAAAGATCAATTAAATTGATTGTGGAGAAATTTTTGAGCTCTATTCAAGAGTGCTTTTCAGTGAAGACTTTGAATTCAATCTGTGGAACTATGGGTAAAAAAGATGCATCCGAAGATATCATGGAAGCAGCTTTAGATTCTCTTAAGAATTATTTAAATACGAACTTGGAGGTTCTAGCTCAAAACTTGACTCGTGAATTAATGAAGCAGGTAATAGAGGCAACGTGGAATTTAGTGGTTGTTAGTATTGATAATCTCGTTTTACCTAAATTGATAAGCTCATCAAGACTTCAAGTATTATTGAGAGGCTCTACAAATATGAGTTTGCAAAGTACATTTTCTTCAGCAGTAGCTTCTTTGAATAGGAGTGGAAAATTGCTTACAAGAAATGAGTTTAAGACGGTTTATTATTGGTTGGATAGTATGAAGGGATTCTTTGAGACATCAGTCGTTAATGTTTCGCTGAACGAGAAATACAAAGCTCTTCAGTTACTTCCAGATTTATATGATACAGATAGCAGTACACTCATGCGGGAAATAGAAGGGTTTGCGGTTTCCCCCTCGTTCAATGGCTTCGGACGTCGCCATCATACAATAAAAGGGACAGTCGGGAGAATCTTTAGACGGGGCAGTATAATGGCACATGCAACAATACGAAATAGGTCAGAAGCAGAGAATCAACTTAAGCAAGCTAGAGAAGATCCAGAATTTTTGAACAAAATGAAAGAAGACATGATTCTAAGATTATTAATTGCAAAGAACGAGAAAAGATTTGTCTTTAGAAGGTTACAGGAAAAGGAGAAGTTAGCTCATGATATCGCCATAAGTAATTTAGCCATGAAAATAACCCAAAGTACGCTTTATTAAACGACAATTAAACAAATACACATTTTTATTGAAATAAAAAAAATAATACTAAAACTAATAATACATTAAAGAATCCTGATCTACTCTACCTTATCACTGACAGTGGTATTGGTTTGATCTGCTTCGTTAACCAGAAAAGATGTTTCGTCATGGTTAACCGTTGTTTCATCTGAAGTAGTATCGTTAGCATCTTGTTGAATGGTAGTATCATTGACCTCTTTAGACACCGTAACGTCAGCGTCAATCTCTTTACTTCTTTGGGCCAAATCCAGTTCGACAACTTCAGAGTCCTTTGCTTCAGATTCGTCATTTTTCCTTTCTACTTCCACATCAACTGAGAAGTCTTTGTAAGCTTTTACTCCTGATTCAAATAAGGCAGCAACTTTCAGCTCCAATTTTGGAGCAGTTGCAACATCGGCTAGAGTTCTCTTCCAACCAACTTCCTCATCATTTATCCAATTTTGCAATACTTCAAGCTTATCTTTCTTTGGTTCGTCAGCTTGTTTACTGTAAACTGAATCTGCCATGAATTCATCATGAGTATTAGCATCAAAGAATAATCTATATGAATTTTCACAAACTGAAACTTTAAGGCCAGAGTAAGCCCTACCGGCTATTTGATCCTCATCAACACTTTCAATAAATGATCTGGAAAAAGGCATATTTATCTTTGAAGCTGGAACTCCTTCTGTTGGGTGTGACATAATATAACTTGTGACATAATAATTATATTTTTCTTCAGCATTTTCATGATCATTAATTGTTAAATCGTCCAATCCAACAAATTGAATGGTAACGCTATTATCTGATTCCTTAAAAGTTATCTTGAACATATGCTCATCACTTGCCATAAGTGACCTCACGTGCATACGGTTCAATATTTGATCTTTGGCTGTTGAAGATGGATTTGTTCTGTCACCTTCAAATAAAACCATCATTTCTGATGTCTTGTAATCTGTTATCATGGAGTGCATATGTTTGACCATAGCTTGGACGACTTTGTCAATGGTATATAATTTGTATGCTTTATTTCTGTATCCTTGACGTAAAGTTTCTTCAAACCATTGATGTTCTATTTCACCTTCAATCAATTTTTCTGATAATCCTAAAACTTGCTTATAACAATTCTTAGTTCCAACAATTTCAATACCCAAGTCTTCAAGTTGATGAGAAAGTAAATTCAAATCTTTAGAAAATTGAGGATGTTTTCTACTTCTGATTTCCTTACTCACCTCATCATTCATTTTCTTGACCTCTTGCAATCTTTCGTATAAAGTCCTTAAATGACGGAAAAATACATAGATAGTAGTATTACTAAAGAAGTTAAATTTATCCCTTTTAGTTTCATTTGGACCGTCTTCTTTCAACGAAAACTTGGTGTTTGAGGTCTTGATCCATAATTCACTTGATTTTTCAACTTCTTCAATTGCTTCTTGATCCTCAGCATCATGAGCCTGAGGAGTTGGAGAATCAGCTCTGTCATCCTTCTTAGATTTTGATTGTTTCTTTAATACATTACGTAACAAATCAGATTCACGACCACGCTTCTTGGTGTTGACTGGCTCTGATGAAGACTCAGGAGAATCAAGTTTGGATACTTCATGAGTATCTTCATTTTCCTTTTCCACTTTTCCTCTCGAAAGTAAACCTTCTTCAACTTCTTCAGTAGAAATACCAAAGAATAGCGAAATGAAGAATTGGAAAAATTGAGTAAGTTTCTCTCTGTCATTCGAGGAATAGTTGGATGAACGATTTATGAAGACTTCAGATATCTTTAAAATATCAAATAAAACCTCATTGTCATCAAAAACATAAACTAACTGTTCCTGAGCTTTGGGGGTCAAAGGATGTAATCTTTTATTTTGTTGTTCAACTTTCACGGTACTAATTTCACTTACCAATTGCTTAGCAGTTAATAATTTTTTATCAGCTTGTTTAAATGATAAACCTAAATGATCTAAAGATTTGAAGAAGACTTTTTGTTCCATTTCTCTCCATACTTTATTCCATTCTCTTTGAGCTCTCTTCCATTCTTCATCTTTTTGTTTCAATCTCTTCAACACTATTGGTACAGCGATAGCAGGGTTTTCGTGCAAAGCATCAACAACTTCGAATCCTCTATCTTTATCATAAACCTTACGAAGAACCTTCTTGTATATAGTAGTTGAATTATGACCTAAACCGGGTGGTAATTTGAAGTTGGCCTTTTGTTCAGGTGTCATATTGGCAATTCTATTGGCAATTGTTTCCAAAGTTTGAATTGTTCTCAAATTAGATTCCATATAATAATCAAATTCTAAACGTTCTTCTTCAATCTTGAAAAGAATTTCTTCGTATTGATTCTTACGATGAGCTATGAACCCTGAATCTTCTGAAGCCCAAGTGGGATGTCCAACCCATTCATCATTCAAAACCTCCCAACACATTTCATCTCTGCCAGAACATGGCATATAGGTTTCGGCCTTTGGTAATTGTCTATAAGAAGGTCCATAAGATTTACATAAGGACAATTCTAATTGATGTTTCTTAAAAGTAATATTTTCAATATGAAGAGGTTTTTCTTCATATCCAACAAACATTTTAAACCAGGTAATTAAATCAGGATGGGTATCACCAATAAAACCTTCTACTCTTTCCACCAAAGTAATCTTATCAATAATATCTTGAGAAAATAAATTCAAAATCTTTAAGAAATCATTATATGTCTGTTTATTTCCAATAGCCTTTTTAACCTTGTCGAAAAAGGAAATTTCTTCCAGAAGAGAAGACACATTAACGGTAGCAGAAGGTGGAATTGGTTCAGGAATACCAGGAACCAAAGATGGATTGAAAATAGTTGCAACATTGCCATTCTTGGTAGCCACAGGAGTTTGAGCTTTAGTCAATCCTTTACCAGCTTGGGCGCCTGCACGAACACCTGAAACTTGAGCTTCTTGATTATAATTGTTCTCGTATACATAGTTTTCCGATATGGACTTTTTCTTTTTTATACTATCATCATTAGTACCTGCTGCGCCAGTTTGAACTTCTGGGCTACCTGTAGATGGTTGATAATTGACTTGGGCATATTGTGGAGACCCATTATGAGTAGCTGGAGCAGTTCCTGTAGGAGGTTGGAAGTTTCCAACTGGAGGCAATTGAGAACCACCAGCATAGAATCCACCATCATTAGTTTGCTGCTGTTGCTGTTGTTGTTGATATCCTTGATTACTAGTATCAGGTAAGAATTGTTTAAAATCATCCAATAAATCAGGAGAATTGGCAAACAACACAGTTACTTGTTCATAAACCTCACTTATAGGCTTCTGCTCTCTTTGATAAGTCTGAAGAATTTCCAAAAACTGCTTGTAAATATCGGGTTGATTAGCAAATCTAGTTTTTATCTTATTGACGTAGGAGATGGCATGATTAAACTCAATATGTCCACCGCCTTGTAATTGTTGATCTTGAGAGATTTGCTGATCTTGTTGATATTGCACTTGTTGTTGCTGTTGTTGTTGTTGCTGTTGTTGTTGTTGCTGATGTTGCTGACTTTCTGCTCCCCACCTTTGGTTATAACTACCATTATCAATATTAGGTCTGGTTGTTGTTCCTGTTGGGGTTGTAACTCTAATAGGGTTGGGGTCGGATGGATCCAAAGAGCATTCAATTCTATAACCAGGAGGTAAAAAGGTATTAAATCCTTGGATTAAATTAGGATGGCCTCTGAATAAAGTAGACACTCTATCAATCACACCTGGAGTATCAATACTTTGAGATTTAAAATCCTTCATAATATCCAAGAAATTGTTATAGACATCGGCTTGATTGTAAAATTGGATTTTGACTTGATCCAAATAAGATAAAGCATCCTTAACGTTCAATGGTCTATAAACATTTGTTGTTGTTGACCTGTTAGGGATTCCAGCAATGGGTTGTACTTGGACAGAATCCGCACCTCCACTAGTAGCTTGTGCGATGCTTGAAGGAGGTGGTAATTGAGTAGACTGGACTCCCAAAGCCACATTCGAAGGTCTTCTTAATTCTTGGCTTTGTCTATTTGGATCAGCTGTTATCTGATTGATTGGTAGGCTGGATTCGTTAGTTGGATTGATTGATGGAATACTGAATCCATGACCTGGTTGAGGATGATTTCCTCCATTTCCCAAGCTGGCCAAGCTAGGTAAGGGATAGAATGGTTGACCACCTAAAAAAAAGAATAATGTTAATATCAATAGTTCAAATAAATGAATCTACAAGAACAATCATAGTCCTTATAAATAAAAATAATTCGGTACTTACCTGTTTCTAAAGTTGCCGGTGGTGGTAAAACTGGAGCGTGTGGACGGCTATAGTGAATAATTTGTTAGTAAATAAAATTCATAATCAAAACGAAATAAAAAAACCACTCTAAAAGTGATAGGATAGAACATACTTGAATTGTTGACCTAAAGGTCGTTGTTGGTTATTCCAAGGGTCTTGTTGATTCGCCATTGTAAATGATGAAGAGCTTTTGAAAATACCACTAGTATGTTATGCTGCCTAAAGATTATTCCAAGATTATTCGTCTGATATTTCTTTAAATTAACTTCCTCAAGTTACAATCAAGTCTAATACTGTACTTAGTACACCTAGTATCGAATGATTAAGTTGATATGAAAACAAATCTATTGATAATAAATCAACTAGCTTTATATAGTTATAATCTTCCAATTTAGATTCCAAAAAGGAAAAATGGGTTTAAACCATTTGTGTTACACACAGTCTCTGACGGCCGGGTAATTGAATTCACAAGCATATAAAAAGAAAGAAAAAAAAAAGAAAATTATATCGGTCGTCGTGTGGGTCGTGTGTCACTCATTGATATGTATATATCATAAAATGATTTGAAATTTTAAGTCACATGATTTGGGTGGTGATTTTTTTTCTTTCTTCCTGTCTGCTGGGGAACTGAAAAAGCCAAAAGTCGAAACTTGTATATATATAATCAGTAAAATATTAGACTTCAACCCTTAGGTATATTATTGTATATAACACAGGGAAATGAATGCCCCAGATAGATTTGAATTATTCATCTTACCCGATGGTGTGGAAAAGTATGTATTTTTATCATCATTATTGATTTGATTAAAGATTTGTTTTAACAGTGACTAACTAAGAACTCCTAAATTAGAATAAAGATCATCCCAGATACGAAAGTACCTAATGCTGCTATTGTCAAAATAGAAAGAGAAGACCATACATTAGCCAACTTGTTGAGGGCCCAGTTGCTCAAGGATGAAAAGGTGTTGTTTGCAGCTTATAAGGTTGAACATCCATTATTTGCTAACTTTGTATTGAGAATCCAAACGGAGGATGATTATTCACCAAAGAAAGCTCTTAGTAAGGCTTGTAATGGTCTCATTAGTGATTTATCTAACTTAAAAACCAAATTCCAAGCTGAATGGGAAATTAAGAGTTTAGCTGTCAATGATGATGATGATTATTAAAGACTTGTTTCTTTTAAAATAAAAATATAAAAAGCATGAAGTATCTTTCAGTTCTTTCCATATATTGTATGAAGTTACATTCCTTAATCTTATTAGAGAAATCATGTCTAAATAATTTCCTATTTTCCATTTCCCACTTTCCAAGGTTGATTAACCTTTATTTGTATAATAGCCCCCTACTTGTATTTTCTAGTTTTAGTTAGATTATGTACAACCTTTAATAAAGTATTTCAAAATTATTTTTTGAAACTATTCCTTTTTGATTTGAATCATAATGGATAGATTGTTAAATACTACAATAATGGGAATTAAAGGGGTGATAAATATTAGTATTAATAGTAAAAGTGAACTGAAGGGTAATGAAAAATTTCAAAAGAAATTAATGCAAAAGAATAAGGATATTATGATGATGATATATAAAACATATATAAAATGAAAAGGGAGAGTGACTTTTTGAAAGTATTATGAAGTAGTTATGCGTCTTTAAATGCTTTATTCTTAATGGCTTCTTTAATGATTGCTATTTTTTCTAAACAATCCGGAATGTCAACTGAAGGAAAACTACCTTCTTTTAAAATTAAAATTAATGGATGAGTTTGAGTAAGACGATTTGGTGAAATATGAGTAATTGCCAAACCAGCTTTTGATATACAAATTTTATGATGATCTTTGAAATTAAATTGAAAATTTCCATTTGTCATTTCAAACATAATATATTCTGAAGTTCTTGTATAACGTCTTAAAAATACTGTTTCTTTTCTTTCTTCATTTTCACTAACTTTGGAAAGATTACTGTTCATATATTTTGCAAAGAAATCAACAATTTCTAATTGTCTTTTAGCTTGAGATGGTGGATGACTTGCTGAATTCTCAATACAAGTCCAACCTTCATTTTCATGATAAATCAACTCCAAGAATCTATCAGAATTATGAAGTTTAAGAAAAGTATTATCATCATTAAATAATACTCCAATATCATCATTGTTCAATTGATATGAAAATCCATATTTATTAGAATAATCAACCCATTTACTGATCAAAGTTGGATTTTCACATCTGGGTAATTCCATAGCATCAATGGAATCATTAATGGAATATTCCAATCTTCTAATGTTTTGATAAGTTTCAAAACAAATTTGGTTAAGATGTTTTATAGAAGTTGAATAAAGACTATTAAAATTAACTTTTCTTGGTTTTCCTAATACATTAGGATCAACTTCTTGATATTTGTTCTTGGTATCATTGGGAGACAATGATTGAGGTAACATTGCCTTTGGTAGTTCTGAATGAAGATCAGATCTTAATATCTCAACAGGATTTTTATTCCTTGGAGTATAAATACCAGCATTTGCTTTAGTATTGGTGAAATTAATGGCCGATTCATGTTTTGGAATATTTTGAAGGCCAATAGGAGTGGTATGTAAAGATAATTCATGAGTTTTATCAGGAAATGGACCTTTAAACCATTCATAATCAAAAATATCATTTATAGTTGGTCTATTAAGAGGATTTAAACTTAATAAATCTCTGATTAAGTCTTTTGCAGAATCAGAAATTGGCTTATCTTCAGGGAAAGTATACTCTGTTTTCTTGATTCTTTCATAAATAATTTGAACGTCTTTAGCTTGAAATGGTGGTTTACCGACTAATAATGCGTACATCATTATACCAATTGCCCAAATATCAACTTCAAAACTATGACCAGTATTTTTACCACCTAAAACTTCAGGAGCAATATAATTTGGTGTACCACAAATAGTATATTTTCTTGAATCAGTCGTTGGTAATACAGATGCTAAACCAAAATCACCAATTTTGAGATTCATTTCAGGATCAAAGAAGATATTTCCTAATTTTAAATCTCTATGAATAACTCTTCTAGAATGTAAATATTTTACTGCACCAACAATTTGAACCATAAAGAAACGAACCTCAGGTTCTGTTATTCTCTTTCTTGTCTTTAATAATTCCATTAATGATTGGTTGGGGCATATTTCTAACAAGATATAAACATTAATATCATCTTCAAAGCAATCAACAAAATTAACAATATTAGCATGTTTTAATGATTTATGAATTTTAATTTCGGACAATAATTTAGTCTTAGTCTTTTCATTCTTAATAGAAGCTTTAGCAACTGTCTTTGCCGCGTATATTTGACCGGAATCATCTTTCATTTGAAAACATCTTGCAAAACCACCTTCACCAAGAAAATTACCTCGGCGGTAATCTCTACCAGTTCTAGTTCTAACAATAGATGGTGGAGTCTTACATAAAGCCGATAACTTTTCCTTCTTCTTTTTGGACTTGACTTCAGCGCCTGGTTGTTCTTGTTGATGTTGTTGGACTTCCTTTAAACGTCTTGTTGGTTTAATTGGAGTTAAATTATTATTTGATCTAACATTCAATTGACCACTGTTTAATGGTTGCAAAGGTTGAGCACGAACACTGGACATGATTGATGACGTGATGATGGTATTTGAAGTCAACTATAGTACTCTATAGATGATGATTGAATGGGAATGGTCGATTAAAACGAAAAGAACAAATTTTTTGAATTCGTCGGCTAAATTCAATGAGTTTAGTAGTGATCAGACGAGATGTGTTCTTTGACAAACAAACAAACTTTGAATGAATGATCGAGAGAGATGAAAGGATGAATGAATGAACAAACTTATTGTTCTAAAATCAAAAAAAACTTCTTTTTGACAAGGGTATATTGATTTATAGATGGACCAAGATTCAAATATAATATAGTTTTCCAAAAGTTCAGTTGAAAATTGGTATATAACATTTTCCAAACTCCCTTAGTTAAAGAAAGCTCAGTATACTATTTTTTTCGCACACTAAAATATTGTTTATAATTTTCCCATTTAGGTTGATACAAAAACAATCTTCATCATAACATTAAAACATTCCCTAATCGAGACGTCACGTGAATATGTTCAAAAATTTATTTATGATTAATCCTAAATAGGGCTTTTCTAATTAGTATCTATATATGAAATATCAATATAATTCAATTAAGTTTTGTCTTTTGGTTAGATGGATCGTGTTTATGGTTGTTCTACTTTTAGTAAAGATAGTATCTATGACCTATTCCAGATAAGTAATTGATTTGAATTATTTGTTTGTTTGTTTTATTGACAATTATTACTCTTTTAAGAATAGTAATTGATTAGATATTATTTGCAACTAATTGAACATGATGATGAAACAGGTTAGAAAGACGAAATATCTTAATTTTATCAATTATATTAGTTGTATTAATTATATATCATTATTCACTTATTTCAAACGTATGGCTAAATCCATTTCTTAATGTTACACATGACTATGGTTACTAATAATTAATTAATTAAAAATTAATAACCATAATAAATAAATAAATCTATAATAATAATAATACTATTCAAAACCCTGGTTTAATTCAAGTACCCTTTACAACCAGGAGCACCACATAGACATCTAATACGCTCAGCATCATTGGTTTCCCTTTCAAACTTATAATCATAAGTCAACTCTTCATTTGCTTCAATGTCTCTTAAAGCATAGATAACAATTCTCTTCTTACCTTCAACTTTAATAATCTTGGCCGTACAACTAGGGCTACAACAATGATTAATGAATCTAGCTATCCCACCTTTCTTAGTAGCATCAATGACTGTGTTTTCATCAATACGGAAAAGATATGAAGATCCAATACCAGTTTTTAAATAACTCTTTTCTCGATGTTCTGCCACTTGTTGTCGAATACTTTCTCCCACATATTCAATAATCATTTCCTTAGAACCAATTGATTCCAAGGCATACAACCCCCAATTATGAATAGCAGATCTAGCAAAAGTAACGGGCTTCTTTCTCTTGGTCAAAGCATTCAAACTCAATACTTCAGTCTCATTACCCAATTGAGCTGTGATATCAGCTGCAAATCTTCTATTATTGGCACGATTGACTCTGGAACTTTGAACAGCATTATTGGAACTATTATTGTTATTAATATTATTGTTGTTATTATTACCAATATTGGTGATATTGGTACTGTTATTGTTATTGGAATTGGTAGATTCACTATTCCTGGGATTATCATCATCTTCATCATCATGTAGAATAGTTTTAAGTGGCTTATGAATTTTCCTACGGTGAGGTAAATATTCAGCTTTATCTTCATCAGGAATCTTTTTAAACCCGTCACTTCTGAATGCACCTGTTGATGAGTTTAAGCGGACGTCACGCTTTTCAATTAATTCAAGGTCTTCGACAATTTCATCCGATGATTCCTTCAAATAACGTTGTTTCCAAGCCCAGTAGTCAACATCGTCAACCGAGAAAGGACCTATTTGAGAAGTTTGTAATACTTCCTTGGCGTATTTTAAATCTTCATCATCTCTAATGAATTGTTGCAAGACAGTTAAATCAAATACCTCGTTAAATGCAAATGGATATTCTTCATAAACTGGTACTGGGCGGACTTCAGTTGGTTGATACTTCAACTCAACATTGGTGTAGTCAATATTAACATTTTCATGTTCAAGATCTATGGGTTCCTCCTTTACAGTGGCTTCTTCCTTCACTTCTTGTTTGACTTCTTCTTCTTCCGCCTCTTCTTCCTCTTCCTCTTCATCTTCCTCTGATGTAGACTCGTAAAAGGCTAATGAGGTGGTCTTGGGTTTCTTTTTCAAACTCTCCTCATCATCCACAACCGTATCAGCAGTCGAGCTTCTATCTCTCTTCAAAGATGGAGCAACTGGAGTCAATGGTCTGCTTGAATCGTCATTTTCTTCCTCGTCTGATTCATGATCAAAATTAAGAGCATATTGCATAGGAATTAAACTATTCCTCTTGATGGACTTCATCTTTATACTTTTTAACTTATTGGTATTGACATCATGCTTCTTAAATGTTGGAAGATATTCACGTGGCTGAGTCTTCTTCTTGGTAGACAACAAAGAAAGTGCTTCCTTTTTAAGTTGAGTAGTTAAATTTTTAGGTTCTTGAACAACTTTAGACTCGACTTCCTTTACTTTCAACTCTTCAACCAATTTAGGATATTTATCATGACTTAACAAGTCCAAAACGGCAGGAGCTATAATTCGTTCTCTTATATCCTTAGACAAAAACAGTTGGAACTCCTTCACTAACATGTTGGTGGCTTCTTCAATAACATCGTTTTGGACATTGGCTGAACCAAAGAATTCCTCTTCATCTGATTCACCCTGATGAGCATCATAAGTTTCTGGAACTGCCAATTCCATGAATAAATTATATTCATAGAACTTTTTACCATCTTCATTTATGAAACATCTTTCACATTCTTTTAATGAATTGAAAACAATGTAGAAACCTGTCCTATCGGATAAAACTCTTGTCCAATCATATTTATTAAGAACTCGTTTTATATCAGCCGAAGATATCTTCTTAGTCGAGACATATTTATCATGAATAAGAATGTATGGTCTATCTTTAACATATTTCTTCAATTCTTTGGGTAAGAATATTCCTCCAACAACTTTATTATGATGACGAATTGAAAGAGTTGTAGTATCGGGTTTGAATTTAGCGGCTTCAGATGCTTCTGCTTCAAGTATTTTCTTCTCTTCTTCCTTTTTCTTTAACTCTTCCTTCTTGATTTGTTCTTGTTGTTCCAATTGACGTTTTGATCTTTCCCTTTCTTCCTTCTCACGCTTAATCTTCAAAGCCTTTAATTTATCACTAGCCAGTTTGACTTTCTTTGTTAATAATATATCATCATGATCATTCAATCCAATATGTAGGTCTTCTCCATCGATTTTTATATGCTCAATTTGAACTATCTTTATTAAATTTTTAGCCAATTTCATGGATTTTTCAGGAGTTCCTTGGAATTTAAAAGTAGCTATACCTAAGGGAACAGCAAACTCGGAATCACTAACAAACTTGACTTCTTTGATTGGGTCACCGAAACTCTTAATGAAATTGGAGAAGTAAACTTCACTGATTGAAGACGGAAGATCCCAGATGACCAATTCAGTTTGAGGAGCAGGTCCCAAGGAATCTTTATCAAATACAAATTTAGGTTGAGGTAATTGCTTAAAAGGGAACTTTTTTGACTTCTTGTTTGGTTTCTGAAAGTATTGTGATTTAATGACTACTCTAGGATCTATCAAGTCCATGTCACTAAGAGATTCACCATTAAATCTTATCTTCTTCGAACGTGATTTCTTTTCGTCTTTGGTTAACGCTTTATCTAATTCAGGATCGTACAAGACCTTGTAATTCTTCTTTCGATCAGGTTCACTATAAAATTTGATTTGATTACGAAAATCAGAATGATGCATTAGTTTTGGAAATTCTGAATCCTTTTCATTTTTACCAGTCTTAGGATCGGAACCTCGAAGAGATTCCTTTTCTTGACTTTCTGATTTATTCAGACTATTATTACGTGATGATGACATTGATGTCGACCCATTACCTCTTGAACCTGGTGGCGTTTTAGAAGCCAATGTTGATGAGTTCGATGCAGTTGATAAGGATGGTGATACTGCTGGCAGAACATTATTTGTCGGAACATATCTATTATCATTCGAAGGATAATACTGCCCTCGGTGACGAGATGGGTAACCATTGTATTCTGTTCCTTCGTCTTGTCTGTTGAACCCCGATTTTCGATTATCTCTATAACCATTATTGTTATAACCTCGATACACATAGTTCTTATTATACGACATACTGAATATATGTTACTCTTCAAGAAGTATACTGTTGTTATCCCGCACACTTGAAATTCCTGTTCTCAAGTCCGTAATCCAACTTGAATACTTACCAAGTAGACAATGAAACAAGAGTATCAATAATAATAAGGATCCAGTTAATCGATTATACTCTATAATAGGTTATGTTTTTTGATTCAGGATAAAGATTAAAAGAATTATTTCATGTTTAGCTCACACGCGGAAAAAAAAATGGGGACTACAAAAATTTTTATGCTTATATAAAAATTATAATAATAATAATGATAATAGTTATAATAATGAAGATATATAAATAGTATAGTATATATAAATATATTGTGTATATATGCAATTGGAAATAAAGAAGAATGAATACCAGTCAAATAAGGGACAATAGAATGTTAATGATTAATGGAGTAAATATTAATTTTAAGATGAACGTTAGTGTGTGTTATGATTAAATACAACAAGTAGAATGAATGATATCAACTTTGTATCTCAATTCAAGTGTTAAGTGTAGGATAACTGGAAGGAAGAACCAGTATGTGTTTGTCTATGTCACTTGACAAGTCAAAAGATCTTACTTGGTTCTAATATGCTTTAGTGGGCCAGCAGAATGATAGAAATTGGCTGAATAATCCTTCTTTCTAAAATGCCTGGTCTTTGGCTCTTGTATATAATGGTCCCAACCTTGACTTTGGGCGAATCTAATGGCAGATTCTTTAGTATCAAAATGCATAATAGTTCCTTGCATGTAATCAGCTGAACCTTGATATCCCATCAAATCATTTTCCCAACGATTCCCTTTAGCCAAGACATCCCAGTCTAATTTCCAGTGAGCTCCATTGTGATTACTTGATTGAGTAGCTGGTTTAGCTTCTTTGAAGATTCTAACCACACGAGAGGTTACTAAATCTTTTGGAGCTCCAGATACTATTTCTTTACCAGTATGAACGGGAAGAACAATTTCTGAAGGTACTGAGTTTTGGAAAGTAACAGCACTAGATGATAAAAGACGGGTACTCCTAATAGGGAATGCCTTCAATGATACTCTAGCCAACATTTGTGTTTATATATATGTAGTGTATGGGATTCAAAATTGTTTATTCTATTTGTATCCATTACATATAAATTCTTCTCAATTTGATATCGCAAACATTTTGGTTGGTTCAAAAAAGAATAGAAAAAGTTACCCGGATTATAAAAGTCACATGACTGAATATTTTTATTTATTTTTTTGGTTTGATTGTCGTTACGCAGGTAAGTACTTTGAAATATCAGAGACGTGTTTTCTCCTATATGTTTCATTTGAAATTCCAAAACCCAATCATATGAGTACCACCCAATTAACACATTCACTCCAAGATATAATACCGGCATACCATGGTCAGTTCCCACCTCAATTGTTGCTATATATAGAAACATTATATCAAATTAGTCTTCAAAAGAAACCATTGTTACCCAATAATGCGGCCGTAGCTAGATATCATTTATGTGCTTATTTGGCAGCTGAGAAGTATCAAGAGAAATTTAATTTACCGGTACCTGATGCCAAAAAAATCCCATTGAATCCAAAGTTAGCTTCTAGACTTTTAGACGATTTCAGAGAAACTGTAGTGAATCAAGTAAAATCAGCTTCATCAACTCCAAGAAATAGTCCCAAGAAATTTTCTTTGAAATCAACACCAAACGGTACACCTTTAAGTAGTTTACCACTCAATCATGATACGCCCAATACATCTCCCAAACGAGCTGGCTCTCCGTTGAAAAGATTACGTGAGGTAGAACAAGAACTGGAAAATCAAATGAATATTGGTATAGATAAGCAACTCAACGATGATGAATCTCCATTCAATCCTAAATTAAAGTCATTGACTCCCACAAAAAAGGCAAAAACTTCACCAGAAAAGTCAACTCCAACTTATAAATATGACAGGAAACACGTCTCCATTGTGGAGTTTATAACTTTTGCCAATAATTTTTACATTCCTGCTGAATTTTCACCTAGAATGACAGAAACATTCCTTATTCATAAGCACAAGTTTGCCAAGAAGAGCGAATGGCTCTTAGCTTGTGGTATTATTCATGCTTCTTATGTTCGAATCAATAATGCCCTTCTAACTTCCAAAATAGGTGCAAAACTGGAATTTATAAATCATTTATTCCATTATCAAAAGGGAGGTCTTATGAAGTGGAACATGCAACTATGGTGTGATATAGTAGATACTTGGATTAAAGATGAACCTTGGGTCAAACAAATAGAGCATCAATATCTATACAGTGAAGAGGAATCGGGTGAAATACAATCATTAATTGAAGACAAAGCTAGAATTGGACCGGGTTGGAATTTACTTGAAAAGTTTGGTGTCATGCTTCATGGTGATGTCCTCTACGAATCAGATAGTCAAATACAATACTTTAATAATTGGGTTAATTCTGCCTTGTCACCATTTACAGCACCATCAGAATGATATTCTGAAACTGTTTACCCGGATTTCAGATCGTCTTACAATTAATTTTTTTTTTATTTTTTCAGTCTCTGGCATCTGAGCTCTCGTCTGTATATATAGCAATAAATAGTATAGATCAAATAGTTAAATATTATATCATATTCCATTAGATTTTATTCAAGACGATAACACTTAAGGTTCCGGTTCAAGAAATTAAAGGTCAACTTCAACGAATCTGAAAGGTATATGTACTTTCCACTTTCCAGTAGACATTCACATTCATATTTCAAAATCTCATCCATTCATTTTTTGAATTAACTATAGAGGTGGAATTTTCAAATTACATATATACATTTATCTTTACAACATCTAATAATGTCAAGCATACCTACCAAGAGAAGGATATCTGATACTTCTTTGAATGGCTCATATTCAAAAAAAGTTTATCACTCCGCTGAAAGTGACGAGGATGATTATTTGTCTGATTCTCCACAACCTATATTTGATTTGCCTTCTAACAACACGAAATGGCAAGATACCATCACCAAAGTGGTGAATGCAGTCGTTTCTATCCAGTTTACCCATGTAAGAAACTTTGATACTGAGTCTGCTCTTGTGAGTGAAGCTACTGGATTTGTTGTTGATGCTAGTAGAGGATTAATTTTAACAAATAGACATGTCGTTGGACCAGGTCCATTCTGTGGTTACGTTGTATTTGATAATCATGAAGAAGCATTTGTCAAACCTATTTACAGAGATCCAGTCCATGACTTTGGGGTTTTACAATTTGATCCCGCAAGTGTCAAATACCTTCAAGTAAGCCAGTTAGTATTGAAACCAGATCTCGCAAAAGTTGGTACTGAAATAAGAGTCGTTGGTAATGATGCCGGTGAAAAATTATCTATCTTATCAGGGTTCATTTCAAGATTAGACAGAAATGCTCCTGAATATGGAAGTTTAACCTATAATGATTTCAATACTGAATATATCCAAGCTGCTGCATCTGCATCAGGTGGTTCTTCTGGTTCACCAGTTGTTAACGAGGATGGGTTTGTTGTTGCATTACAAGCTGGTGGTTCCACCGAGGCTTCCACTGATTTCTTCTTGCCTGTTGATAGACCATCAAGAGCTTTGAAATGTATTCAAGAGTCATTACCTATAACCAGAGGTGATATTCAAGTAGAGTGGCAATTAAAACCATTCGATGAATGTAGAAGATTAGGATTAACTTCAGAAGCTGAGGCAAAAGCTAGAGAATTATTTCCTACTAAGATCGGTTTATTAGTAGCTGAATTAGTATTACCTGAAGGACCTGCTGATGGATTAATCAAAGAAGGTGATACTTTAATCTCAATCAATAATGAGTATATTTCAACTTTTATTAAAGTTGATGAAATATTAGACAATAATGTTGGAAAGGAATTAACTTTCGAGATTCAAAGAGGTGGAGAAGTAATCAAAAGAACTATTACTATTGGTGATTTACATTCTATTACTCCAGATAGATATGTCGATGTTGGAGGTGCTTCATTTAATAACCTTTCATATCAAATTGCAAGATGTTACTGTATCCCAGTTAGGGGTGTATTTATCAATGATGCTGCTGGATCATTTGAATTCACAACTTATGAGAGAACAGGTTGGTTATTAGAAACAGTTGATGATAAACCAACACCCGATTTGGACGCGTTCATCGAAGTGATGAAACAAATCCCTGATCGTCTGAGGGTCCCAATAACTTATCGTCACGTCTCAGATCTCCATACTGAAAATTTCCAAACCATATATATTGAGAGACATTGGCAATCTACTTTCAGATCAGCCATCAGAAACGATGAAACTGGATTATGGGATTTCGCCGATATTCAAGATAAACCTCTTCCACCACTTGAAGTCAAACCTCGCTCTGCTAAATATATTGATATACCATTTGGTGACAACAAGAAGGGATGTTCTTCCTTAGTGAAATCCTTTGTTCAAGTCCGTACTATTGCACCAGTTCCCCTCGATTCATATCCTTATAGAAAAGAAATTTGTTATGGTGTTGTAGTAGATGCTAAAAATGGATATGTTTTAGTATCAAGAAGATTTGTTCCTCATGACATGTGTGATATATTTGTCATATTTGCTGAATCTATTGATGTTCCAGGAAAAGTTGTTTTCCTTCATCCAAACCAAAATTATGCCATTGTAAAATATGATCCATCATTGGTTTTGGCAGATGTTCAAACTCCAAGATTTAGCAATACTGCTTTGAAAAGAGGTGATAAATCATTTTTCATTGGTCATAATTATAACTTACGTCTTGTAACAGAAGATATCAAAATAAGTGGTGTCACTTCGCTTAATGTTCCTGCAGCTGCTTTGGCTCCAAGATATAGAGGTACAAATCTTGAATGTGTATTATTGGATAGTAAATTATGTCTTGAATGTGATACTGGTATATTAGCTGATAACGATGGAACTCTTCGAGCATTTTGGTTAACCTATTTGGGAGAAGCTAATTGTGATCAATCAACAGATAGAATGTATAGAATGGGATTGGATGTCAGTGACGTATTAGAAGTTATCACTTCTTTACAATCTAATGTCATTCCAAAACAATTAAGAATTTTGGAAGCTGAATTCAGTTCTTTAACTATTTATCAAGCTAGAACTAGAGGTGTTCCAGATCTGTGGATCGAAAAGTTTGAAGATGCTTGTGAAGATCAAATCAAATTTTTACCAGTTGAAAGAGTTGCTGCTCCTAGATTGAATCAAGAAAAGAGTCCATTGAAGACTGGTGATGTGATCTTAACTATCAATGACAATATTGTGAAAAATATGAGGGATTTTAAACCAATGTATTCTGAAGAAAAATTAAGATTCCGTGTTATTAGACAAAAGAAAGAATTGGAAATCGAAGTACCTACTGTTGATACAACTACTTTGAATACTTCTCATGTTATATTCTGGTGTGGGGCTATTTTACAAGCACCTCATTTCGGTGTACGTCAATTAATGGAAAGTATTCCCTCTGAAGTCTACGTTACAAGAAAGAGTGGTGGGGGTCCTGCTCATCAATATGGAATTGCTACCAATAGTTTTATCACTCATGTTAATGATCATGAAACTAAGGATCTTACTTCTTTTATGGAAGTGGTGAAACATATCCCTGATAATACCTATGTAAAATTAAGATTAATGTCTTTTGACAATGTTCCATTGGCAATATCATTGAAGACTAATCTTCATTACTTCCCCACCGAACAACTTAAAAAAGTCGGCGAAGAATGGACAGAATTAGATTAATAGTTAGATAGATGTAAAAACCTGATATGTATGTATAAATGTATATTAATTCATGACACTATGTACAAGGAAAATATAATGTAAAAGTATGCTATGTGTAGTGAAATATGCCCTTTGAAAAATTATGAGTCTTTTTATATGGCATCTTTAATCTTCTTTAAATGTTGGCCATTCTCATTTGTGAGTGGAACAAATGAATCTAAATGTTTTAATGAACTTGTGCTAAACCTCCCATTGCCGTGATTTCTGCTAGCTTGCTTTCTTTTGATTCCAGTACCAGTTTTTATGAATCTCTTGGAAACAGCATTACGAGTTTTGGTTTTGGTTCTGGTCTGTATCAATGTATTTATAGGGGCCTTAGTTGGTTGTGGACCGAACACTGCCCTTACCACGGGTGAAAACAAACTTTTAAACATTTGATATGAAATTGTTTGAGAACAACTGTTTTAAAACTTCAAAAAGCTTCAAATTTTCACCACCTATATATTTTGTTAGAATTTTTCTGTAGTCGATCTTTCAAAATATTTGATTTTGGTACACGACCCCATATTTTATAATGTACACTTCACACAACAACATTAGTTCACTTCATCGTCCGAGGAGTATGCATTGATCAGATCAAGTGGGTTTCCTGGAACTGACTTGGATGTGGAATCATTTGAAATATTGTTTGTGGTTGTTTTCAGTATCTTGTCAGAGTTGTTAGACTCTTTCTTTTGACGAATAACTTTGACAACGGGTATAGATTTGGATATAGGAGGTCTAGGAGCTGGTTTCTCTACTTTAGAAGTTTTCTTGATTCGTTTAAATCTTTCGAGTTCCCTTTTATCTTCTTTTTTGTTATTCAATTCTGTTTGCAACTCTTTATCTCTTAATTGTTCATAAAATCGAGCTGATTTATCATTCAATTTATAAGAAGAATTCTGAGACTCTAGTTGTTGCTGGTAATCCTTATGCTTTCTCTCTATATATAAAGTTCGTTAGTAACTTGTTTCATGGTGTATTTGATTAATTTGGATGGAGTTTCTAAAACATACCTCTATTCTCTTTCAATTGTTGTTGGAGAGTCTTGCGTTCTACCTTTTCACTTCCGTCATCTTCGGGAATATCATTCTCAATTCCATTACTTGACATGATTGACATCAATACATTCTAATTCAACAATAACAAACACGTTAGGTTGAAAATCTATTGATTTACTTAGTGGTATCAATTCAAATATAAAAAGAACATTTTTGTTTTAGCGCACTACTACTATTTTTATTACTACTGTAAATATTTTTGAAAATCAATCATTTATTTTACTTCTAAAGTATATAGTAGGCAATCTATGAAACTATATAAACACGACCTTCATAAGGAGATAATGTATCTTCCTCAATATCAGAGACGTTAGAGTGAACCAATTTGAAATCACCTGCAATCAATTTGTCAAACTTGACAGATTCAGCAGTGAAGTTTAATACAACATAAGCCTTTGGAGATGAAGAATCAATGGCGGTTTGATATTTCAAATAGGTGAAAACTTTTTGATTATAAAAGTCCAATACTTTGAAGGAACCATAGATTAATAAATCTTTGAATTGTTTTCTAACTTTCAATGATTTTCTCCAGAAATTCAAAACTGAGTCCTTATCATTGAGTTGTGAAGCAACATTGATTTCCGTATAGTTGTCATTAACTCTAGTCCATGGTTCAACAGTTGAGAATCCACCATAGGCAGTACTATCCCATTGTACTGGTGATCTGGAATGATCTCTAGCAACAAGATTAATAACATCCATCAATTCTTTTTCCTTTTGTTCAAAGTCTGGGTCGTTACCATATTTCTCTTTGAAATCGGCATAATAATTGACAGTATTAATATCTTTATATTCTTCAATGGACCAAGATCTTGGAAGATTGGTCATGGCAATTTCTTGACCTTGATAAATGAATAAAGTACCAGTAAGAGTTGATTGTAATAAAGCCAATAAGGAAGCAGAAGTAGTTCTTTGCTTAGTATTACCAAATCTAGTGACTGATCTTGGTTGATCATGATTTTCAATGAAAACAGTCGACCAAGCATCAGTACCCTCAATAAAATCAGCTTGAGTTTCAACTGCCTTTTTGAAATCAGTTAATTTCCAACCATGGTATTTGAATCTATCACCAACAGTAGATCCAACTTCAACAACGTCAAATTTGAAAATCATATTCATTTCTCCCTCTTTGGCACTAACATATTTCAAGGCATCTTCTCTTGAAGATTGACCAACTTCACCAACAGTCATAACATCATAATTGGAAGTAACTTTTGAATACATTTCCTTATGGAATTCATGGATTCTTGGTCCATTATGGGTGTAGAAATCCGAAGGTTGATAAGTCTTATCTGGGAAAATAACAGGAACATCAAGGAATCTTTGATCTTTGGAATATAATCCTGCAGTATCAATTCTAAATCCATCGACTCCCTTATCAAACCAAAATTTCAAAGCAGAATCGTAAAGGGCATCTCTAACAGAAGGATTTTCCCAATTTAAATCGGGTTGAGTTGGAGCAAAAAGTCTTAAATAATATTCATCCGTAATTGAATCATATTCCCAAGCTGAACCGGAAAAATGAGAACCCCAATTATTAGGAGGAGATTTTTTCCCATTGGCATCAACCTTCGGAGGTTTCCAGACATACCAATCTCTTTTAGGATTAGTCTTTGATGATCTTGATTCCTTGAACCATTTATGTTCACTGGAAGTATGGTTGATGACCAAATCTAAGACCAATCTCATACCTCTTGAATGTAAACCATCAATTAAGTCTTGCATATCTTGTAAAGTACCATATTTGTGATAAACAGATTCATAATCACTAATATCATACCCCATATCATCTTGTGGGGAATCATACATAGGACTTAACCAAATAATATCAATTCCTAAGTCTTTAAGATAATCTAAAGTTGAAATGATACCGGGAATATCTCCAACCCCATCACCGTTGGAATCTTTATATGAAGCAGGCCAGATTTGGTAGATGACAGCATCCTTCCACCAAGTATAAGTAATTGTCATGATTAAACTCTATCGGCTTCGAATTTATATTTGAATTTGTTTCCTCTATACTTGAATAATTATCAAAAACGATAAAGAACTTTTGGAAATTGGATTCAATTTATACCCACTTAAATTTCAGATTGAAATATAGTATTAGATTCAAAAGTTTCAGTAATGAAGACTTGTTTTCCTCCAAAAGCTAATTTGACTATTATCGTGATAGACCTACCAAAGATCGATTTGTAATCCCAAAATTGGGGGATTACTCGATCTTTTATTTAAAAAAAGAGAGGTTATATCCCATCGTCACGATGCAAAACTTGCCGATACTACTGGGGCTTGGTATAAAGTTAAAAGTAAATAAGATTGAAATGGACAATTACAGGATCTCTCCATGTTTTGATGAAAACTTCCCATCGAATTTTGCATAATTGAAAGATTATCGGGAAATAAATTGAAATATACCATCGCAAAGATTCCGCAAAAACTCATCCGTTAGTGTCAAAATTTTGCGGAACAATAAACAATGGTAACCCCAGAAAAAACCCAAAATAAAAAAACCCTATTCTATTTTGTAACTTTCCTATTATTTGAAACGAGTCCCCACTTCTAAATTGCTTTTAAAGTTTAAATCCTTTGGTAAAACATATCATCATCATCTTTTTCTATTCGGGTAACTAATTTAAACAAAATTTGATGGGTGATGGAAATATAAGTCAAAAAAATTTCTGTCTCGAGGTTACTCCCCACCAATTTTTTTGTTTTTAACGAGGCATGGAAAACGAGGCTTTTGGCCGCTAGAACTGAAATGAAAAGTTGTTGTATTCGCCCACTCACACTTACCCAGGAAAAAATGAAATTTTGCGTAAAGACTGAAAAATTCATAACCAAAATTATCAACCTGTCCTGTTCTTTTACTTACTACTCCACAACTTGCCGAATGCGCAGAAGCGCATTCGGAATGATACGTAATAACTCAAAGGGTTAATTCAACACAAAACAAAATACTCTACAAACACAAATAACTCGATGTAATTCAAAAATAGATTTTTGAGTTCTGTCATACGGCGGTACCGAATTTCCAGTTCTCAAAAATTTTCTCGGGAGATTTCTTTTCTTGTTTCTTACGGTGTTTCTTCTTTTGTGATCTATTTTTTTATTAAATTAGTTTACACATAGGTATTAGTTTATCCACCTTTTAGTTTGGTCTTTGACTACGTATGTGTGCGTGTGTGTTGATACATGGCTTATGGTTAGAGGTAAGGTGGGGTCGCCGGTGATGGAGTGGGAAATTTTTACCAATTTCGTGATCTCAACAGAGATGATTATGACGTAAAAATGGTAATAATAGTCGTACTAGAATTATCAAAGATCCCATCCCCAACACATCACCATCATCTCCTCTTCCTCCTCCGTTGTCACCACTTTAAATAACACCTCCACTATATACCCCCTCTCCCCTACAGCAAAGTAAATATTCCAAGATCCACCCCCATTGTATCAGCTCCAACGTCATAGATTAGCAACCCCCAGCATCGTCGTTAATGAGCAACCCCAAAAACTTTGATCAGGGCAACCATCTATCTCATCTTTCGTTGTAGTGGGGAAACTCTCTTTGTCCAAATATTTTAGTTATTGGATATATGCTCTTTAGCCTCAAGCCAGGTACCCCTTTTGGGGTATAAAGTTATTTTTTACCTCAAAGAAACGCGGGGTCGGGCGAAAAAGAAGAAAAAAAAAAGAAATGAAAAAAAAAAAGAAAAAAATCCTTCACATAAAAAAAAAATATTGCAATATTGAGAAGAAGAACAAGCTTCCAGAGGCTGTCTACTACATTTCCATATAGTTTTAAAGACACGAATAATTTTAAAATGATTAACATTTAACAATGTCAAAAAAGTGGGTAGAAGACTTCACCATCAGAAGGTCGCAATACTCAAATAATTACGAACTCTTTTTTGTTTGGTTTCTTTTGTTTTTTTATTAATTTGTTGCTTTGTCTTTATTCCAAATCTCCTCATTTCATTATCATACCCATTCAATAAGGTTTATCTAAATTATTATAGTAATAACCCGAAGGTGTCTGTATGGAGAGAACTTGCAGTGTATATCTAAGGTTTGTATTTTTTTTACACCCATTCCTTCGTTCGTTCCTTTGTTTGAATTAAATATATAAACCTCCAAATCTGTCCCCCTTTCTTTGTTCCTCGAGACCTATTTACAGTTTTACGATCTGTACTTTGAAATCGGTTAACTTGTTTATTGTACTACTACTATAACTACTACTACTACTATCACCATCACCATCATCATCATCTAACGATGTCCTCACAATACGTCGAAGATATTAAAAACCCTAATGCGGTTGAGGTCGAACCTATTGGTAAGAGGGCCACTGAAGATTCTTCAATTAATTCCTTTGCCGTTGATGACTATGTCTCCAAATTCTTAGATATCTCCAATGAAGCCAAATCAAATGATCATAAAGAAAAAACCATGTCGCTTAGAGAAGGTCTTAAAACATTCCCCAAAGCTATTATGTGGTCTCTTATTCTTTCAACCGCATTAATTATGGAAGGTTATGATACTAATTTATTAAACTCTTTATTTGGTTTCCCAGCTTTCAACAGAAAGTTTGGTGATTATTTCCCCGAAATCGGTGAATATCAAGTTCCTGCTAGATGGCAAACAGGTTTGAACATGGCTTACAACTGTGGTTGTATCGTTGGTCTTGCTATTGCTGGTTATGTTGCTGATGTTGTTGGTTATAGAAGAACCATGATGACAGCCTTATTAATTTCCGTCGCCCTTATTTTCCTTCAATTCTTTTCTCCTAACAGAGATGTATTATTACTTGCTTATGTTTTACTTGGTATTAATTGGGGTTCATACCAAACTTTAACAGTTACTTATGCTTCGGAAGTTGCTCCAACAACATTACGTCTTTATCTTACAACTTATGTTAATCTTTGTTGGGTTTTCGGTCAATTACTTTCTTCGGGTGTTCTTAAAGCAGTCACAGGTCTGAATGCTGCAAGTGCCTATAGAATTCCATTTGCTGTGCAATGGATTTGGCCAATTCCAATTTGCATTGGTGTTTATTTGGCTCCTGAATCACCTTGGTATTTGGTTAAAAAGGGTAGAGATGCTGAAGCTAAACAATCATTAAAGAGATTATTATCTGAAAATAGTCATTTACCTGACAAAGATGTTTTGGCTACTGCTATGTTAAGAAAGATTCAAATGACTATTAAGGAAGAAGATGCTATTTCTGCTGGTATTACATTCCGTGATTGTTTCAAAGGTACTAATATGAGAAGAACTAGAGTTACTGCTTTAACTTGGATGTTCCAATCTTGTACTGGTTCTACTTTAATGGGTTATTCTACTTATTTCTATATCCAAGCTGGTTTATCTACTAGTATGTCCTTTACATTCTCCATTATTCAATATTGTCTTGGTATCATTGGGACTGTTGGTTCATGGTTTGTTTCTCAAAAGGTTGGTAGATTCCCCTTGTATTTCTTTGGGTTATGTTTCCAGAGTATGATTTTACTTATTGTTGGTGGGTTAGGTTGTTCCAGTTCTACTAGTGCTAAATGGGGTGTTGGATCATTACTTTTGATTTATACCTTTGTCTATGATTTAACTGTTGGTCCTATTACTTATTCTCTTGTCTCAGAATTGAGTAGTACCAAGCTTAGAACCAAGACCGTTATGCTTTCAAGAAATATGTATAATGTTTCTAATATTATTGTTGGTATTATCACTCCTTATATGTTAAATCCTACCCAATGGAATTGGAGAGCCAAGACTGGTTTCTTCTGGGCTGGATTCTCTATTGCCGCTGCTGTCTGGTGTTACTTTGAATTACCTGAAACTAGAAACAGAACTTATGCTGAATTAGATTTGTTATTCGAACAAGGTGTCAAGGCCAGAAAATTCAAGACTACCGAAGTTGA
Organism: Scheffersomyces ergatensis; assembly: GCA_030575095.1. NCBI lineage: Eukaryota > Fungi > Ascomycota > Pichiomycetes > Serinales > Debaryomycetaceae > Scheffersomyces > Scheffersomyces ergatensis. The sequence goes on along the minus strand of JAJMHX010000012.1, from coordinate 151,175 downwards.
TGTTTTCGATGCTGGTAAATTGATGGAAAAATTCGGGGAAGACAACATTAAAGCTTTTGTTCAAAATGTCGAAGACGCTAATGAAAAGACAACAGTCTAATATCTTCTTAATAGTTATCTAATTTAATCCTTTTTAATATTCTATGTATACATTTTAATTCTTAAAAATCTATTTGTTCATACATCCTCTAAATGTATCACTATTTTGTAGACTGTATTCTTCTAGGAAATATTGAATATCTGAGTAGTAGTCGAAAAACAAATCTAACCATATTTGTATTATGAATTGGTAGCGTTTTTTCTTTTTTTGATAGAAATTGGAAAGCGCGCACGACATCAAAGGAGTGAGCCATCTCACATATATTTTTTTTTTTGCCTGCCATTACAAAAATAATTTTTCATAACAGTTTTTCAGATAAATAGATAGATACTAATACCTATTACATCAAGTCAAAGCACCGCATTTAATAATATATCAACATGGCTTCTGACTCAGCAACTGACAAGGCCAGCTTACCGTTCACAGAACAACATTACTTTTCTTCATACGATCATTTCGGGATCCACGAAGAGATGTTGAAGGACACGGTCAGAACATTAAGTTATAGATCGGCCATGTTCAAAAACAAAGATTTGTTCAAAGGTAAGGTTGTATTGGATGTTGGATGTGGGACTGGTATTCTTTCCATGTTTGCCTCCAAGGCCGGTGCCAAGCATGTTTATTCCGTTGATATGTCCAATATCATTGGTAAAGCTAGAGAAATCATAAATTTGAATGGATTTGAAGATAAAATCACTTTAATTCAAGGTAAATTAGAAGATATTATCTTACCAGTTGATAAAGTCGACATTATCATTTCTGAATGGATGGGATACTTCCTTTTATATGAATCAATGTTGGATACTGTTTTATATGCCAGAGATAAATATTTAGTTGAAGGTGGTCTTATTCTTCCAGATAAATGTCAAATGTATATTGCTGGTATTGAAGATGCTCAATATAAGAATGAAAAGATATATTATTGGGAAGATGTTTATGGATTTGATTATTCTCCATTCATCGATGTTGCCATGGTTGAACCTTTAGTGGATACTGTTGATAACAATTCCTTAATCACTACTCCTCATAAATTCTTTGAATTCGATATCAATACCGTCACCAAGGAAGAATTGGCCTTCCACAGTAAGTTCCAATTAGAAGCCATTGATTCTGATTTCTGTCATGCCTATATTGTATGGTGGGATGCTGAATTCCCCGGTAAGGAAAAGGTTACTTTACCTACTGGACCAATGAATAAATATACCCATTGGAAACAAACTGTGTTCTACATGGATCAAGTCTTGGACCTTAAGAAAGGGGATAAGATTAATGGAAGTATTGCTTCCAGACCTAACACCAACAATCCAAGAGAATTGGATGTTGAGATTGTTTGGGATGTTAAGACCACCAGTAATGATCAATCAAGAGAACAAACTGGGAAATTCAATTATTTCATGCGTTAGAGCTTTTTAAAAAAGCATGAGTAATCCATTCCCATCATCATCATCATCTGTATATGCATTGTATATTTCTTCTTTTGTATTATTATTCCTTTACTTTGTTTTATAAGTAGAATATAATTTACACATATAATTTTTCAAATTGTTTTTGCAGTTTTGGAGTCAAATCTAATCGAAAAAAAAGAAAATCTAAAAAAATCCCAAGCGTCATTTAAAAATTCAAATGGCAAAACAACAATTTAACTTTAGCTTTATATTTTCAATAGTGAATGTTTCTTTCTAGAGGTATACCGATCCGAGCACTTCATACATCGAGAATATTACGAGTAAACATGTCGAAAACAGAAGAAGAATGGAGGGCCATCTTATCACCTGCTCAATTCAAAGTATTGAGACAACTGGCAACTGAAGCACCACACAAGGGAGAATATACAAACACACCAGCTAGTGAAACGGGATTCTATGAGTGTGTAGGGTGTCAACAACCATTATATAGGGCCCTGACCAAATTTGATGCCCATTGTGGTTGGCCTGCATTCTATGAGGCTATTCCTGGATCCATCAAGGTCAATCGTGATGTGTCTCATGGTATGGTTAGAGAAGAGATGGTTTGTTCTAGTTGTGGAGGTCATTTAGGTCATATATTCAAAGGTGAAGGGTATAATACCCCTACAGATGCTAGACATTGTGTGAATAGTATATGTCTTAAATTCAATCCAACAGATACAGAAACTAAATAAATTATATATTTTTTATATATACAATGAGAAATTAAACAACAAATGGAATGTAAACTGCTCTTCTCAACTTCTTATACTCATCACCAAAAGTCTTGAGGTATCTCTTATGTTTCTTGATAGCCCAAACCCACATTTGTGCAGTTGAAATAGCCAAGAACAACCATGAGGACCAATTTCCCACTAATAAGGCATATGCCAACCACGACAATGATTCAAAGAAATAATTGGGACACACCACCCAGTCGAAACCATACCCAAATGGAATCACATATCTCTTTGAATCAGATCCACTTCTTAAATTGGCCAAGGTTAAATGAGTTTTTAAATTGGATAATTCCCCAAACAAGAATAAGGCCGCAATTGAATAATTTAAATAGGAGGGTAAATCATTAACATAAAAGAGATACTTACCTAACCCCTCTGTAGTCTTGATTGACGATCCAAAGGGAGTACCATAGATGAAGAATGATAAATTAAACCCAGATAATAACCAATAATGAGAAGAATTCTTGAATACATTGAAAAAGGGCATTGTATCATTGGAAAATCTATGGACAAAGATGGATTCCAATTCACGTTTGAGATAATGGAACAATACAAATGCATAGGCAAACTTTTGAGTCTCAGTATACCCATTACCATTTCCATAAATATAATAAATCAATGGATGAAGGATTAAAGGACCAAAATATTCAATAATGAAAACAGTTCTCCATGAGATTTGAGGACCTAAATCTTTAATTGATAACTCAAGAGTTTTGGTTTCTTGTTGGATACCATTCTGGGCGAATGTTTTGGAAGTATCTAATGGTTTTTGCTTTTTAGTTTCGGGATCAAACACGGTTAATCTAATTCGAGACGCTGAAATTTGATTGGAATGAGTGATCAAATCAATCAATTCACTAACTGATGAGGCCACAGTCAATTCATCCGTTGATAATCCTTTTAAGGATTTGGAACGGGACTTCACTTCGATAGATACCATTTTTTTATGAATTGAATAGTATAATATTTAAAAGTATTGACTAAGAAAGAACCAACAAATTTGTATTTGGTGGGTAAAGAGATTTTTCTCTCTGTTAGTATTGCTAAACGCGACCGGAAATTAAACTATGGGATGCAGCAACTTTAAAGATTTTAAAATCCTATAAATTTAATAAAATGTTAGTTTAGTAAACAATTTAATGATTACATTTGTCTCCTTGGAATATATTCTCATCACACTATACGTCGATGGTCTACTTATAGCTCGTCCATGAAATCAAGATGTCCTTTTACTATCAAAGACCACAACGAAACATACAATATATATATTTTATTCATTGGCTTTGTTGATTCTTTATTTTCTTTTGGTTTTACACACGACCATTTTCTTTTTTATATATATATGTTAACTACTAATCATAAATTCTTAACTTATCTGTCTTTTATATATTATTCATTTAACCATTTAGAAACTAAAAGTAAGGCCACAAGGATTAGATACTTTTATAATGAATATTATCCCATAAAATAGTCTTTATTTATAATATAATATAATATAGTTAGTTAATCAAGACTAAAGAAAAGTCGTGTGCCATATCCCAAAAGAAAAATTTCAAAAAAAAAAAAATCACCACAGAAAAGTTCGACCAAAAAAAAAATTGGTGTGACTAATCGTTTGCCATTAAACAGGGTTCATTCATTTTGATCATCTGCATATATCAACGCATACACATACACATACATAATCACTAAAACAAACATGTCTAACTCAGATTGGGATTCAGTTACTATCATTGGTTCAAAGGCCAGAATCGGGGGCGGTGGTCCAAGAGAAACCGTTGCTAAGACGTCGTCACAATTGAATGCTGCTAGAAGAGATGGAGCTGTCATTGGAACCGAAAAGAAATATGGATCCACCAATACTAGATCTAATCCTGAAGGTCAAAAGTTGGCCAAATTAGATGATACCGATGAAGTGGTGGCTGTTAAGAAGGTTGATGCCAGTGTAGGGAAAGCTCTTCAACAAGCTCGTCAAGAAAAAAAATTGACTCAAAAGGATTTAGCCACCAAGGTTAATGAAAAACCCAATGTCATTAATGATTATGAAGCTGGAAGAGCCATTCCAAATCAACAAGTGTTGGGTAAATTAGAAAGAGTCTTGGGTGTTAAGTTGAGAGGTAAGAATATTGGAGAACCATTATTTGCCAAAAAGAAGTAATCGTTATACCTTCCTTTATGATAATTATGGGTTTTTTTAATGTCCGATCTTTCACCAAAATGGATAAAGTTCCATTTAGCTTTTTTTTTTTTTGGATTTTTACTTTTTTTTTATTTTGGATTTTTTTTTCATCAATCAAGGTTTAGTTGAATTTTAGATGTATATCAAAGTCTTGGGAGGTAATATAGAAATAAATATTTTATCTTTATATCAATCAATTAATAAATAAAATGTTTTGATGATGGCCAAAAGAAGACTATTGAAAGCAATTCAATTGATTTGCTTTGGATGAACTGTGGAGAATGAAATTTTCATCACAAAGACTTGGGGACGCCGGCTTTGAGAGTAATAAAATCATTCGAGAAAGTGAGTTGGGGTTTAAAGTTTTACCAATTTTTCATTTTTAAATTACGATATATTTACATCTATTCGTAATTCTCTTGGTTAGGATATAAATTATTTCTGATCACCATAAATTGCACAAACAAAATTTCATAAATGGAGATAAACTCACTTTTGAAGAAAAATGGAATAGACAAACGATCAAGACCAATTAATTGGAACAATTTATCCATTGAATTAATGATTTAAACTAATTTCAATACAATAGAGGCGTAAATTAAAGGTAACTTTTAGATTTTCGGAGAAATTAAGCGTCTAGTAGATAACGGTCGATCACTTTGTTAATATTATCTATTATTAAAAAATCTATATGAATTAACGAAACATTCATTATCTATATAGATTAGAACAGATAAGGGTATATACATTTCACTAAAACCATTGTAATGATGATTATTGTCATAATGGTTAACTAACTATCTTATCTTGGCGCTAGTTCACAATATAAGATAATTCAAATGTACTTTAATACCAAATAGGTTAAGAATTGCGTGTATGTTGGTTGTATAATTGTATGGTTATTGTATAGTCGCTCCAACTATCCATAATTTTTGAGAGGGCTCGCCATCGTTTACTGTTTCAGTTTGAGCGAAGATTGACTAAAAAAATACCATTCGGCACTTTTTTATACCTTTGACGGCGCAATCTTCTTCAGGGGAAATTTAGCGATGGAAAAAGAGGAGTGAGAGAAGTAAAAAAGTGGGCTTCACGCCAAAGCAAGGTAATGCATGTAAATAGTGAATGAGACCAATTGATTTAATGAACTACAAGACTTTGATATGAATATTTAGTTGATAGAAAGTAGACCAAAGCATTACAAGATCTTTATAAACCGTTGGAGATAGAGTCAAAACGAGTCAGTAGAATTGTAAGACGCAAATAAGTAGAGTAGACAGGGACGGATTAAAAATTTAGAGTCAAAAATTTTACACTTTATTTTTTTTTGATTTCTTTTTTTTATTATTTTTTAGTTTCTTTTTGCGGCGTTATACCATCATCAGAAGCGCTAACGCCAATTAAAATTATCATAGACAATTAACTTTCGTATGCTATCTCGATTGATAATTAATTAATTAATTAAATACTTATCTATAGATCCAACCTAGTGCCACAAGCTAGTCTTATTTCATTTCATTTCATTTCCCCACAGAAAATAACCATCAATTACTTAATCCAATCTATTAGTCCGATACAATTACTATGTAGTTTGTGTTATCATTTTATTATCTTATTGATTAGTTCTTCTTTCCTTATTTATTATTTTATTTATTTCCTTTGTTCTTTCATCGATATAAATACAGCTCTATATCCCCTTATGAATTATTTGTGTATTTTTTATTATTATTATTATTATACTAATTCATTCATTACATTTCAACAAACTTATCTATTGTCAATCAATTAAAGGATTTTGTTAGTCAAAGCTTAAAATAGTCGGCCGCAAAATTAACAAATAATTGCAAAATTTAATTTGAAAGGATCATGAAGGATATATCGATTGTTAAATCCAATTCAAAGGCAAGTATATATAGGCCCGATGTGGCCTATCCTGATCTTGCTATATCACAGTCTAAAATCGTTGTTTATGATGAAAAATCAGGTAAATATCTTTCGCCAAAGACATCCAGGGCCAATTCTTACGAAACTTTCGATGATGAGAACCAATTGAAAAGAGGTTTAAAGTCTAGACATGCCCAGTTACTTGCGCTAGGCGGAGCTATTGGAACAGGTTTGTTCCTAGGACTGGGTTCAGCCCTCTCTACTACGGGTCCTGCTTCATTGGTCCTAGGATACACGATAATGTCAACTATTGTGTACTATGTTATGTGCTTGTTGGCTGAAATGAGTACCTTTTTACCATTGCCAGGTAATGGTCCTCAGTCCTTTGTTAATGATTATCTTTCTTCATCGTTTGGTTTTGCTATTGGGTACAATTATTTCTATGCTTTTAGTATCTTAATTGCTGCCGAAGTCACTGCAGCTTCTATTGTTGTTCAATATTGGACAACCAAAGTAAATGTGGCCGTTTGGATCACTATTTTCCTTGTAATAATCATAGCTTTGAATATGTCTTCTGTGAAATACTTTGGTGAAGCTGAATTCTGGTTTGCTTCTATTAAAATCATCACCTTGACTGGGTTGATCATTTTGGGTGTTGTACTTTTCTTCGGAGGGGGTCCAAATCACGATAGATTGGGTTTTAGATATTGGAAACATAGTCCCTTTAGTGACCATCTAGTTGGAGGTAATATGGGACGCTTTCTTGGAGTCTGGTATGTATAAATTTGTTTTTCAAAATCTTTTTTTATAATCTTTTGATTGCTTTTAACGAAGTTAATACTAACTATGAATTATATAGGACATCTATAATCAAGCTGGGTTTTGCATTCATTTGTCTGCCAGAACTTATTGCAAGTACATCAGGAGAATGTCGTAAACCAAGGAAGAATATTCCCAAAGCTGCTGGCCGTTTCATTTATCGTCTTGCATTTTTCTACATTCTTGGAACATTGGTAATTTCCGTGATTGTTAGTAAAAATAATCCTGATCTTCTTCTGGGTACCGGAACAGCAACTGCAAGTCCCTTTGTGATTGGAATTAAGAATGCTGGTATCCCAGTGTTGAATCATATCATTAATGCTGTTATTTTGACCTCTGCTGCTTCTGCCGGAAATTCATTCTTATATTCTGCTTCCAGAATCTTGTACTCATTGGCACTTAGAGGACTGGCTCCTAAGGTATTCACCACGGTTAATCGATTCGGGGTCCCTTACTACTGTGTGATGGCTGCATCAGCCATTGGTTGTTTAGCATATCTTAATTGTTCATCCAAATCAGCCAATGTATTCAACTGGTTCTCCAACATTACCACAATCAGTGGTTTCATTTCATGGATTGCATTGGGATTCGCCTATTTGAGATGGAGAAAGGCCATCAAGTATTATCAATTAGAAGATAGAGTCACTTACAAAACCAGGTTCCAACCTTATGGTACCTACTATGTCATTGGATTCATCTCCTTGATTACAATCACTAATGGGTATGCTGTGTTCTTTGATTTCAATATAGGTGACTTCTTGGCTGCTTATATTACCTTGCCTATTGTGGTCGTCCTTTACGTTGGCCACAGAATATATGACTATTATGTTAATGGAGTTACCTACTGGTTGAACCCCATGGACAAGATCGATATCATTACTGGATTGGACTTGATTGAAGAGGAAGATGCCAATGAACCAGATTCAATTCCCAAGAACGTCTTTCAAAGAGTGTGGTTTTGGATTGCTTAGAATTAGAATTCTTGTTTCCACTCCAGCTTCAATTCCAGTTTCAATTCTTCTTACCTCTTATTTATAGTTTTTTGTTTGTCTTTTAGTTTGTTTCTACTTTGTTTTTTCTTCTTTATCTTTTGCCACTGGTGCTACGTTTGTATAGTAGTCCTATAGTTATAATAAATATTCTATTTCAGATTATTTACATCTAAATCGATCTTTTCTCGCTTCTCTTTTCGTCTTGATAAATCTTTGGCGAAATTGTTCCCATTTCCGTTGGTTACGTTTATCCTATAAGTAGGGTATACCAATGCCCAATGTTTGAAAAATCAACGTAGTACCATCGTGCCCATTACTTATAGAATTGGAATCAACGTTAAAGAATTCCTTGAAGAAGAATATGAGGAGCCTGAAGAATTAGCGTAGTTTCTTTTAAAAATTTTGTTCGATAGGTTTCCTTGCAATGTCATCGTTTTAGTAACTGAATAAGTACAATCTAAATAGTTAGCATCACACATATTATCAATATATTTGTTTCTAGAAGTAGAGAGATTACTCATAGAAGAATCCTTTTTGGAAGTACCAGAAGAACAAAGAATTCCATTAACAGTAGTGGGAGTAGTAACAACAGTAGGATTGGATGTACTGTTTTGGAAGGGTAAGGAAGGAAGTTTTGAATTCAACGAAATCCAATCTGTCTCATCATCAGAACTTGTAGAGATAATATCAATCAATTGAAGATCAACTTCACCATTTGTGACAGTATTAATATAAGTGTCAGCAGAATCAATATCTTTTGGTTTTGATTTTGGTTTTTGGTTTCTTTCAATCATAATTGGTGGAACATAAGAGTCAAAAGAATCAAATACCACATCATCCCTGATGCATTTCATCAATCTTGGAATGATTAATCATTGAGGAAACAATACCACCAATTTTTTGTGGTCAGATATAAGGGGAAGATATATAGGTTTAACAACAAGAAGAAAGAACAAAATTCTCCTTTTTTGCAACAGCATCTAAATTATCCTCCTTCTTCAGGCATCTTTTTTTTTTTGGATGCCATCTCAAAAAAAATATTATTTGAATTTTTCAAAACTCTAATTAGTTGTTTTTATCTAAACACCAACACTAAAGGGCAAACAAACAAGCAAATATGTCTAGTTTAGCCCAGCAGTTACAGACCATCAATGACAAGACGGCCTCCGTTGCCCTTGATAGGAAGTCCCGTTCCCAGATCCATTCAAGATCACTCATATACGACCAGAAAGTAGCGGCTACTCAGGATTTCGATTTCATTTTCCAAGTTGGTCTTGAAGGATTAGATGAGTTGAGTGATATTGATACCAGGTTTAATAGATTCAGACAGACTTTGTTTTCAGATACATCAATTAATTTTGATAGGAATGTCCAGACTAAGGATACCCTTGAACAAATCAACAAGTCCATCGATGCTTTCTTAAACTTAGTTGCTCCATACTATATCTTAAATCCAGCACTCAAAGCATTGGAATGGTTAGTAAGAAGATTCCATATCAACATCCACAATGCTGAACATCTTCTCGTGACTGCATTACCTTTCTACAACTATCCCGTATTTGTGAAGTTTTTGAATGTGATTCCTAAGAATCAATTTCCAAATATTTTCCTGTGGTTGAATGGATATAAGGATTCACTTAGGAATCCACCTTCAAGTTCAATTTTAAAGTCATTCTATAACGACTTCACTATCTTCAATTTATACTCCCAGTTTTTACTTGAACAATTGAAGAACAATACCGTCTACAAGGAACAATTAGTCTTTTATTTATCAGTCACCATTCAATTATTAGCCTCATTATCAAAGAAATTAGATACCTTGAACGACGTATGTTTACCAATCATCTTACAAGTTGTGGGTAATTTCTTGTTAGTGGAAGATTCCAAGTCTTCTATCAAAGATGATATTAGATTGTCGGCTTACTCCATTATTTCAGTATTAAGTTCTGTTGTACCATTAACATCCACATTGATCAAATCATTTACCGAATCCATTCTTCAAGATGTTCATGCCGCCTTTGATTCCAACATCAGTAGACAAACATTGATTGTGTTGGGACAATTATGGAATTTCAATCAAGATGATTATTTCACTGAGAATTCAAGTTTCAAAAACTTGTCTGTTTCAACATTACTCAGATCAGAGAGATTAATCCAAGAACTCATCAGTGAAGACTACAAATTATCCAAATTCTTGATGTTTTACTTTATTAGTACATTCCCCAACTCGGAATCATTAAAGATTTTCAAATTGATTCCTGCCAACCTTGTTTCCTACGAAACTGTTTCTATGGTCATCAAGAATAATGTTGATTCTGAGGAAGATATAAGAAGCACTATTATTAGCATTATCGAAGAATCAGGTGATTCGTTGACTAGTTTATTTATCAATGAGGAAATTGAAGCCTTGGAGATGAAATTAATGACTACTTTAGGAAAGCAAGTCAATGATGATATTGATTTCGACGCAGGTGAAGAAGACAATATTGAAACTGATGAATCAGAAAGTTTTGAAAGTATCGAAAATATCACATCAACTGCTAATTCATTTCTTATTTCTGAAAATGATGAAGAATTTTATAAATTGCTTAGTATTTTATTGAAACATTTAAGTTCTGCCAATGTCAAAGCTCAAAGATCCATTATTGGTTCTTTCACTAAAAAAGTATTCACCACCAACGATTCCGCAGTTTCATTTTTGATTAGATTGGCATTGACACCATCACTTCCAATTTCAATTGGTATTTCATCTATCCGATTCTTGAAATTGAAATTAAAGGAAATCTCAGCTCAAGCTACATCTCCATTAGACTTGTATTTATTGATTCCAATCTTTTTGTTAGGATTATACGATCAAAGACAAGCTATTAGACAAGGGTTCAATCACTTATTATCTATTGTTAAGGATGTCACGAGTGCAAACCATGAAGGAAAGAAGAAGGTTAAGTCTACTTTGTTCATGGAGAACGAAATCTATAACACCATTGAACCAAGTAAGAGAGCTATTATCCCTCCTACTGATGCTGTGTTGTTATGTAACTTGATTTACGAAAACATCGAAGATGCCGTTCTTTCACCATCTGCTTTGAATAAATTGTTATTCCAACATCTTTTCAAAAGTACCAAGAACAATCTGAAAAAATTCGGTCAGTTGATATTGAAAACATTTATTTTAAATCAATGGTCTTTGGAGTTCTTATCTGTTGTATTCAAATCTAGTATTTGGAATATTATTGCCCAAGAAAACGAAATTGGTACTGATGATAGGTTCTTCTTCCTTGACACTGACTTGCAAAATTATATCACTAAGAGAAGTAATTGGATCAATCAATGTAACGATGGCAAAATCGATTTCTCCAAGACGGAACAAGCACTCGTTGGTTTAGTGGGTGGTTTGAGTACTACCGACAAGAACTCTACCAAGGAAGCTGAATGGCTCACTCAAGGGTTAGAAAGCAGTCACGGAGACTTGCAAATTGCTGTCAATGATAGAATGCTTAAGATCTTCAACAAGTTCAAATCAACTGATATCAGAGTCAAGATATTTAGTAAGTTTATTGAATTGCTTGTTAATGACTCAAACGTTGAAATTGATCCTTTGGATACCTTACAAAAATTAGATATCGACCACGATTTATTCTTAGCTGCTTTGGGATTAGTTCAAATTGGTACTCAAATCCCAGAACAAGGCTTGGCCAAAAGAAGAAGAAGATCTTCAAATTCAACCAAACAAGCCATGGTCAAGGAAGATATTAGCAATATTGCTAGTGCTCATTTAAAGAAATTGACTATTGTATTAGATATCTTGGAAAGCAATTTAAGAAAGCAAGTTCCTGATATCGCTCGTCCTGATTTATTAAAATCATTGTTTAAGATTTTGACTGACTTGGACTACTTGGGAAATGACGGTAATTTACCTGTTTTATATGCTCAAGAAACATTGGCTACTTGTATGTCGTTAAGTATCTTGGCCATGAAATCAAGCGGTAAACAATTTGAGTTTGATTCCAATTCTATCAGAGCTGATTTGATTGTCAACTCTATCAGAGCCTCACAATCACCCCAAGTCCAAAATAGATTATTATTAGTTATTGCTGATTTAGCATACTTGGCTCCAGAAATCATCTTACATTCAGTTATGCCAATCTTCACATTCATGGGTGCTCATACCATTAGACAAGATGATGAATTTTCAAGTTCTGCCTTACAACAAACTATTGCAAAAGTTATCCCCGCTTTAGCTTCAAATGGTACTTCTTCAATTTCCAACGAAATTGAATTTTTATTAACAAGTTTTGTTACTGCCTTCCAACATATTCCAAGACACCGTCGTGTAAAATTATTCACTGCCTTGTCGAGAACTTTAGGTGAAGATAAATCCTTACATCTTCTTTTGTTCTTAATTGGTCAACAATACACCAATAGTTTGAATAAAGCCAAGAATGCCGAATGTTTGGAATTTGCAATTTCTTTCTTCAAGGGATTCTCAGCCATTGAACAATTACAGGCCTTGGTAAGTTTCACTGATTTATGGAAATTGATCCCCACCCAACCTTCAGACCCAAAATCCGATGAATACCAAGAATTAAGTTCCAGATCTATTTATGGTGCTTCTGTATTGTCGTTGAGTCAAGATGGGTTGACTAACCTTTCAGCTGGATTATTGACTTTTATTGAATCAATTTTGAAGGGTGAAAGCACAGGATACACAGTTTCGTCATTGAAGACTAAGGTTGCCTTGGTTCTTTTAGACCCCGAAGTTCAAGATGAAGAAGTTTCAACTATATTGAAGGAATTCAGTAATGTAACCTCGTTTATTGTCATGAGCTTAGACACTTTCAATAATTCAAGTACCATATTATTGAATTTATACAAATTACTTTCAACATTTATGGATTTACTTCCATTGAATTATTTCATTGATTCTATCATCGACTTGCTTGATGTTGAAAATCTTAATGATGCAGTTTCAATCAATGTTGCTAGAAACTATATTTTATTAGCCGGTTCCAAATTCGAAACTGAATTGAACGGTGCAAACATTAATGCGATCAATACTGTCAGTGTGGTTGGGAAATTGTTACCAGTCTTGATAAAGGGAATCAAAGCCAATATTGATATTGAATTGCAACAGGCTTTCTTGAATACATTCTCAATTATTGTGAATAAATTCGGAGCTGAATTGGAATCCAAGATTTTAATTGATGCTTTAAATGCAACCTCATCAGAAAACTGTTTACTCTCCCAAGAAACCGAAGTGATTATTTCATCTATTAATGCCATGGGAAGTATCATCAACATTCTTGGTGTTAAGGCTATTGGTTTATTCCCCAAGATTTTGCCTCCCGCTTTGAAGATTTGGCAATCAACTACTACATCAGAAGATGAAGACAGTGCCAAGTTGATTCAAACTTCAGTTATTATTTTGATTTCTTGCTTAGTCAGAAAATTACCTGCATTCATGACTAGCAATTTGGATTCCATTTTCCTTGCTATCTTGAGTAGTGATTTAGTGGATAATAATGTTAGATCAAGTGTTTTAGAATTGATTGTGGGTCACGTTGAATTATCCCAAGTCTTAAAGTCATTGTGTAACATTTGGTTAACAAAGAAGTTTTTTGAGAATGATAGTGCTAGTAACCTAGGCTTATACTTGAAAACTTTAGAATCTACAATTGAAAAGATCGAGAAGAAATCTGCCATTTCACAATCGACAATTTTCATGAAATGGTTAATTCAAGCCTTTGACTTTAGACATTACATTGAAACCAATGGTAACAAGTTTGATAATAATACTTTACACAGATTAGAAAGCTCGTTCCATAGTTGTGGAATTACCTTTGTTATGAAGTTGAATGACAAGAGTTTCCGTCCATTATTTGCCAACTTGGTAAGATGGGCAGTGGATGGTGAAGGAGCAACTAGTGATTCTTCTAAACTTACCAGACTCATTGCATTCTTCAAATTTTTCAACAAATTACAAGATCAATTGAAGAGTATCGTTACCACTTATTACTCGTATTTGATTGATGCTACTGCTTCACTTCTTAACGATTTCTCGGCCAGTAAGATTGACGAAGTCAACTTGAGAAGAATTTTGTTGGTATCGTTAAATTCATCATTCAAATTTGATCAAGATGATTACTGGACCCAACAAGGAAGATTTGATAGTATCTTTGAACCATTATTAGCTCAATTGATCAATGTTGAAGATTCAATCGGTAAATATTTGGTCAAAACAATTACTTCCTTCGTTTCCAATGTTGCTTCGGATGAATACAACGAAGCCTTAGTGCATGGTTTAATCAAGTATATTTCGAACGAAACAGGTCAAAACTCATCATCTACAAAGATTTGGGCTATCAGAACTTTGAAATCCATTTTCCAAAAGATGGGTGAACAATGGTTAACCTACTTGCCTACGTTAATTCCATACATCGCCGAGTTATTGGAAGATGATGATGAATCTGTTGAAATGGAAGTCAGAAGTGGACTTGTCCGTGTCATTGAAAATGTGTTAGGGGAACCATTAGATAGATATTTAGGTTAGTGTATAATAGTTAAACAAATTAATAGATACCACTTTTAAAAGTTGCAAAACTATTTGGTAATTTCCACACGACCTCATTTACTGGTGGAAAAGAAAGTCGTGCGAAGTGGCTAAGACTATTTTGCCTGGTTACAAAAATCTTCTACGAAGTTCTACCAAAAAATTTCACCAATTAATAATATATGGATAAATCAATTTTCACGAAAGAATTCTTCTGAAATATTCAATTCAATTAACAGTTTAGTCATGGTATGTTGAACTAACTGATTCTTCAAATGACATGGGTTATACCCGGCCTAATGAAGATGGATAAGAAAGGAATTACAATACAATTTTAACAAATATACTAACTTAACTACCAACCTCTAGTCATTCTTAAAGTCAGCTCAATCCTTAAAGCCATTATTTGACAGAGTCTTAGTACAAAGATTAAAGCCAGCCACTCAAACTGCTTCAGGTATCTTCATTCCAGAAAAGAACCAAGAAAAGTTGAACCAAGCTACTGTCATTGCAGCTGGTCCAGGTGTAGCTAGTACCACTGGTGAAATCATCCCTACTTCAGTCAAGGCAGGTGACAGAGTCTTATTACCATCATACGGTGGATCTCCAGTCAAGATTGGTGAAGATGAATATCTTTTATATACTGACAAGGAAATCTTAGCCAAGATTGAAGAAAATTAAATGGAAAGGTACACACAACTGCGGTTAGTTTTGTTATTCGCCATCATTTCAATTCAAATCAAAATAAATCAAAACAGTGCCATTCAAGTTGAAGCTTAATTTGGTCTTATCTGAAGGTGTTTCCTAGCATAAAACTCTTGTATATAATATTAAATCAGTAAATATAAGAATCATTCTTCTTTCTTGTAACAAGTTTTGTGAATAAACCATTGTAAACTTAAGCATAAAAAGATTGGACAAAAAAACTATTGACTTATAAGAAGGTTATATTTTTTCATACTTTTAGAAAAGTCTTTTACAGGCATCAATCATGATTTCGTCTAGTTGGATCAGAGGTTTGGTTGTCTTGATTTGCCAAAATGTCAAATATCCTGCATAGTGTTACAGCCCATTTCTTTTCTCGTTTTTATATTTAAATTTAAATTTACTACGAGGGGGATAAAGAAAGAGAGATAGATACGGAAACTCTCCTTTTTAGAATATTATTAAGTTGGAAAGACTTTAGTTCATATATACATACACTACACTATTAGTAGTAGCACATTACAAAGCACAACGCATATATAATAGGTATCTATCATGACTGATGTACCAACAAACACAAATAGATTTGCCCAATTCAAATTGGTACTTCTTGGGGAGAGTGCCGTTGGGAAGTCATCTATAGTACATCGTTTTGTTAAGAATACATTTGACGATTTAAGAGAATCAACCATTGGAGCTGCATTTTTGACACAATCCATCACTCTTCCAGAGAATAAAACAACAATAAAGTTTGAGATCTGGGATACAGCTGGTCAAGAACGGTATAAATCATTGGCTCCAATGTATTATAGAAACGCCAACGCCGCCCTTTGTGTTTATGATATCACTAGTCGTTCTTCATTCAATAAAGCACAAGACTGGATAAAAGAATTAAGGAGACAAGCACCCGAGGGTATTGTCATTGCATTGGTAGGTAATAAATTGGATTTAGCTGAGAGTAGAGAAGTTGAACAACAAGAAGTACAAGAATATATTGAACTGCAATCAGCAGAGGAAGATCATAATAAGATAATCACATCGGAATGTTCCGCTAAGGATGGAGAAGGTGTGTTAGAGATTTTTAATAGTATAGGTAGAGCATTACCTGTGGAAGAGGCAATAAATGGAGGTGCCAATAGAAATAGACAAGTTGGAGGCAGAAAGCAAGGTGGAGTTGACTTGGCCAAAGCAAGAAGACAACAAGCTGCTAATAATAGTTGTTGTTAAGTAGGAAGATGAAGAACAAGAAGATTGGTGAAGAATACATGTTTGAGAGCTTGAGGTTTCCAATAATAAGGAGTATATTCTGTGCGATATTATAGTCTATGTTGTTAGCTTTATAGATATGAAATAACAAGTAGTAGTTATATTTGGGAAATATTACCTTACAATTAATTTGCAATGATATATATACGTTACATACATACACAAATTAAACTATATAAGATTGCTATGTGCAGTATTATCTGTTTCAAAACCGTCCGGGTAACACACGTTAGACGAAAAAAATAGTCGTGTGGCGATGTTCAAAAAATCATCCTCGTTTGACCTGTAATAAAAAAATTTTTCACTTTTTAATGAAGGATGTATTCGATTTTAATTCTTTTCTTCTTCATCATTATATCATACGTTAGCCATGTCTGCTCGTCCACAAGTTTCTGTTGTTTCAACTTCAGGTGAATTATCATCAACCCAATTACCATTACCAGCTGTCTTCTCTGCTCCAGTCAGACCAGATATTGTCCACTCTGTCTTTGTTAGAGTTAACAAGAACAAGAGACAAGCTTACGCTGTTGCTGAAAACGCTGGTCACCAAACCTCTGCTGAATCATGGGGTACCGGTAGAGCTGTTGCCAGAATTCCAAGAGTTGGTGGTGGTGGTACTCACCGTTCCGGTCAAGCTGCCTTTGGTAACATGTGTCGTGGTGGTCGTATGTTTGCTCCAACCAAAACTTGGAGAAAATGGCACGTCAAGGTTAACCATAATGAAAAACGTTATGCCACTGCCTCTGCTATTGCCGCTTCTGCTGTTACTTCTTTAGTCTTAGCTAGAGGTCACAGAGTTGAACAAGTTAAAGAATTACCATTAGTTGTTGCCAATGAATTCGAATCTGTCACCAAAACCAGAGATGCTGTTGCTGTCTTGAAAGCTATTGGTGCTCACAAAGATGTCATCAAGGTTATCAACTCCAAGAAATTGAGAGCCGGTAAAGGTAAGTTGAGAGGTAGAAGATTCACTCAAAGAAGAGGTCCATTGGTTGTGTATGCTCAAGACAATGGTCTTGTTAAAGCCTTAAGAAATGTCCCAGGTGTTGAAACCTCCGATGTTAAACACTTAGGTTTATTACAATTAGCTCCAGGTGCTCATTTAGGTAGATTTATTATCTGGACCCAAGGTGCTTTTGAATCCTTAGACTCTGTTTACGGTTCTGACTCTACCAAATCCATCAAATCTTCTTACACCTTACCAGCCAACATTATCTCCAACACTGATGTCACCAGATTAATCAACTCTGCTGAAGTCCAAGCTGTTGTTAGACCAGCTGGTCAATCCACCCAAAAGAGAACTCACGTCTTGAAGAAGAACCCATTGAAGAACAAGCAAGTCTTATTAAGATTGAACCCTTATGCCAAGGTTTACACTGCTGAAAAGTTAGGTTCTACCAAGCTCGCCAAGACTGATGCTAAACCATCAAAGGGTCAATTCTCTGAAGTCTTGAAGAACTAAGTTTGATGGACTTCTTATTATTATTTTTGTATAAAAATGAAACAAGAGATTTTATCATTCAATGAGGAGTTTTATGTGTATGTTTAGATTAGTATAGTGTTTTTGAAAAATGTATTATGAATATATATAAAGGGTACCTTTTTTAATTGAAGTTTATTTTATTGCACAATGTAGCTTGATGTAGGACAAGTTCATACTGTTGCCCTGTCGATGCAATTCGATGTAGTATAGTATAGGATACGCTTTTTACTGCAAAAAAAATAAAAAGAATAAATAAAACATAAAAATTCTCTTTTAACATAACAACTAAAAATACATGGTTTTTTTTTTTGAATATAAGATTCTCTATATAAGTAAAGGCAAGCAATCAAACCAAGCATAAAAGCAAGGCTGGTGTGAGTGATAAGTCCTCTTCTTTTTCGTAAGTTATCGAGTTGGTTTAACTACTACTCAAGGGAGGTACCACATTTTCGGCGAAGAAATTCAAACCGGTGGCAGGATCAGTACCGACGATATTACCTCTTTCGTCGGCGTACTCACAGATAGTATATTGACCCCATTCATTGTCACAGGTGACTCTGGCACAACCCAATTGATGACTTGCCTTCCAGACGACTTGGGTGAAATGTCCAGTGGCTTCACTAAAACCAGGATCAGCAAAGTTATAAAGTGAGATCTCATTATACCAAGCATCAACAGGAGCATATCCGCCAGAATATCCGGCAGCCAAGTTTTCACCGTATGGTCCACCAGAATGGATCAATTGAACGTTGTTACAATTGAAGTTGCTAGCAGCGTAGTTGGCCCCATATTCAGCCAAAGTATCGTTCCATACCATGTTGGGAGAACCATGTAAGGCTCTCTTTTCATTATGAGCACTTAAAATATCATTAGCAAATTGTACATCGGTACTTGGTGAACTGTCCAGATTATCTAAGGATGTCGTGGTTGGAGCAGTTGTACTAGTGGAAGAGGAACTGGATGATGAAGTTGTAGTAGTTGGGGTTGAAGATGTCGTTGTTGTTGTGGAAGGAGGAGGAGGTGGTGGTGGAGTGGTACTAGTACTTGTGGTAGTTGGGGTAGATGTGGTAGTTGGTGGTGGAGGTGGTGGAGTTGTCGTTGTAGTTGGAGTAGTGGAAGTAGTAGTAGGAGTAGTTGTTGTAGAGGTAGTTGTAGGTGGTGGTGGAGGAGTAGTTGTCGTAGTTGGAGTCGTAGTAGTAGTTGGTGGTGGAGGTGGTGGAGGAGGAGTAGTGGATGTTGAAGTTGTAGTTGGGGTTGTTTCTGTCGTAGGTGGTGGTGGTGGAGCAGCAGCAGCAGTAGTAGTAGTAGTTGGAGGAGGATCAACAGGAGGAGGACCATCAATAACGACGACGTTTGTATGTGTCACTGTAGCAACTTCATTTGTGTAGGTAACGAAGTCCGTCACTGGGTCTGCCGTCACCATACGAGTTAAGATGATTGGAGCAGCATGAGAAACTGTTAAAATGGAAGCCAATACCAAGGCGTTACTAAGCTTCATATTATCTTGATGTGAGTGTGGTGGATGTTTTAAAAAGAATGTATTTAGTTGGGAGATTTATTGATATATCCTAGGGATTTGGGATAAGCTGAACAGGATCGAGTCTTGTATTGTATTAACGAAAGTGGATTGATTTGATCTGGAAAATAAACAAGAAGAAAGAAGAAAGTAAGAAAAGTACAATTAAAAAGTTGGACATTTTGGTTTATATATGTAGTTTGGATATTCACAAAGCCTGCAACTACCAGCAAGATCAAACATGTTTGAAGTATTTTCTTTCTGCCAAGTTATATTTCATGATCTTACTATGCTTGAAATAATAATTTATCTAAAACGTAGGCAATCGCCAGCTTAATTGCAAATGAACGTAAAATTTATCATTTTGCAAGCATATTTGACCAGCCATCTGCTTATCTGCAGGAGAACTGTTGAATAAATTGATGATACAAAGCAACATTTTTAATTAACTTGTAAAAATGAGACATATCAATAACCTGTAAAACTCCAAAAAATAAACGCGGAAAAATTAATGATTTTTTTTTTTCACCCACGTCGCGTATGCATAGATCAATATGCTTAAACGCCTTTAGATTTTTTCAATTTACCAAGAGTAGAAGATTTGATCTACTCCTTAAAATCATAAGTATATAATATAATTTATATTCGTATCAACGATGGTCGTAAAGTAGTGAATGGGATGCATACATAAACACATAAACACCCACACACATTCACATACACGTACGCGTATCTTTTTACAATAAATAACAATCAAATCGAATCGAATCAAACAGATGATTCAAGGAGCAACTGCGTTTGCATTTGCATTTGAATGAAGCAATTTGATTTTGATCCTTCCTTCTTATTGTTTTGATATTCGTATAATTTAATTTAACTTTACTTAATACCTTATGTGAAATACATTTACTAATAATAAATTATAATTTAATTATTTATACCGATTAGGTTTAAAATAGTGTAGTCGGAGGCTCATGAAAGTCAAAAAGTCAAATACAATATAGTATAATACCCCAACCTACTAAAACTCTCTAGCGAGAAATAAACTTTACTTTAAAAATTGGAGTAAGAACAGAAAAACAATGGTGTAAAGGTATGGTGGGTGGGATTGACGTAGATATTGAATTGGATCTAAGGCGGTTCGTTTAGTTTAAGTTTAAGTAAAAGTTTAGGTTAAGTTAACTTAATATGTCAAGCGTATTCAGAAACAAGGAGGGTTATTACATTGATCTTGAAATATTTTTATGATTATTTTTATGAGTTAACTCCCACGATTTGACGTGTTTACTGAGTATTATTATTATTTTGATATATTTTAATGATATTTTTATGAGTTTCCAAAACTTTTGACGTGTTTAGTGTGTTATTACTGATATCAAGATATATTTTAATGATATTTTTATGGTTAATTGCCACGAATTTGACGTGTTTAATGATTTAGTGACAAATAATTGAATTACACTACAAGAAAATATTATAAAAATAATTTTATAATAATAATATAAAATCTACGTGAGTTGATTTAATTTAACTGGAAATAGATTCAATCAAGTCAATTATTAATATAATTTTGGTTATTAAACGGGTAATGGACGAATATATAAGATAATAATAATATTCAGAAATGTATTTTCCAAGAGTAATAGTGAAAAAATAAAGGAATTTTATTATACTCTGAAGAGAAGCTTGTCGAATACTCTGAAGTCGAGGTTTTTAATTCATTTATACGATAAGGTCAATGTTGAGTATTAAAGGTTCTACAGTTACGTTACTCGACGAATATATTATTTCTAATATTTGAAAAAGAGGCAAACTGGAAAATGAAATAAAGGAATATGTATACTCAAGACTTGGGTTGTTTATTATTTGACTAACATGAAACTGAAGTTGGTTTAGTTATAATGTTACTGGACAAATACTTTTAGTATTGTAAAACGGGTAAAATGATACAATTTAAAAATGAAACATTGAATCTTTTGAAATATAGTCTAAAACAAGTAGCGTACGACAACAGTTTTTGAAGTGGAGAATGAATAAAATACTTGAGTGAAATATAATGAATGGATGTTCTTGTTTGTGGGTTATTGTTAGTTTCTCGTGTAGCTTCTTCCC
Source organism: Scheffersomyces ergatensis (assembly GCA_030575095.1). Classification (NCBI taxonomy): domain Eukaryota; kingdom Fungi; phylum Ascomycota; class Pichiomycetes; order Serinales; family Debaryomycetaceae; genus Scheffersomyces; species Scheffersomyces ergatensis. The sequence continues at coordinate 129,387 of JAJMHX010000012.1, read as the reverse complement.
GTTTGTTTGTTTTGTTGAGTTATTTTTAACAACCGAGAATGTGTCTTTTGTATTACGTAATCGATTACATAACCCGCCGCACACTTCTCTCCTATTAAAATAATGTTAGCGATTAGATTATGATGGTCAACGAATATAATATGATGGAGATGTGTACATGAAAAGGGTAGAGGTATACAGTACACAACATATTTTTAATTGAAATATTCTATATTATTCATTTATATCAATTATTTCATTTATTCATCAGTTCAGTATCATTTCTTTTAGACGATCTATCTTCATAATATCTTGGTTAATTTTTCCATATATATCTGGTCATCTGATTTGAACCTGTGCCTGACCCCTGATCTGATCCAAAACCAAACCAGTTTTTCAAAAATAGTTTTCAACTTTCAACAAACTTTTCAGTCCACCACCTCCGCCTCCACCTTTCAATTTCATTTTTGGTTGTCAGTTTCACCTATATTCCCATAATGCTCAAAGGTCTAAGAAAGAGGGCTCTGTTCCTCCTGATGTCTTCCACAACACTGGTATCAAGTACTCATTCCGGTGATTCCAATTTCGACAAGGTTCTTAACCAAGTCCATGACTTTGAAATTGCCTTACAAGCCATGGATTATCTTCTTGATGATAGAACAGAAGAAGGTACAAGACTATTACAACGAGAATCCAAGAAACGAGAGCAGTCTGGTTCAGACCAACCGGCAGGGATTTTCCCCTTGGCACTTGGAGTCATGGAATTTATTGAGGCCACGTTAGGATTTGAACCTGAAGTTATGGAAAAAGCCATGAAAACTCTTAATGATGCTGAGGCAGCTTCATTGACCAATTCAAAATATAATTTGAAATATAATTTAAATACTTCATGTATATATCCTCCTGGAACCGAATTCCAAGTCACTTATGCCGAACTGACATTATTAAATGCCTTACTTATGTTATTACGTGAAAATAATGGGGTTGTGGAAGGAGCCAAGGCTCTTCTCAAATTAAGAAGAGCTTATCAAACATTAGACACCGTTTACAGGAAAATCAAAGATCTGGAACCTATTTTCAATAAGAATTTAAATAGATTGAAAAAGGAAGCAGCCCTTAATGGAAGTACTACAAACAATAACAGTAATTCAAATAATAGTGTGAGTACAGTTGATTTACCAGGATTTGAGCCTCCAAGCTCAAGAAATAGTTCATCTTCATCATTACCCGAAGACGTTGCATTAATGAAGAATTTAGAACGAATTTATCATATGAGAAAATCAAGAATCGAAGGTACAAATATTCGTGATCCTACCAATGGTAATGGTAATAGCCATAATAGTCATCATCCTGGTGTCATCAATTTATTCGAGGGTTTGGAACTGTCTGCGTATCTATCTACAGGATCCAAGAAGAGTAGTTTGAGTAACTTTGATGTTTCAAGGTCTTCTTCCCCTGCTCCAGCACCCAGTCTTAATGTGCCTCAAATACAAGTAACTCCAGAACAACAACAACAAGAATCAGATGAATATAAAGACGAAGATGATGAAGATGACGACGACGATGAAAACGAAGAGTTTTCCGATGCATTTGAAGACTTGAATTTCGACGACAATAACAAGGATTCATCATTTACATCAGGCACAGCCGAGTCTGTCTTATCATCTGTCGAGTCCTCGCCCGCAAGCACAACGGCCGGATCCAGCGGCAGCGATAACCATTTACACGTCTCGACCGTTGATGAATTCATCCATTCGGGAGTCCAACTTTGCTTTGGGATCTTACAGGTTGTCTTGTCATTGATCCCTCCTGCCATAGGTAAGGTTCTTTCTATTGTCGGATTCCGCGGTGATAGGGAGACGGGGCTTAAGATGCTTTGGCGTACTGCCATCACCAGTAGAAATATACATGGTGATTTGGCCCTTCTTTGTCTCTTGGTGTTTTACGATGGACCTGTCCAGTTTGTTGATGTTGGTTTCCAATTACCAGGTCATGAAGATGAGAATGTCAAGAGTATCCTCAATATTGAAACAAGGGCCATTGTGTCTGATGCCGAGTTAACCAAAATCCTTCAGAACCCAGCATTATATACACCTCAATTATTGAAGAAGGTCCGTAAGATTTTCCCTCATAATGCCATGTGGTTACTGCAAGAAGGTAGAATTTTGGCATCCCAGGGTCAATTGGAGAAGGCTACTTCCATGATGCAAAATTTCACTGACGATAAGAATACCGTCATCAACATGCAACAGACTGAAGCGTTGATGGTGTTTGATCGGGCCATGCTTTACAGTTTCCAACATCGATACGTTGAAGCAGCCAGGGATTTCATCTATTTGATCGACATCAACTCATGGTCAAAGGGGGTCTACTTATTCATGGCAATGGGTTGTTATTTAGAACAGTATAGAATGATAAAGATGGGCTTGGTGGATGGTATCGAGGATCAAGAAGCCGAGTTGAAGAAGTATGAAAAGTTGACCCTTAAATATTATGAATTGGCACCTACCTATGTCCCTGGGCATGGTATTAATGCATCTCAGAAGAAGGGTGGTATTGGTGGTAACGCAAAGCAAATGCCATTCGATAAATACTTATTAAGGAAAATCAAACAATTGGATGCCCGTCGTCTGAAGTATCCCAACGTGACAACAATTGATTTGTTTGGAACGTCACTTGTCCATGAATTGATATATTTCTGGAATGGATATAACAGAATGGATAAGGATGATTTGGAATTATCCATTAAATTATTGGGATACTCTGGTGGGATTGATGAGGAATTATCGGCCAATTCAGATGAAATTAACTATTCCTTAATTGATGAGACTTATGATGAAGCATTATCGAGATATTTTGCCCAGTCACTTGCTCTTAGGCTGTTGGGTCAGCTCGAAAAGGGATTGGAAATTATAGACAATCTTATTATCCCTCATATTATCATCCATGACTTGCCTCAACTTAAATTCCATAAACTGATTTATAGTCCTTATTTGTATCCCACTGTCATGTATGAAAAGACCATGTTTGTGTGGTTATTGAAAACAAGAAATAATCCCGACAAGAATGCATTAAGGGCAGCCGTTGCAGAGGCAAAGAGTTGGTTAAAAAGAGCAGAAATAATTGGAGAGGGTGATTTTGAATTGAGTAATAGAACAGGAATGAGAATTAAAGCTGCTGGTGATAGACTTGACCAATTGGGCAAGGCCGTAGTTTAATTTATTCTACATATAGATACTGACTGACCCCATTCATTCATTCAAGCGTACGTATATGTATTTAAATAAGTAAATAAGTTTTTATATTAAAAAAGGACTTTCATATACTCAAATAAAATAGACTATTATTATACTAATTTTGGAAAAGATGACGAAATGAAATGCAAATGTTATTTTTATGTAGTTGACTTGATTTGAACAGAGTTAAAAGTTATTATTTTAATTCTTCTAATTGAAATAAGTATCCACCATGGTGTCAGCTACATTGAAACCAAAACATATGGTCACAAGCCATCCAATGGCCAATAATGGCAAGATCCCACCTATGATTATCAATTGTAATAACCGGGCTGGGGTATAACTCGTGCCTTGTCTTATATTACTGGATGAGCTTATGAAGGGCAAAGAATTGAATCCATAGAATGTGATGATGAAATAATATCCAATAGATCCGAAATATAATGAATTACCTAATATAAGTGAAATAAATGATTTTTTGATCCTTAATAAGGGTAATAATAAGAATTGTAATAAGTAAAGCATGGTCCAAATTATCAAGAATGAATTACAATGGATATCAAAACAAAATCCCCATTCAATGTAATTGACCTTGTATTTATTCATTCCACCTAAATTGCCATATGTATTGTTGAATAGTTTATTGGTAATGAACCATGAAATAGTTGCAATAATGATCCCTGTCAAATAAAAATCAACAAATACCATATAAATGATCAATTTTAATATATCCCATACTCTGGGAGAGTAAGCCAACCCCCATGCAACAGCACTTATGGATAAGAATGCAGTTAGTAATATAAGGAAGGATGGATCATCTCTCGCATAGCTTGACTTGCCATTGTTTGTTGTTTGCTGTTTATAAAAGTAATGTGATCGATACATCTTTCTTGGATTTATGATTAGATTGAAGATTTCCCAAATGGCCGTCTCAAAATCAAGCGTGGTAGGCTTGAATAATCGTTTGAACATCTTCTTAAATGTTTGGAATCGATCGGCCAATGTTGATGTTGAAGTTGATGTCGTTCCTGATGTTGTTGATGTGCTAGCTGGCAAATAATTTACAGTAGAATTGGTTGATATGACAGAACCACCAATGAATGAACTCACGATTCGCAAGGCAGGCGTGGGAGAAACATGAGGAAATAGATCCTGGGTACTATATGGTAAATTGATTCGTTTACTCATAATTGTATGTAGTAAGGTAATCCTGATTGAATGTTGTATATTCGGTAACCTATTTGCCAATAATCATGATCTTTTCACGTAGCCTTTTATTTTTTTTTTCCCGCATTGAGTCAAAAAATTGGTCTTTTAATATACATGTAATTAAAAATCTTTGGCGAAACAATTAGTTAGAATCATCATTAGTAATGATGATTATTGTATAGTCTTGAAATATCATAGCGATAGATGATACATTGACATTAAGGTATTTCCTTTAAAAACAATTTTCATTAGACATCGTTTGTCCATACTAAATGTACAATGAATCATATACTTGAGAAAGTTGTGGTATATCTTTGATTCTTAATTTATTATATACATAATACATATTTTGTTGTTTTGTATGAAAAGACAAAAGGTTCAGAACGTCAATGAATAAAGTACTGTCTACTTATGGAAAGTAATAAATGAAACAAATCAATGACGAGTATTTGCAGCTTTTATATAGAATCACCCAATTTTTGATCATGTGACTCAGGTTTCAGGATATTTTGTGGTATATGGCAGTTTTGATAAAAAGCAATGATCAAAAATCAGTTTGTCATGTTTATCATTGTTTCTTTAGAAAACATTAAAAAACCATATATATAGATCATAACCAATGTCAAGTGCAGAACCAAGAATAGCGTCATCCCAAACACAGACGATAAATGAAACCGACCATGCTCGTCCTATTCTCAGATTACGGAATACCACTAAGAAGAAGGAGGGAAAATCCAGATCAAGTGTACAATGGAATGAAGATGTGGTAGATAATGAGAATTTGAATAGAAAGAAGTCGAAAATATGTTGTATTTTCCATCCTCAACGTGAGTTTGGTGAAGAGTCCGGTGGCTCGTCCAGTGATTCCAGTAGTGATTCTTCTGGTGATGAACATGAGGGGCCAAATGATGGAGGTGAGCATGGTAATGAAAATGGAGAAGATTTTGTATGTGAGCATGGTCATGTTCATAAGAAGTCACTGAAGGGAACCAAATCAAGGCCCAAGCAAAAGGCTACTCCAAAGCCAAATGCATACGAGACTCAACCGGTATACGAGAATAAATCGGTATTACCCCAGGATATAAGCTCATCAACTACTAGTCAAACCAAAAGTTAAGATAAAGATAATGTTTGATATATTAAATTAAGTTAAATTAAAATTTAGGTGGCTACTACTACAAGAAAATCACTGTATAAGCTTAGTAGCAGAATTAGAATCTTCATGAAATACATTACTAAATTCAACTTCCCACATATTTCTTAGCACATCATCTTTATTTTCAAATGTGATTTTAGGATTTGAGTCGTTATTTTCAGCATCATCACCCGAGGTATTGTTATTGTTGTTAGCTTTTGGTAATTTTTCAGGTAGAAAGTCCTTATACCTTGTCAAAAACCCCAAGACTCCCGTGGTGGGAGTAGAAGTCTTTGCAGCATTATTAGATGTTTTCGTTGCAAATCTTAGACGAATGGATGTATATTGAGTCAAGATTGTTTCATTTTGAATTTTCAAATTATATGAATTCAAACTATCCATTGATGTCGGTTGTTTCATGGATATTTCATCGGTTGAGTATAATTCTTTATAATCCAATAGTTTCTGTTGAGTTCTATTTAATTTCTCATTCAATTCACCATTGGTACTATTATTACTATTATTGTTGTATCGATCCACGAAATTATTTTGGAATTCATTAATCTCTTGTATAATTTCATTAAAATCATGAGAATTTAAAACAGCATCGTCAATTATTGTAGGCGATCTCCACAGATCTAATCGATATTGCGTATCTATACCACCTGTATGTTTCCCATTGGAAACACTTGAATTATTATTATTATTATTATTATTATTATTATTATTATTATTATTCCCATTGTCATATGTATCATCATCATCCGACCCATCATCCAGTTCACTTTGATAATTGATGGAACTACTGGCTGGTTTGGAAGGTGTTTCTATATCATCTTTAGTTGATAACATGGGTACAAGAGAATGCATACTATTATGAGCAATATGTATAATTTGATTCATTTTTTGATATAATTTATTGGTAGATGAGGATTTAGATGAAGGTCGAGTTATTGGACTTTCTGGTCTATCTTCTATTAAATTATGGAAAGAATTATCTGTGTTGGACAAAGTAGCCGTCGCTATCTTATTATTGTTATTATTATTATCTTCATCATCATGAATATTATTATAAGTATTGATGCTTGGACGTTTGGTATTGTATTCATCCTTTAGTACGGTTAATGGAGATGGACTATCCTTTGTTTGATCTTGATCTTGTTCCATGGTACTATTTGATCGGGAAATGTTATACGAACTCCATCGTTTCATTTGTGGTCGATTGTGTTGTACTTGTATTTGTAATTGTTCATGATCCATTGGAATATGTTTTTGATTATTAGTAAATTTCCGATCTGAATTATTAACATGTTGTTGACTTACTAAACTATGAATTGAATTTGATTTTGTTAATTTTAAATTATGATTTAATGCAGTTTGTAATAATTCCGAATTATTTCGAGAAAATCTCTTGACTCTTGTTTCACTAGATGCTCGTTGACTATTTGAATCTCTTACTGGTTGATAAGTATCTACGCTTCGTTCTGTTTGATCTCGAGAATTTCTATGATCATGTTCAACGTTATTATTATTATTATTATTATTATTATTATTATTATTATTATTATTATTGTGATTTGTTGTTAATACCAATGGTTGATTGGGAGTATAAATAATATTGGGGTTGGTATTTGTGTTGGTAGTATAATGAAGTGGTTGTTGTGATGCAACCTTTCTATTATTAACCAATTCGTTTATCATTATGAATTTATTGTTCCCATTCGTTTTAATATCTATAGTATATTATGTACATAGTTCCATTGTATTGTTGAAAACCAGTAAAGAGAAGATGTAATGAATTTAAAATCAAAAGATGAGTTGTTTTAATATTTATTCTGGTTATGGTGGTTTGTATAATATAAAAATTATCAATTACAATAATTACCATAGGGTACAAATAATTAACATCTTTCATTTCCCCTTGTGTTAAAAATTGAATTAGGAAAATTTGTGTATCTCTTGCCATTTTTGAATTGTTAGCGGTCCCTCTCCCAAAAAGATGAGTAACAAACCAAAAATGAGAGATAACAAATATAGCTGATAAGAAAAAGAAATTTTTTAAAAATTTATATATAGAGGGGGTCGTGTATTATGTTCCAATTATATAAACCCTATTCATTTAACAACCATATATATATATATATATCAATCTAGCTATTAAATCATTAAATAAATAAAAAAAAAACCAGTTTCTTTTAAACATCAAATCTTAATAGATTCTCTTGGAAATTCATTATAGCACCATTGATTAATGCCTTTTTCCTTGAAACAATCAAATCACTTAAATTTATAATCTTATTCTTTTCCTTTAAAATCGTTCCTACTTTATTTTTATTCTTTTTATCAATGATTTTTTCAAATATTTCTGATAAATCTTCCACGGATTTATTTAAATAATCTTGATTAGATTCAAAAATCTCCAGAAAATTCCCCTTGGCTAAATAATATGCAAAACAATAGGTCCATTTTAATGCCTTTCTACCAATTATTAATGCTCGAATTGAATCAGGTAAAAATTGAACATCATTCCAGGATAAATTTGTCTCTTCATATTTCCGTTCTTCCATATATAATTTGGTTAATTCATTTATGGTAGATAATGTTTTCATATCTCCTCTCATTGAACTTTCATGGATGGCAAATCGTTTATAAAAATGTAAATATCTCTTTAATGATAATCGACTTTTATTCTTATTCTTTTCAGTTTCAGTATCTTTATCCTCCTCCTTAAATTTATTACATTTATAATATTCATTTCGATGACCCGTCCAATCTCCTGAACAAATCCAACAAAATTGATGCAGACATTCTTTACAAGTCATATGATTACAACCTCCATTCTTTTCAATATTAGCATCACATTTAGGACAACTATGAGTATTGGCTTCAATCCAATGAGCAGTTTCAGAATCATCTTGACATTTCGTAATCCATAGTTTAACAATCCAACATGGACATGGTAAATGATTTTCAAAATTACAATTAAAACAAAACTCATGTCTATCAACACAACTAACAATAGGAACCATGGAAATATCTGGGGAATCAAGGTTTGATTCATAATCTAATGATCTTGTTACTTCAGTAAAACTTGTACAATCTGTTGATGGACACCATTTGAAATTCGTATGCAGATTAACATATGCCTTAGCAGTAGCAAATAATAATTGATTAGCTCCAATACTTCCTAAACCTAAAATGGTATCAATATCTTTATGAGGTATAGTCAATGAACAATTAGGTTCAATACAAGTAATCAAATTCCCACTACTTAAATTATTAAGAATATAATTCTGATAACATGATTTACAATATTCATGTTGACAACTTAAGGAATAAACTGTAATTGATCTATAAAATTCACAACATATAGGACATCCATAATCTTCCACCAATTTAAAAGTATTCCCCACTGTTGGTTTATTCCCTCCATCCATCACAACAGGTAATCCACACAGTTTTAAAAACTTGGTGGAATCATCATAATAACTATTTATAACTTCATCAGGTTGCCACTTCTTATAATGTAACATAATAAGTAAATCATCAACGGAACAATTCGGAAGTTGATACTTGACACGTTCAATCTTATTAGTGAATCGATTCTTAATGAAATCTCGCATGGTCCATGCATTATAAGTCATTGAATTGAAATCCCCCTTATGGCTATCTTCATTAAAATCTTCTGATGTTCCTGTAGGTGAACTTGAAGTTCGATTGGTATCAGCTTCATAATTATCAATATCAGACTCTTCAAAGTCTATATCTTCGTCATCGTATTCAAAATCACTCTCTATATCCGACATTCAATCTATCTAGCTATCTTGTAATAAATAGGTATGTATATATGTATATATATGGGAAACCACCTTTCTTTCTTAAGAGTAAAAGTAAGCAGAAGTTACTTATTTTTGTTTCACAAATCCTAATTATAAAAATAGATTTTTTTTTTGGGGTGCACTTTCACTTTCTTTTATAGAGTAGATATCTGTACTAAATTCTTGTAATTATGCTAAACTATGTACAAATTTTAATAATATTAACTTTTCTTGTTTAATTATTGATTCAATGAGGGATTTATTAATATTATTATCATTGGTTGTTGTTGTTGTTGTTGTTGTTGTTGTTGTTGTTGTTGTTGTAGAATATTTATTAATCTTTGTTAAACACCATTGTTTAATAATATTATTAAAATTGATAAATTCCTTGGATGAAAGATCAACTAATAATCTTTTAACGCGTTTAATTAATATTCTTTCCTTCTTAATTGATAAAAATTCATCTTTGAATTGTCTATATGGTAATTCAAGTAGCTTTAAAACACTATACGTATGGGGAGTGACGGTACCTTCGAACGTGATACTACATGCTAATGACCAAGATTCTGGTTCTTCATCATGGTCATGCTCATGATCATGGCCATGTTCATCATCATCATCATCATCATCATGTTCATGATTTTCAGTATCCATAATTACATGGTTTAATACATGGAACCCAACAGTATCTAACCACGTTAGTTTTTCTTCCAATTGCATGATATTCTTCTTGGATGATTTTGACTTTATACTTTTGATATATTGAAATAATTGAACGGCTAACAAACAACTATCATTAACGTTTGAATCAGTGATGAAGCCATACCGTTGAAGTAAAGATGCATTAGAAAGTTCGTTCCCGTATGAGTTGAATATCTCATAGTTGAATTCAGCAGTGGGTGGGGCAACTAATACAACATCACAACATTTGGAACTGTCAGCCAAGTCTTCAGCCAAGACTGCTTGAGCTGAAGTGATTCGTACTTGTTCATGGACCTCTTCTTCTTCTTCTTCTTCTTCTTCTTCTTCTACTTCTCCCTCGCCATCTTCAGATCCTTCTTCGGATTCTTCATCGTCATTATCTTCTTGTTCAAGTTCCTCTTCCATTTTGCTTATATATTCTAAGGATATTGAAGTCATTTCTTCCTCCTGTTCTCCTTCGTCTTCATTGTCATTATTCTCATCATCATCTCCATCGTCATCACCCTCTTCTTCTCCTTCTTCATCATCACTGACTACATCCATATGATCACATTCAACTTCTCCACATTCTTCACATACATCCCCATCACATACAAAATGGATATTCTCTCTCCCTTGGACTTCACCTTGAATCAACCCAGGCAGTAGATGATTAAACAAATCAGCACCAGGGACCATGGCCAAATCATAATAATTATCAATTGTAAATGCTCGAGAAATGACAGATTGTATGATTCTCCCAAATTCATGAATGGTATTTTTATAATTATTTAATATTAATTGATAAATATCTTGATCTTGATATTCGTCTTCAATGTCAAGATCAATATTAAATAATTCAGGAATGGCAATCAAATCAGCATGATGATGAGCAAATGCCACGCATTCAACCAAGAAATCAATCAATTCATTGGGATTCAATAAATTCCTCAAATCAAGCTCGGTATTCTTAAGACTAGCTCTCTCAGAGTCTGTCCAGAGACAAATGGGGAGTGATGCATTCTTGAAATCAATAGATGTTAAATAATCAAACCAAGGTGAGTTTTCACCTTGAGCTATTTCATAAATCACTGATATTATGACTCCATACATCCCATTCGATAAATCTACCGATTCATTTTGGGGTTGGTAGTCTACTAATAGATTGTATATGTATGAATTCTTAGGGGATAAAGTATTGGATTTGGGTATACGTAATAATAAGGGATCATCACCTTGTTCTTCATCTTCTTCATCTTGCTCATCTTGAGAAGAAGATGGCATGAAAACACCTAAACCTCCATATTGTGAAACTTCAACTTTAAGATCACTTCTCCAATACGCATTTTCTTCAAGCCATTTCATAGCATGATCTATCTTATTAGTTGAAGACATTTGATATTAATTTAAATGGAGCTAAGACTTACTGCTAGTAAAGTGCCTAGTAGAATCTAATACTTAGATATTAGACACCTACACTCAATGCAGGAAAAGTTTGATTTTATTTTCAACCTAAAAGAAATTTAAAAATCCGGGTAACTGAAAAATTTAATGAGGAAAATTTTTTTCAATAGTAAATCAAATAGTATAAATACTAGGTATTCCCCTAATCTCCCTTATTCTGCTCCCCAATCATCAGTAGTGGTTATACTATATCTATATATATATAACTATTATAATTATAAAGACTTTTTGATTGTCTTTAGTGTTCACAGCATTGATGTGTGATACCTAAGACTTCAAACACACCCAATAGCTAAGTAATGGTTGACCTTACCAACAATTCGGTCACAATCAATACTTCGTTTCGGTCTTTTAGAATATTTATATATTACGGCATTTACATGTGTTTATTCCAAAGTTCTGATAAATAACTGTATCATATTTATTTATGATATTATGATTATTCAGATGAAAGCATGGTGCTACATATTACTTATATATTATTTTGTATTAATCTCTTATTCTTTAAGGTAACCTTTATATTTGATTTGTAGATGATCATATTTCCTATTTTTTATTCATTATAGCCATCGGTAAATATGTATGTGATCAAAATTTTCAGTCACGTGATATTCACCACATGACTCATATTTAAAAGATATTTCTTTTAATTTTGGTGATCACTGAAAATTTTAACCATTTTTAGAGAGGCAACAGTAATCAATCCATCGAACAGATAACCAGCTTACATTCATATATTATCAACCACATATATATCATGGCTCATAGGTTACTTGTCAATGTGATATTCACGGGTGCGTCAGTATTCGGCCGTGCCTTCACAGAAGCCTATAAACAGGCTGCTAAGGCATCAGCTGCTAGTGGTGCAGCAGCTGCTGGAGGAGCTGCTAAGGCAACATCGGCTGGTGGTATTTCAGTTGATGAATCACTTAAAATCTTAGGAATAGAGAAGAAGGATCTAAGTCTGGCAAAATTAGGAGAGAAGTATAAATATTTATTTGATGTTAATTCAAAGGAAAAGGGGAATTCATTCTATTTACAAAGTAAAGTATATTATGCCATGGATAATCTAAAGAAAGAATTGGATTATTTAGAGAAACTAAAAGATCAAAAGGCTGAAAAATCTGCTTAGAAACTTTCGAAATCCAATGCCAATCCATTTAATTCCATACCATCCCATTCCAATATAGACTTACCTAACTGGATCATATCAAAATTATTTAATGCATATAACGTATAAGAAGAAGAAGAAGAATTAGAAGAAATGAGGTGATATTTTGTTAATGTCTGTCTCTGATCCATTGTATATAGTTGTTACCTTTACCTTTAATAAAGTACACATTCATTCTTTATTCGTATTTGTTGTAATTCATACTTGTAGTAGTAAGTAAGTGAAATTTTTTAAACGATCGTATATATAAAAAAAAAGCAAAAAAATAGTAAGCACACAAAACAAAAATAAATGTACAAATATAACAAATATGCAAATTGAAGTAAAAACCAGCTTTAACAAACATACATATAACTTTACTTTTATTTATTTATTTATCATCGATAGTTGGCATATATCTTTCATCTAACCTTACAGACAGCCATACTTTGCTAAAGAATCCATCTACCTATCATTTGAAGAGTCTCAAAACGTGAACAAAACCCACATATATATATTTCACGGAGTAATCATTTCATTCCTACATTCATAATAATGACAAACAAAGAAGAAGAACAACTTCTTCAGGATGCTTCTACTTTGTTGATGTTTGCTAATGTGGCCGCCAAACAACTGCATCAACATCAACATCAGCAGCCTCCACTTCAGCACCAACAGTCTGACCCCAATAAGGTGTCACAGCCGCAGGCTCCAGTTATTGAAAGTGCTGGTCAAAGTCAAGGTCAAGGTCCTATATTTCATCAAAATCCTATTCAACCGTTACCTACCATCAATCAATACACAAATCATAACATTCTACAAGCTGAACAGCCTCCCACACTTCTCCATCAGGGTCAGCCACAGCATGATGTTGCCACTGTTCCTCATATCAGTCCAGCTACAAGACAGCAAGACTATGTACCACAATTTAGTAGAACTACTCCACCACTACCACAACAACAACAACAGCAGCAGCAGCAACAACATTACCAATCACTACCACTTGTAGGTGCTACTACAACTACCAGCACATCGTCACAGCATAATTTTGTATCGACTTCAGCTTCGCATTCTCCTGTTGAAACATCAAGAAAAGCTTCCATAGCCTCGCGAAATTCAATTAGTGTATTGATGAACAGCCCCGAGCCCGAAACAAGAACGGTTGTGCCTAAAATTGAAGAAAAACAAACGCATCAGATTCCATTAAGTGTCCTTGTATCTCCCGTGAATGCTCCTCCTCCGCCTCCTTCTATTACCACCGATGATAATAATATTGGTACTGATAAAAAGATTGACTTTCAAAAATCTCACCAACGATCAAAATCATCACCAGAAGTCGAGAGGAAAATAGTCCACAAACTTTCACCAAGTCCTGCAGTACGAGGAATCAATCTTGAAACAGGACAAAGAAATACGGATAACGCAGTTATAGCTGCCGCGGCCCTTGCTGCAGCTGCAGATATACCGTTACCTTTAAAACGATCAGGTAGTGAAGATAATAAAAGAATCGAATCACATGCTTCGATAGAACCTGTTGTACCAAAGGATGTGCCTGTACCAACAGATGAACCCACGGCAGTACCAATCGTGCAGCCACCGCCAGCAACGACACCACCAACATCACTAGCACCAACAACAACAACAACAAATGTACCAGTAGTTGTGCCGGAAGTACCAGCTTCAGTTCCATCGACATTCTCAACTACAGAATTAAAGGAAGAAGATCAACTAACCGAACCTGAGAATGATGATAAGACAGATGACGAGAAAACAGAAGATGAAATAGGTTCTAGAATCCATGAGGATACCCAAACTGATATTGGAACCCAATCATCACAAATACCAAGTTTGGAAATACTGGCCGAAGGTCCCCCTCAAGAGCAATTCTTATATAAGAAGGAAGAGTTCAAAATTCCTCCACTTAAGAGCTATCAAGTGGATGCCGACTCTGGTTTGATTGGGTGTATTTGCGGCATTGACGACGATGATGGGTTTACTATTCAATGTGATGTGTGCTACAGATGGCAACATTGTGTGTGTATGGGTTATAAAACCAACGAAGAAGTCCCAGAGGATGAATATAGTTGTTATTATTGTGATAAATCCAAATGGGGCAAGTTCAATAGTGAGGAGTGTCGTACCGGGACTCTTAATAGACTTGAAAGTGACTTTAAGCAAAATCCGCAAAGACAATATCTTGATAGTCTGATGACTGACGATTCCAAGGACGATGATAGTACTAGTGTTCCAGAAAAGGAAAAGGAAAAGGACAAGCAACAAAGAAATGGAGCGGCTGGGGCAAGTGGGAAGAGGAAACATCTGAATGCTGAAAAGGCAGACAAGAAGAGAAAAGTTGAAAATGTGGTTTCTGAAAAGAAGAAGGAACTTACACCAATAGAACCGACCGCCACGATTGTTGAAACTCCACCAGCACCAACTGAAGTCATTCCAAACAAAGACAATGAACTTTTAGAAGATGGGGTTACATCTGAATCCTATCAATCTGCGTATTATAAATTAAGAGCCAATGATTATAAAAAGAAATCAATTAAAGATTTATTTGCAGAATTTGGGAAAGACTTTTATGATGACTATTTAAATAATGTTCCAAAGACAACTCAACAGCAACAAGAAACAAAGACATTTAGAGGTATTGAAATCATATCTCAACAACAATTCAAATCTTTAAAAATGAGTAAGGTTATATTACCTAATTATCAAAAGTATTTGGCCGAACATAAATTAGTGACAAAGAATAAAAACTATGGTAAATCTTCTATTCAAGTCAAACAATATTCTGATAATCAAAAGCAAAAGTTTAATGGTATTTCAAAGTTGTCATTATTTATCAGTTCAAATGACCTGGAAAATCTCGTGATTCCAGAGGATACTATTGTTATTGAATATCTTGGAGAAATCGATCTATTTGAAAATTATATTAAGGATACAATCAATCAATATTCATTATGGGGAACCCCTAAACCAAAAGTATTGAAAACAAGTTTAAGATTAACTTCCGATGATCCAAATTCGGAATTGGAGGTTATCCTCGATTCAAGATTTGTCGGGAATGAATCAAGATTTATCAGGAAATCATGTCCATCATCAGCCAATTGCCGAATTCAACCAATTTATATTCCAGAACAAAATAGTTTCAGATTTCTTGTTGTGACTTCCAAACCAATAGTCTTGAAGGCAGAGTCAGCTGACGAAGAACTTCGATTAAATTGGGAATGGGAAGCTGATCATCCAATCTTAAAATTGTATGAAAATAATAATGCTGAGAAGTTTGATATTTTGACCAATTCTCATAAATCAACTTTGATTACTTATATTGATAATATTTTACATTTTGTTGAATGTGGTTGTTCTACGTCTGCATCTTATTCATCTTGTGCAATTTTCAAAATCAAAAAGGCTACTTCTTATTTACTTCGTTCAACAAGAAAGGCATCTTCAATTAGTAATGTCAATTTAACAAAGTCTAAGGATGAGCTTATACTTCCAAGAAGAGAAAAGGAGTACATTTCATGGAGTGATAGATTAATAGAACGTGATAATTTAATTCAAATGAATCTTACTTTAAGTACAAAACCAGGAAATGAGGAAGTAGCATTAGAACAAGTTGAACAAGACCAACTTCAAAGATCTCCAGAATCTCCACTGGTGAAACATAATAAATCATCAGAATTGTTTACTGTTCCTTTTAAACAACATCTTATTGCTAAGAATAAAGAATTCTTAAAGAAGATTCAAGAATTCGATACAAATAAAGTTGGTGAATTCAAAACCGACGATGATTTCCCAATCATACCTAATTTGGTGATCAAGATTGAGAATACTATTGATAATAAGCTTAAACCAATAGTGGATGAAGTAGAAGCGAAAATTGCCGGTCAAATAGTAGCCAATTCTGTTGCAACTGGAGGAGTGAAACCTGAAGAATTACCTGTATCGATATCCGAGAAGGTTTTAAAACAACAAACAGAACCAAATGAAGTTAAAGAATCTAGAATAAACCTGGTTGGAATTGAACCACTTATTGTTGAGGATAAGAGAAGCATTGAAACTCAGGATGTACCGAGGGATGTTCCCAAGCCTCCCACAGTAGTTAAAAAATTGTCGTTCGCTGACTACAAGAAGAAGATGAAGTGAAACATTCTTTCTTTTTAAAAAGGAAATAAAACAGAAACTTTTGAAGATCATTTAGAATAATAATAATAATATTTTTACTATGCTAATAAATTGAATAAATTTGTATGACAACCAAAATAATGTAAAAAAAAACACTAAAATCATGCATGAAATTTTAGCATCAAAATTAATTACCTAATTAGGACGCTACAATGGCTGCAGAGATGATTCAGAAAAATGCTGGGGGTCCATTCTTAACGTTAACTGTGCCAACTTTATTTAAAACGGTGATTAATGAGATGTCATTAATATAACATAGTGACGTTCAAAAGAAATTCTCAATATTTGGCACCCATTGGATTCGATGGCATTGCCCTTTCACCAGGGTTTATATATTGGATGATATCTCACCAATGGTTAATCCATTTGTTGACCTGGAAAACCAACTCAACCAATAATGAAGATTTCCAGCATATATTTTACTTTATTTTACGCTTTGGCCATTTGTACGGCCGCATCCATCGCCAACTTGAATTCAACAAGTTTGGCTAATGCTTTTATTTCAAAACTTAGAACTTTAATTTCCCAGTTAGCTCCAGAATCACTCTCAGAGAAAGAGCTTGCCTATTCATTTTTATCTACTTCTCCAGTACTAGTAGATAGTTACTATGGGGAACAATTTCCAGAGTCATTCACTGTTGGATCTCTTGTAAAGAGGGACTATGACGATGATGACGAAGAATATTGCACTGATGACGAAGTAGATTACTGTTCAGACGATGAAGATGAAGAATCATCCAGTACTGTTAGTACCCCTACATCATCGTCTATGATTGTTCCTCCACCAGTTAGTGTTACTCCAAGTACTTCATCTTTGTTATCTACTATTGCTGTACCCCCACCACCAGTTAATGTTACTCCATCAACTTCATCCTTATTATCTACTATTGCTGTACCCCCACCACCTGTTAGTGTTACTCCAAGTACTTCATCTTTGTTATCTACTATTGCTGTACCCCCACCACCTGTTAGTGTTACTCCAAGTACTTCATCCTTATTATCTACTATTGCTGTACCCCCACCACCTGTTAGTGTTACTCCATCAACTTCATCTTTGTTATCTACCTTATTGGCTTCTTCTTCACAAGCCGCAACGTCTAGTGATGCTACTGAAGACTTAGACTATTGCACAGATGAAGATGATGAAGATATATACTATTGCTCTGATGAAGATGACGATATAGTTTCAGATGTTACCTCAGACGTACCCTCATCTGCCACCTCGACTTCATCATCCACTTCTATTCCGTCATCTAGTGTGGCCTCGAGCCTTCTTGAATCATCTAGTGTTTCAGAACAATCAAGTAGCATTTTTTTGTCTACCCTTACTACTACCAGCTCATATACCTTGTCAGCCGAGGAGTCTTCTACTTTACGAGGTTCCACTTCAAGTGATAATTCAGAAGATATAGTGTCAGATGTATCCTCAGATGATTTTTCGTCTTCCCCAACTATCTTATCCACATCATCTACTGTTATTGAATCATCCAGTGAGTCGACTTCGTCTGCTGAAATTACATCAGTTGCCTCATCCAGTGATGTTTCATCTTCCAGTATTATTGAGTCATCCAGTGAAATTAGTTCTTCTAGTGACATTACTTCGCCCAGCGAGAGTAAATCATTTAGTGGTATTTCATCATCTAGTTATACCACCTCGTCTGTTGTATCCTCCAGTGAAGTCACCACATCCAGTGTCGTTTCCTCTTCCAGTGATACAGCATCATCTACCGTTGAATCATCCAGTGAAATCACTTCTTCTAGTGAAATTCCCTCTTCGTCTAATGTTGAATATGTTAGCTCCTCCAATGAGATTTCTAGTTCCAGTGGTTCATCTAGCTACATTACTTCTTCCTCTACTAGTGAGTCATTCAAAGAACTTGAGTCATCAAGTGATACCCCATCATCTTCTGATAGTCCATCCTCGTCTCACAGTCCATCATCGTCTGATAGTCCATCATCTTCATCAACTGACAGTCCATCATCTAGTGACACACCATCCTCGTCTGATAGTCCATCATCTTCATCCAGTGACAGTCCTTCATCCAGTGATAGTCCATCATCTTCCGATACTCCTTCATCTAGTGACACACCATCATCCACTGGCACACCATCATCCAGTGATAGTCCTTCATCAACTGACAGTCCATCATCCAGTGATAGTCCTTCATCAACTGACAGTCCATCATCTTCCGATACTCCTTCATCTAGTGACACACCATCATCCACTGGCACACCATCATCCAGTGATAGCCCATCATCTTCATCCAGTGACAGTCCATCATCCAGTGATAGTCCTTCATCAACTGACAGTCCATCATCTTCCGATACTCCTTTATCTAGTGACACACCATCATCCAGTGACAGTCCTTCATCTTCTGATAGTCCTTCATCCAGTGACAGTCCATCATCCAGTGACAGTCCTTCATCAACTGACAGTCCATCATCTTCCGATACTCCTTTATCTAGTGACACACCATCATCCAGTGACAGTCCTTCATCTTCTGATAGTCCTTCATCCAGTGACAGTCCATCATCCAGTGACAGTCCTTCATCAACTGACAGTCCATCATCTTCCGATACTCCTTTATCTAGTGACACACCATCATCCAGTGACAGTCCTTCATCTTCTGATAGTCCTTCATCCAGTGACAGTCCATCATCCAGTGACAGTCCTTCATCAACTGACAGTCCATCATCTTCCGATACTCCTTTATCTAGTGACACACCATCATCCAGTGACAGTCCTTCATCTTCTGATAGTCCTTCATCTTCTAATAGTCCTTCATCAACTGACAGTCCATTATATTCATCAACTGACAGTCCATCATCTTCATCAACTGACAGTCCATCGTCAACTGATAGTCCATCATCAACTGATAGTCCATCCTCGTCAGATAGTCCTTTATCTTCTGATAGTCCTTCATCAAGTGATAGTCCCTCATTAACTGTTAGTCCTTCATCAGAAACCCCCTATTCATCGACCAGAATTGATGACTTTATTACAACTGAAGCAAGTATCATAGATGAAACCATCACTAGTACAGAAACAGTTGTGTATACTACTGAGTCTGAAATAACGGAAGGAAATGGTGAAGTAATAACTACCACAGAAGTATCGACTAGAACAGAGATAATTGTTATATGTCCTACTGATGCCACTACTGAAACAATTTTACCTACTCCTTTGATTGAGTCTACTAACTCTGAAGAAATTGCTGGTACCATTACGTCAGCTATAAGTGATGAAACTAGTACGTATACACAAACGATTGAATATACTACTGAATCAGTTGTTACTGAAGGAAATGGTGAAGTTGTAACTACAATAGAAGTGTTGACAAGAACGGAGATAATTGTTGTATGTCCTACTGAAACTACTACTAAGCAAGTTTCACCTACCGATATTAATAGCGAACCAGATGAAACCAGCACATATATACAAACAATTGTATATACTACTGAATCTTTAGTTTCGGAAGGTAGCAATGATGTGGTAACCACTACAAAGGTTTTGACTAGAACAGAGATAATTGTTGTATGTCCTACCGAAACCAGCACAAGGACAGTTGTCAATAGCAATTTGGGTGATTCCACCACTTACTTAACTGCAGCAACCATTTCTGATGAAATATCATATCCTTCAGTCAATGAAATTGAACTGAATTTGGAAAGTACAACACACACTGAAACTATTTTATACACTGTTGCTAGTACTACTTCTGAAGAAGGAGGTAATCAAGTTGTTACGGTGACAAATGTGTTAACCAGAACTGAGATAGTTATTGAATGTCCTACAGCCACTAGTAAAAGTACGGTTTCCCCAACTGAATTCGAATCATTTTCTGGAGCCACGGAAGTGGCTTATTTCACTGAAGTTACTCAAGGTGACCAAACTAGTACTGTCACTAAGGAAAGTTTATTTACCAATACTGACATCATCATTGAAGGTGAAGAGACAAAGACTGTCCTTCTGGTTCTTACCAGCACTGTTTTTGTTATTGAGTGTTCCGAAACTACCTATACTGTTGATTCACCTACTCTTGACTATGTAAGTTTGCTTTCTACCACAAGTTCGACTGTGAGTCAAGCTACGAAGGCAAGTGAAACCGGTTTACCATTTACATCTTCTCCAAACGAAAATCAAAATACTACTTCAGGAACTGAGAGTACTGCATCGTACATACCACCTTATGAAGGTAAAGCTGCTTCGCAATCAAGCGTGAATGTGTTTATTTTGGTTGGAATGTTTATAATATTCCCAGCCTTTATGTTTTAATGATTCTTATTCTTTTCTAATTTTTTTTTACCCTTTTAGTTCTTCTGTATTTTCTTTCTGTTTCTTTTTTCTTATTTAGATTTGTTTCTTTGTTATTTTAGACATTTTAGAATAAAAGTTTGTATTTTTAGTAATATTAGTTGCCCATGTAATTTAGTGTATTCAATAAATAATGAAAATTGTTTGAAATAATTATCTAATTTTCGTTGAATTCTTGTCAAAATTTTAAATGAAAGTTATTTTGGACAGCAGATGCTACAAACTATGAGAAATCGAAATATAACAAACAAGATGGGTAACTTGAAACACACAAGAAATGCCTGCCTGTAAACTAACTAGTTTGAAACATTAAAACTTTGTCCAAGAATTATTATGCTAGATTGATGATTAATAAAATCTGAAACAAAAGTGAACTGATCTCCATAGATTGCAAAAAAATATTTTTTTTTGAGTGATGCAAGTCATTTAACCCAAAGGAGAAAAAAGAAATTAATTTGTTTTAGATTTTCAAATATTTTGGAAACAACTTGAAAACCTTTGAATATCTAAAACAACAACAACTACAAACATGACACTATGACAGCCATCAGATTCCTAAAATATATATAATAAATTGAATGTTTTATTATAATGTGATTTTTTTTGATATCCTTTTTCTTTTTCCATCTGTATTCCAAGGTCAGCTATGATTGTTACAAGATCCAGTGGTGATCCCACTAGAAGCCAGCGTACATCTCAGATGGAACCCAACTACTTCAATGCATCAAGCTCTTCCCCTAAGTTCAAGTTATCACAGAGACCAAATACAAGAAAAGTGGTCTATAACATTTCCCAAAACTTCCAATTACGAAAAGTGTTAGGTGAAGGTGCTTATGGTATTGTTTGTTTGGCTGAACATACCAGTGGTACCATGGTTGCCATAAAGAAGATAGAACCCTTTGATAATACATTATATTGTCTCAGAACTTTAAGAGAGATTAAGTTGTTAGCCAAATTGAGTGACCATGAGAATATCATTAATCTTTTCGATGTACAAAAACCCCTTGATTTCAAGCATTTTAATGAAGTTTATCTCATTCAAGGGTTCATGCCTACAGATTTAGATAAAGTCATTCGTTCTCATACATTCACCGAAGCTCATGTTCAATATTTTACATATCAATTATTAAGAGGTCTCAAATATATTCATAGTGCTAATGTAATTCATAGAGATTTAAAACCATCTAATATCTTGATAAATGAAAGATGTGATTTGAAGATTTGTGATTTTGGTTTAGCCAGATTAGATGATAGTCATCTCAATAATGTACCAAAGGTATCCCAAATGACAGAGTATGTGGTTACTCGTTGGTATCGTGCTCCAGAAATAATGCTTAACTCGTGTCAGTATTCGGTTGCGGTGGATTTATGGTCTGTTGGTTGTATCTTGGGAGAAATGTTCACATATAGACCTTTATTTCCCGGTGCTGATTACAAAAGTCAGTTATTATTCATCTTTGAAGTTTTAGGCACTCCAGTAGATTCAGCTTTATACAGTATTAAGTCTTCAAGAGCTAGAAGTTATATTCAATCTTTACCCTTTAAAGAAAGATTAGACTTTGGTGATTTGTTTAACAATCATCCATCAAGAAAGAAGAAGCACGCTAATGAAAATATTAGTCCTAGTGGAATTGATTTGCTTGAAAGATTGTTAGTATTTGATCAAAACAAAAGAATGACTGCTTCTGCTGCATTAACCCATCCATACCTTACCAATTATCATGACCCAAATGATGAACCGGCCACTACTCCTATTAATGTCAACGAGTTTGCTTTTGACATCGAGAAGGAGAAACTTAGCATGTTAGAATTGAAAAGAGAAATGTTTAATACTATAAACAATTTAAGAAGAAGGAAGTAAACTTACATCATGAATTGGAAATTATAAAAAAACAATTATAAATTTTTGATTTTGATTTTTTTTTATTTTAATTTTATATATAATATCTATAGACTGAAATTGTATTTCCTATCATCTTTTTTCTATCGTGAATGATTGTAAGAAAATATATCCTAAAACTAAAAAGATAAACGAAAGTCCACCTAAATAGGCAATATCATCCCAGAAGGCACCAACCTTAAAGCCAAACGTACTTAAAATAACTGCTCCTGGAACTTCAATGGACAATCCATACTTCTTTTCTCTTAATATTAAATCTTTAACTTCATTGATAGATAATGCTTCATAAGCATAATGGAAAAGAGAGATCCATTCTAACCATTTTATACTTACCTTCAAGTCTTCACTATTGATAAACAAACCGGCAAATAATAATGATAACAATAATACCAAAACACCCAACATTGTAGAAGTACCAGGTTCTTTGATCAAGATACCAACAATAAGCATTTCAACAGAAACAGCAATATTAAATAATACTAACACCAATATAGCCTTTAAGAAACCATTATGTTCCATAGTTAATCCAACTAAAGGATAGGCAATACTCACAAGCATGATTGGAGGTAAAACTCTTAAAGGTAAGATATCACAAAAGATCTTACTTAAATAGTAACTGAGTGGATGGTAGTAATTATTTGCTCTTTCACGAATGAAAATAATTCTTTCCGTAGAGAAAGAGTGTAAACCAGTCAATGATGAAAACCCAAAGAATGCCAATATAAAGAAGAATAAACCTAATCTATTTTGGAATCCACTAATGTCATTTGATACATCATAGTACAAAAAGCCACAGAATCCACCAACAACCAAGGAAAGGACATAGTGTGACAATAATAGTCTTGGATTTCTGTACAAATTCTTGAAAGTCCTTGATGATAAGATTATTACTTGGCTCAGGAAGCTAGCATGCTTGATTCTGCTTCTACTAACATCGATCTTAAGAGGATTTTCCTTTGCTTGAGTGATTTCGTCCTTTATATCACCCGCTATTGGTGATTCAAAGAATATTGATGGTAATTTATTTGTGATCCTGATGAGAGTTTCACCTTCACCTAAATTGTCCTTACCTGGTGTGACAGGATCTATATTGTATTCATCTCTGTGAATGGCAAAATGTTCCCATTCTCTTGTAGTATCTGTTTCACTTGACGAATTTTGAGTAAACTCAGCATGAACGTCGGCTATATCGCCTGTTTCAGAGTTCTGACCAATAGCATTTACCTTGATTACCTTTTTATGATCAACTGTAATATCTATCAAATAGTCAGCAATATTATAACCTAAAGGACATTTGTAACCATTCCTAGCAAAAAAATCATTACACTTTATCATTTCACCCGAGTACACCAAATCACCTTCACTTAATAAAATAAGTTTATCAAATAAGGACACAATATTACTTCTTGGTTGATGGATGGTGAAGACAATGGTTCTGTTAAAATCTCTGGACAACTTGACCAATGATTCTATAACATTTCTAGCATTATAGGCATCTAAACCAGAAGTGGGTTCATCCAAGAATAAAACGGAAGGGGAGGTAACTAATTCACAGGCAATGGAAACTCTTCTTTTCTCACCACCAGAAATACCTCTTTTGAAGTCAGAACCAACAACTCTATCTTTGATATTCAAGATTCTTAATTCATTTAAAACTTCAATAACCCTGGCTTCTTTTTGTCTTAAACTCATATCTCTAGGTAATCTAAGTAAAGCACTATTAAGGACAGTTTCATAAACCGTTAAAGTAGGAATCAAATGATCTTCTTGATCAACATAACCCACAATTCTTTTATAATCTTCAGGAGCAAGTAGATTCCCATTGACATAACAAGATCCAGAAACAATACCACCTTTATTCTTACCAGCTAAAATATCCAATAATGTCGTTTTACCGGCACCCAGCCCACCCATGATGGCTAAACATTCTCTTGGTTTAACAACACCAAATACGCTGTTTAATACCTGCTGTCCTTTAATAGTATAACTAATACCTTCAAAAGTAAGTGTAGTAGGTGTGAAATTCATATTTAAGGCACTAATATCTTCTTCAAGTCCATCAAAATTGTCTAATCCACCACTCTTTTTGAATAAGGGAGATTGGTTGATATTGTGAATAGAACTAACCACCACTAATACACAAACAAGTACAACTCCAATGATCAAGAATAAGTAACTTAAAGTTAATTCTGGATGGTCAGGGATATCATAACCTGGAATTTCACTTTTATGGAGACATTCTCCTGATTTACAATGTAATGTAATATATGGATCACCAAAGACACTTTGAATCAAATCATTCATACTAGGTTCCGAAAAACGACATTTACGATCAGAAACATCACAAGTGAAGTCACCTGGGCCTCTAATAGTTTCAGTTAAGAAATCGGAGATATCAATGGAGCCAGCTTCACCACAAAGCATTCTATCAGGTAAACATTTACAAGCAACCTGTTCACAATTATAACGAGTAGTATTTGCTGCCAAATCATAATCAAGGAGACATTTATCCAATTCACAATAGAATGATTCCTTTTCATCAATCCAGAATTGAAAGTCACACTTATTTGCAGTTTTATTACAACTAAAAGTGGCTTGGGGTTTTTTCCCATCTAAAATAGCAATAATTTTTTGATTTGTTACGTCACACATTTGATGAAGTTGATTAACAAGTATGCCACTCTTATAACAAGTGCCTTTCAATCCTTCAGGCATAAATGGGTCACATACATCATCCTGAGTACACATGTTACAATTGATACCACTCCAACCAGGTTTACAATCACATTTGGCTGATTCTCGTTTTGGTCTATTACTATTACCATCAGATAATCCACCACACAATGGTTCTGAACAATCCATTCCTCCATAACCATCTCTACATTCACACATACCTGTGAATGAATTACATTGTGAATATTGAACACATTGAAAGTTTGGCAAGTTACAGTTGAAGCATGGTGGGCACTCCTTTTTATCGTCATCTTTACCATGACCTGGAATTGCTTTTTGATCAATCAAGGCTTGTTTTATATCAAAGACGTCATTGAATACTGCACCTCGTTTTATTCTATCGAATGAATTATATAGATCCTTTTCGTCTTTGATTTGTATTAACCCAACCACTGAATTGGCAACTAAACTGGCAAATAAGACAAAGTGGTGTAACCTCATATTATAGAATATAGCTTTTGTATTTAACCGCCGTTCTTACTGAATGTCGAGAACTAATATGTTAAATTAATAGTTGGATGAATAGTTTGGCAATTGATGAATATACACACGTTAATATGATGAAGTTCCTATCAAACTAAATGTTGGCTGTGACTTGACTAAGGCTCTGGCTCTGTATTTTTCTGTTATACCCTGGGGAAACCTCACGTGCGCCTCTCGTTTCTTTTCTTTAATTGAAAGTCTTAGATTCAACTGTGTTACAGTCACTTTGAATTAGTATCAAAGGTGATTGATTAGCTTTTTGAAGTATTTGAATTGACTTATATACCGCAATAATTTCATTATACCCTTATCACTTTATTATTCATCATTTTACACGACATTCATTAAAGTAAGTGGCTATCTCCGATCGAGGCAACGTTGCGACACACAAAATCAGCAATAACAACAGCAATAACAAACAACAACAGCAACTACAAAGAAAGAAAGTATAATCACATCCAAACATCATTAGAGTATGGAGCCAGTTAAACAGAATAAGAAGACATATGAGAAGCTGAAGTTCAAAAGAATACTTCAGGCCAAGATAAACGAGAATCATGAGGCAAGGATACTGAAAGAAGGTTCAAGTTCTAGGAAGAAGGGTACGTTGAAGAACGATAATAGTGATTTACTCATCTATTTGGTATATATAAGTTACATGAATGACTTGATAAAGGAAGGCGGCAGTTCCAAAAATAGCGGAAGTGGTAGAGATGGAGAACTAACGAGTGATAGAATTGAGAAGAGCAATGACCTACTAATGAAACGATATCAAGGTTGAATATTTACATTTTTTATATATATATATATACAAGAAATAACAAACCAATATTTACAATAGTCTAGCTGTTATTATATTAAAATACATTATTTGGATTCCTTAAAGTTTCAATCATGTTGACAGCTTGTTGAGGTTCTCTTTTATTATAAACGAATAATCCTTGCAATTGCGCCGTACTAACATTTGTTAATTGTAATTTTCTGAATTTCTTTATAAATTCTTCACATAATTCATCTTCTCCTTCATAAAATCTTAAAAACATTTGTCTAGCTTGATGTTCTGTAGCATTATCAATTAATATTTTAAAATCAACTCTTCCTGGTCTTAATAATGCTGGGTCCAATTTTTCAGGATGATTTGTAGTCATAAAGGTTATACATTCTTCAGCACTTGCAACACCATCCAATGCATTTAACAAACCTGAAAATGTAACTCCTGACGTATAACCTTTATCATCATTTTGTTCTCGCTTATTAAATGCAGCATCTATATCTTCTAATAAAAGTATTGATCTTGAAGGAATATGGTTCATCAAATGATTTAATCTATCGTCAGTTAAATTATTTTCTGATAAATTTAATATACAAATATTGTAATCCAATTCTCCTGCCAAAGCTTGAATAAATGAAGTCTTCCCACTACCGGGAGGTCCATATAATAAATATCCTCTTCTATAAGGAATACCTCTAGTATGATACCAATTACCACTAGTCAAGAAATCTTTGACATCATTCACAATATTATTAGATATTCCTTCATCTAATATAACTGAACCTATAACTCTCTTTTTTCTTGGTTGACCAAAGGGTCTCCATTCTGGTCCCCAAGAAGTATAAATGACAGTTTTACCTTCCTGAGCCTTTAATGCAAGCTTTTTTGCCTCTGCTAACAAGTCATTAAATAAATGGCGATCACGGTATAATGTCGTTAACGTCACAGTTTCAAATGGTGTACCACTTGTCATATCTAACAATCTTCCGGAACGTTCACGATTCACCAACATATAGGCTCCACGATACTTTATGAAATGCTTACCAGGACCTGGCACCAATGAAAACTTGGTCGACACCGCACCATTGTCATGTTGGATAAAATTGGTTTCCACTGATAAATGTCTTGATGATCGCTGTTTATATTGAGACATCCATTCCAAGAACCAAAGATATGATTTATCTTTTGATGGAATCTCTAAATCCACCAACATTCGTCTGTATATAAATCCTGATCCTTTCACCACACCTTGTCTACCTAGGGCCAATGCTGTTCCTAAGATCATTAATCCACCACCAGCTGCAAAATAAGGATTATTGACCATTACTTCATTAAACCCCAGTTTCATTATCCCACTTATTGACCCATCCGAATTTTGTTTAATTTTTTCCAAATCAATTGATTGAGGCGGCGAGGTCATATTTCATACATTTATACCTCTTGATGTTAAATATAAACAAATTCTGTGTAACCAATGTGTTTATAAAATTTTTCATTCATTCGTTCCATTCAATTTTTTTTAGTCTCCGATTTCTTTTGAACTCTATTTTTGGATCTCGTCACACTCAATTTTGTCTACTCCAAGATTTCTAAGAAAAGCGTAAGATTGTAATCTGATTTTTAATAAAGGGTTTGAATTAGAAATCAAAAACCACAATTGGAACTTCTACAAAGCAAATCAAAAGCGACATATACTACCAGTGGTATACCAATACCCTTCTTCAAATTGATCAACCTTGGATCATCTGATATATAACATGATATTAACTAGTGACGAGTCACCAATATTGGCAACAAGTGTTGCTTCAGAGACATCAGCAAATAATGAAGGATCGAATCATATAGACAACCCAATTACTCCATCAGCCAACATTCAAGACATAAATAAGAATGACATCCTGCCAACAGCTAAAAGCAAGAATCCATTTTTGAAGAATCTTGAAAATGAATCCTCCAATGACATTGATGGCAAAGAATTACCTCCACCTTCATATAAAGGGTCCAGAATACCACCCAGTGAATTAATCAAGTTTCCTTTCAAAACCTTAAACCGTATATTAGATGATTTAAAGTGGACAATTCCATTTAAAGAAAAATATGATGTGAGCTTATTGAATAGTAAGCCAATTGATTATGCATCAGATTTGAGTAGAATGACAGGTAAACTTCAATACCATTATGATGTATTGACACTCAATAACGCATTAAGTTACTCTCCATCGATTGAAAAGTCAGAATTACGTCCTAATAGATTGGCAATTGTAAGAGGTTTGATAGATGGAAAGGAGAATGGTCTTTTCCATTTTAGGATATTGGTTTTAGAATCAATTTCTAATCCATTTATTACAAATATTTTAGATAAGCATCAATATCATATAATTCCAAAATCCTTATTATCAGACGATGATTTGAAATTATTGAAATATAATACAAATCAAGAAGAAACCGATGAAAATATAATCGATGATGCATTTTTTAAAAGTTTCAATAGTCCATATGATCAAATCTTAAGAGTGACTGTATTCAAAAAGTTATTTTCGAATGAAGATTTATTACCATTTACCGATCAAGAATTGATTACAAAAAGATACTTGGAGGGTATGGTAAAACATACTAGTTTATCACCAGATACAGTTCCAAATGTTGTTCATTGTTTCACAACTTTAATAAAGGTATTAAAGGGTCCTATATTATTGGAGCCCAACGATTCAATAAGAACTATCAGTCTTGTCAACACTTCCATAAGTGCAACTATTGACGTTGCCTTTTTACTAAGGAGATTGTCCTTTAGTTTAAACGAAGAAGAAACTGAATTAGTACCACCAAATCTAGTTTTCTTGCCTGAGTTGAAGGAGTCATTTATTAGAATGATTCAGGAATTAATATTCTTAGGCAGAAAATACGGTCAGGCAATTGAAAGCAACGAATTTCAAACACTCTATTCGTATTCAAATAATTTCACAAGTGTGTTTGGTTTGATAGGTGAGTATGATAGGCATATAAACCAAACTCAATTTATACAACACTGTACAAATCAACCTTCGTTCTTTATAAGTCTTAGTGCAAATTCATATTTTCAAGACGAATTAATCATTAAATGTTTTGAGTTAACTGTGAAGTCAGACCCCAAGAATAAATTACACTATGTTGATCATTTAACAAGTGCAGCAAATTCAAGAACTGGAGGAAAGTTAAACTTATATTTAAAGAATATGTCAGCACAGGGAGAGTTGATTGGATTTAGGGATTATGTTGAATCCATGGGAATAATCGGAATTTCAGTGAATGATCCTTCAGAGCTAGAAGGTATAGAGGACAGTATCATAATAGGCATGTACCAGTCAAATTATAAGAGTGACCCGAAGAATTATCAATATTATAACAATCATTTACAAACCGTAGCAAAAGTGAGACAATCTTCAAATTTATGGAAATTTATAAATAATGAGATTATCCCGATTAATATTGCATTAGAAGAGTTAGCAATTGAAGAAATAACTGAAGATGATGTTGTAATTACAGCTTATGAATTTAAATTGGATGATCTTGCCCAAGCGGGTGGCTTCCTGACAACTACTAATGAAATATTATTTTTAAACAAATCATTATTATCAGTTGCTGTTAATAGGAAGAGTTATTTATTATTGAATTATATCGAAAATAAGTTACCTGAAATTATAAAGATTGCTAAAAATGAGATTACAACTTCAAAAGCTTTTGAGATTTTAGGAATTGTCGATAGCAAGGCTAATGATTTCGAGATTATTACTGCCTTCCAATCAAAATTGAGTTTAAATGATAAGAATGACATTAATAGTGACATTAGAATCTTAAGATATTGTTTAAAATTAATTGCTGAAGATAGAAAGTCCGAGATTTTATTGAGCTTTTTAAAGAATGGTAAAATAAATCCAAGTTTGCTTCCTGCGGAAAATTGGCCAGCTGGATTGGATAATATTGGAAACACATGTTATTTGAATTCGTTGCTACAATATTATTTTTGTATTAAACCATTAAGAGAATTAATTTTACAATTTGATGAAAAAAATGTTGATATAAGCACTTTCAAGAATCGAAAAATTGGAGGTAGGAAAGTGGATGCTCGAGAAATTGAAAGATCAAATCAATTCATTTATCAGTTGAGGTATTTATTTGATGAAATGATCCATAGTTCTAAAAGATGTATACTGCCAACGAAGGAATTAGCATATTTGTCATTCTTGGCATTATCACAACCAGTTGATTTCAAGTATAAGAATGAACCAGAAATTATAGAAATCTTGGATGATGATGATGAAGATCAAGTCATGCAGGATGATACTCCCATTATACTAAACTCAGTTTCTCCACCAGAATATGAAATGAAAGAAAGCGATGACGAAGACGATCCAGTTGTAGTCTCCGAACGTCTAACCTCACTAGATGGCGAGCTCGATGATATTAGTAATGACAATTACAGTTATGAAGAAAGTATTGATATTGATATAATTGGTGATGCTCAAAAGCCAACTGAAGTAGTAAATGAAGAAGAAGAAGTAGAAGAAGTTTCAACGGGACCCAAATTGTTATCTATCAGTACAGATCAAATAGAAAGTACTATTGAAGTTGGAAGACAACAAGATGTTACTGAATGTATTGAGAATGTAATATTTCAAATTGAGACTGCATTAGAGCCTGAAAAGTTGGATGATGATGGTGAACAAGTGGATTTAATCAAAAGATTATTCTATGGTAAGATCAAACAAACCATAACTCCTGTTAATCCTGAAAATCCAACTGAAACAAGAGGACCTCCTCGAGTGTCCATAGAAAGGTTCTTCAGTTTAATTATTAACGTTAGTGATCATCCAAAAAGTATTTATGATACATTGGATAATTATTTCAATGAAGATTTAATTACATTAGATGAAGGATTATGTAAAAAATCCATCACAGTTAATGAATTACCAGATATATTACAATTCCATGTTCAAAGAGTTATGTTTGATCGTGAAAAATTGATGGCATATAAATCGATAGAACCAATTCCATTTCTGGAGGAAATTTATTTTGATAGATATTTAGATACTACGGATGAAGAAATCTTGAGGTTAAGATCGGAAGTTTTCCAATGGAAGAATGAAATTTCTAAAATCAATTCTGAAAAGGAAAAGTTGTTAACTGTTAATCCCGATACGAAATTGACTATTCTTGAGAGTTTAAAAATCAGTAAGAAATATTTAGAAACAGTGATTATCCCTGATAAAAGCTTGAGTATCAACCCCAACACGATAATCCAACTTGAAAATGTCATTGAAGAGTTCCTGACTAAATTGGAAGAATATAACTCTCGATTGAATGTATTACAAGATAATATCACCAATCAATTCAAGAATTATAAGAAGGTAGGTTACAAGATCTTTGCCATTTTCATCCATCGTGGTGAGGCCAGTTATGGACATTATTGGATCTATATCAAGGACCCCCACCGCAACAATATCTATAGGAAGTATAATGATGAAGTCATTACTGAAGTGTCATTATCAGAGGTATTCAACTTTGAGGAAAATAATACAGCCACTCCGTATTATATAGTTTATGTCAAGGATGATTTGGAGACTGACTATGTGGATCCTTTGAAGAGAGTTATAACTAAATGTTAGGCTTTTGTGTTTAATGTAAGTATGATATGATAATGATAATATATAGTACCGATTGTAGTAATCTACAGTCTGGTGATACTGTTTCCTAATGTATGAAATCGATAACATGTTAAGTTAGTCATGTCTAATCTTCAGCCTCTAGTTTTCAATATTGATTTGAACCAATCGTACTTCGCTTACATGTATTATTTAATGAATATAAATATATATGGTGATATAAATATATATAAATAGAATAAAAAAAAAATAGAAGAAATAAACGAAAAAAAGAACGTTTTAAAAATGAAAATTACAAAATGCCATAAACTAATACATAAATAATACAACTTTGGAAAAAGAAACGTAAAAGACAAGAAAAAGTAATAGTAGTCAGTAATAATAATAAAAAAAAGACAGCACACATACATACACACCGTCTACCTTTACAACTTCCGTTTCTTTCTATTCTCATCATCAATATCGTCCTTCTCGTCAATACTGGCCTTCAACAAGGAAGCCATAGAGGGCAAAGCAGGTTTGGGTGCTTGTTGTTGTTGCTGGTCGGAGCCATTGTTGCTGTTCTTGATGGACTTGTCCAACTCACTTACGGAGGGCAATTGGTTCTTGATACTGGTTGACTCCAAGATGCCATTGCTTGAGGTTGAGGCATTACCATTGGTGGTTGTTCTCATAATAGTGGCGGTAGTTGAGGGAGCAGGAGCGGTGGCAGGTACAGCAGAAGGAGCAGGAGCAATAGTAGCAGAAGCAGTACCAGTATTAGTACTGGAGTTGGTAGGAGGAAGAACC
This sequence comes from Scheffersomyces ergatensis, assembly GCA_030575095.1. Taxonomy (NCBI): domain Eukaryota; kingdom Fungi; phylum Ascomycota; class Pichiomycetes; order Serinales; family Debaryomycetaceae; genus Scheffersomyces; species Scheffersomyces ergatensis. Next base: position 95,890 of record JAJMHX010000012.1, on the reverse strand, counting down.
GGCTTTGTTAACGTTGGCGGTGGGAACGTAGAACCACCATTATATGGTCCTGAGCCCGAGGACGTTGAGTTATGATGGTGGGGGTGGTGAGTAGGGTACGGATGAGAATGAAGATGATGTTGCGAGTCATACATGGATGTGAATGAGTTCCGTTGATTATAATAAGATGGAATTGAACTTGGTGGTGATGTGTTTATATTACTGGGTGTGGTTGTGGGAGGAACATCCAAATGAGGATTGGGTAATGAATTTGTTCTTGGATTTGAATGGATTGAAAAATTGTTATTGGTATTCCCGCCAGCACCCATGATGGGGAAGGGATATTGGGAGACGGGGGTAGGTGGAGGAGGGAATTTGGATGTTAATTCTGGAGTATGATTGATTAAACTGGATGATCTTGAAGAATTGCTCTTCTTAGTGGTGGAGTCATTGAGATTCCCATACGACGATCTTCCCGATGATTGTTGTGGGGATGATTGAATAGGAGGTTGTAAAGTAGACATAACAGGAGGAGGTGGTTGATGATGCTGTTGAGTACTACCGTGATTATTATTATTATTATTATTATTATTATTATTATTATTATTGTTGTGGTTGTTGTTGGAACCTCCGATAGTCAAAGGACTATAACTCTTTGATTCAGCTCTCAATCTGAAATTCGACGATGAAGATTGGGAATGATCATCAAACAAGAGCTTGTTGGTACGTGATGGAATAGGCTGTAATGGATCCATCAAGACCGACATATGACGACCACCGGCGGGTGCAGGTATAGGTGCACCATGTCCATCTTCTGTCAGTTGTTGTTGTTGTTGTTGTTGTTGCGAAGATGAAGAAGAAGAAGGTGGCAATTTACGGAATGGAACATCATTGGGAGAATTATAAATGGTATAATGAGGGTTCAAAGGATAATGCTGAGGTACAATATGGATATTTGAATTGGAAGGGTTTCTTGAATTAGGACCACTTGCATTATTAAGATGATATGTTGAAGGTTGGGGATTATTATTGACACTCACAGAGTTTGAATTACTCATGTTTCTAATTCTTTGTAATAATAATGATTTGAATGAATCCATATCATTCTGAAGGTTTTTATTGGCCGTTGAATTTGAATTTGAATTTGTAGTGGTGGTGGTGGAGGAGATGGGTTTAGGAATATTGACCGTATGTGGAGTTGGATTAGTCATGGGTGACATTGGACCTTCTTCATCGAGGATTTGTTTACTAATGGGTGTTTTATTATTGACATTTCTTTCCTCTTCCAATTTGACACTTATATTGTTGTTATTATTATTCTTCTTTTCAATAAATTCCAACAATTGAACCAAATCAGATTGATTCCGAATAAATTCTTGAGTCAAGGCATCATATTTATTATTTATAGAACTCAATTCATTCTTAAGGTAATTGACTTGATTGTTCAACTCCATAAACTTAAAGTTGAGTGAGTTTTCATACGAGGGGTTGGACACTAAAGGTGGAGGTGGAGGTCCTTGTTGTTGTTGTTGTTGTTGTTGCTGTTGCTGTTGCTGTTGTTGGATGGCAACCTGAGGTTGGGGTTGTAGCAATGGAGTATGAGACTGACTTATAGGATGATGAAGTTGTTGTTGCTGTTGTTGTTGTTGTGGTGGTGGTGGAGGAGGTCCACCTATCATATGTGGAGATCCCGGTACAGGATGAGCCTGGGGTATGGGTGTATGAGGTGCTGATGGAGCATGTAAGGGGGTTGAACTATTGGAGGGTGGTTGAGGATAATGCATTTGTTGTTGCATCTGGGGATGTTGATTGCCAGTATTCAATAGTAATGACAGTTGATGTAATTGTAAATTATGATGATAATGTTGAGTCAAATTGTCACTTGAACCATGACGACTATTAATAGATGAGGTTTCATCATCACTATATATATATTGTTGTTGTTGTTGTTGTTGTTGTTGTTGTTGTTGGTGAAGAGGGGTGAATTGGTATGGATTATGATAATTTGGAGTTATAACCATGGGGTTTGAAGTTGGAGGTAATGATTTTAAATTAACAATTTCTTTATGAGAATTTATATTTTTTGACAGTCTTCTTTTGATATGTTTTAATGAATCAATATCACCTTTTCTGAATTGATTTGTAGAATGTTTGAATTCCCACTTGGTCGTGGTAGAAGCAAGGTTATTATTATTATTATTATTATTATTATTAGTTGTAGTAGAAGAAGTAGAATTATTAACGTCTTGAGTAGTAGAAGAAGAAGGCAGAGCCAGTCCATCTTCATTTTGATTATTTTGAAAAGTATCATTAACTTTATGAAAACCATACATATTCAACTGTCTAATAAAACTGGCAATATTGGTATGTTTGAAATATTGAGCAAGAACTTTACTAAATTCTTCACCTGGTAATAAATAAAATGAATCATTTGAATCTGACCACCATATCAAATGGCAAATGGTTTCATCATGAAGCATATCGTATAGTTTGTGGATGAATACAGTCTGAGTCTTGCCAGGTTGGCCATTGGCAGCTGCTGTTCCGCTAGTTGTTGTTGATGATGATGATGATGTAGGGTTATTGGCGGTGGCGGTGGCAGTTGAGTTGGGTGGAGAAGCATCCATTATTGACGGCAATGGAGATGAAATGTGAGGTGAAGGAGGAGGGATATCCAACGGGGAGGGAGAAGTTATTAGAGACATGGTTGGTCGATATATATGATATATGTTATTATATAATGTTGATACGATGTGTGGTGTCTGTCTTGTTCTTCCTTCTAATTCTTTTCTTGTTTAACTTTGTTCGTATTTGATATTCCTTAAAGAAAATTTAAAGTATGAGTCGCAAGAAGGGTGAAAATTGAATTTTTGAAAATTGAAAGGGGAACGAACGGAAATATAAAAATTAATTTTGAATTGTCGTTACTTTGAAGAAGGTAGTAGAGAGGATAAGATTAGTAAAAGGTTGAACAACGATGATGATGGTAATGATGATGGTTGGTTAAGAATGAATGAGATATATATAAAAAATTATTTAGAATTGAGTATATTTTTTTGGTTTGCTTCTACTTCTATTTCCCACTGCCACTTCTTCTTCTTCTATTAGAAACTTCTACCCTTCTAAAGAGAAAAAATGAGATTCTTACCGAAAGAAATTTTTAATGAGAGCCTCTAAATAAAAAAATAAAAATTGCTTTTTTTTTTTTGGTGTTTGGAAATAATAATTTATTTTTTAACAAGCTGCAGCATTATTATTTTTTAATAAAATTTTTTTCCTTCCCTTCCCTTCCCTCTCAATTTTTATGTTGAATCTGCATCTCTATGCCCCATCTATCTGGTTCAATTTAACATCGTTTTTTTTAGATTAAAAGAGATGAATCTGAATCAATTAAAATTATAATCCACAATACTTAAAACAATGATGTTTTAATCAAATTAGTTAGTGATACAAATTAGAAAAGAAACGGTTTTTTTTTCTTTCCCACGATTGACATTTTTTTTGCATTCCCATTTCCAACCTCGATTATAAGCATTAGTATTTTGATTGACGACTTACATACATACATTACATATGTATGTATGTATGTATATTACAAATCCAACTGGAACGGATATAGCAAACTAAGAAGTCAACTCTAATATTGATCCTCCCTCCCTACCTTCACCACCAGATATATATTTGCGTTTTTATAAATAAAAAAGAAGCCGAAAAAATAATTGTATAAATTTTTTATATTTTTCTATATTTTTAAAAGTTTTTTAAATGGTTGATCAAATTGGGTTTGTTCTGCTTAAAGGAGATAGACAAACAGACTGAAGCGGTTGATTATTCCGCTTGTTCGGTATAGTTGGTAGTTGATGGAGTGCGTGCTGTAGCCAATGTCCAAGCCCGCTCTCTCATTATCAATTGAAGCATTCATTCTTGCTATCTGTGACAATTTGATTCTGAACAACCCTAATTCACCACAACCTATTAACCAGCCGCTGAAACATATCAGTTCAGTTCAGTTCGGTACTAATAAAATAAAATAAAGAATTGATAAAAGGTTAAAAAAGAACCGAACAGAAAAGAAGAGAGAAAAAAAAAAGCACAGATTGAAAAAAGTACCACAAAACTTAGACCAATTAAAATGATAACTTACATTAAAATAATATATACCATCATCTACATGAACCAGCAGCAGCATATTGGGGGTGAAGTAATAGTTGTGGCGTGGATGAACGTTTTGTAGTATAGATGAATTATTATAATAAATAATAATCAAGAAAGGAACTATACAAAACGACCAAACAATGGTTTTTCCCATGGATAAATGCCATGCCATGTATCCTAGTAGTATGAAACCAACCAACCGACCGACCCTGAATTGCAACAAACAACAAGATCAAACATTTGATTGAATAGGAAAGCGGTTAGAATAGTCCGACTGTCTTAAAAAATAATTTTATTTTTTTTTCTTTTTTTCTTCAACCTCATCAATTAATATTTAAAAAAAAAAAATTAAAAAATTATTTTGTGTGTAGCCTTCGATGAAGATTCATTTAAAAGTAAGTGAAGGGTTTTTTTTATTTTAAAGTTTATGATGATGATGATGATGATGATTATCATTTATCCGTGGATCAATTAAATTAAATTCAGGAACTAAGTTACTCAAAATAATAATAATCTATGATGAAACGATTCGATACAGTATCAGAGTATGATATTATTATTTTTTCCTATTGTTTAGTTTACTTGAGTATAGGAAAGGGTTCAGTACTGAAAGAAGATAGATTATAGAGGAGGAGGAGGAGGTAAAGATAATTACTACTAGAAATAGATGAAATTAATAAAACATAAACAAAAGACTGGATAGATGGATGTATATGGTATATGAAAGAAAATGAATTTAGAACATTATTTCATACCTTTAATTAAATTTTATCAATTATGAATTATTATTTACTAAATATGTAAAGTCTATTTTACTACCTTCCAAATTTAATTAACTCGAGAAAAACAAAATAACAATGGTAATTGTTTAATGATATATGTAGGTAAAGATCGTGTAGTCTTTTGTTTTAAACCACCTCAATTCATGATTTGAAAAAGGGTGTTTCTCTTTCTTTCTTTCTTTCTGTCACTGTCTCTCTACAAAAAAAAAAAACAGGGGGTGTAAAAAGTATTAAATAATTATTTTTATTAATAATAATAAAATAATGCGCAATTTTTATTATAAGTAAAGTAAATTAGATATGAAAAGAGAGATACTACAAATATTTACAAAAAACTACTAGAGTTGGCGATCCAAATATCAATTCAAGGAGTCAGATTGCAGCATTCTTTTTGATTCAATATATGAATTAATTTTACGAAAAAAAAAAGCCGTAGAGGCAAGACGTAACGAGGGAAGAAGAAAGTAAAAGGAACCTCTTATTGATTAAAATTTATCATAACCATTGCTCAGATGAAAAATTAATGTCAAAAGGATATTGAATTCATCTTACATTTGAAAGCACATGACGGAGGTAATTAAACTAAAATGGAAAAATAAAACAAAATTCGACAATCTTCGATAAAGATTTTCAAAGGATGATGGTTTTTTTATCAAGACTCATTATGGATAAGATGGCATAGGGAATAAGTAAGTGCATTACCTTATTTGTGATTGTTTATCCATCAATATGATTCTTCCATATTTCCATACAAAAGTTTTAATACATGAAAATCTTTAAATAGAAACTTTGATTGTCTCTCTACATTATTTTATTTAGCAATAGAAAAAAAGAAAAAGAAAAAAAAGGAAGGCTATCCCAATTAGGAAATGCAAAGAGTAAAACGAATTCAGTGTGACCAAACGTCACATGACTATCAACGGCGCCTGAAAATGGTCCGATTTCTATTTTTTTTTCTTTTTTTATTTCTCAATTTCACTTCAACCATACTTTGAAGCATTTCATCCTCCTCATTTTTAAATTTAGTAGGAGATTACGGTTTTACGGTAGGTTAGGTTATATTATATTGTCTTTCTTCTTTTTTTGGTTAGACTAATACAAGTAAGTTACGGCACAGTTGGTGCTTATGGGTACACATTGAGTCCATAAATAGAGTTTTATCATCAATAAACGTAAATGTAAAACGTAAATGCACCAGGAAAAAAAGTCAAAGTCATCCATTACCATATCATCATGTTCTTCTTCTTCTTCTTCTTCTTCTTTTGAAATATCATGAAATATTCAAAACCGTATAAAATATTTGTAGTATAAAGTAGTCTAGACGAGACTAACCTTGTTCGTTTAATATTTGGTTGTGATTGATACATAAAAAAAAAAACAATGCCGCCAGACGGCACGAATTTACCGAAATTGAAAAAAATAAATAAAATAATAATGACGAGTGGATGATTCGTTTTTTGTTTTGAAATATCCTTTTACCGTTTATGAAGAAGAAGAAGAAGTATATGTCGAAGAAAAGGACTCCACTTGATTTCACTTTTGATTAATCCTCTAGAAAAAGTTTTCATGGAACCTTTTCTTTTGAAGGTGGTGGTAAATTTTTAGGTATTTGTCGTACTGTTTCAAATTATTATTCGAATATTTATTTAATTATTTATTGTTATTATTATTATTATTATATTATTCATTGTTTATTTATGGAATCATAGACCTAATACTAAAAATATTTTTATTTATAAGGATTTTAAAAACGACATACGACGTAACGAAATAATTGAAATAGGAACTATGAAAAAAAAAATAAATGGAAATGTAATATGTTGCCTCTCTCTCCTTCTCATACATTAGTGTGATAAAACCGTTATGATTTATATGATTTGTGGAGGAGGAGGAGGGAGACGTGTCGCAAAAAACAAATTATAAAAAGAAACGAAATCAATGGAATGGAATGGCAGCCTTACCTAACATAGACTTGCTTCTTGACTTAGTTATAATACTATTCAAGTAGTAATAAGATTATTATTACATTTGGTTTAACTTTGATTGGCTATATAATTGTATCAGTTATGATACAATACAATAAATCGTAAAGAAGAATATTCTTTAAACTAAGAACAAAAGAAAAGAAGTAATGTTCCTCATAACCTCCAAAATATTTATTCATTCCTTCCGATATCGATTAATTAACGATTTTAAATCATATTTTAACAAATAATATAAATTATATTTGTAATGGGGTTGAGATTTTTACCTAATTTGATTAAAGTGGTTGCACTGTTTTTGCAAAATGTGCTCTGAAATTTCTTTTTTTTTTTTCGGTTGTGTTAAAATTTCTTTTTCTCTACACACTAATTTTACAAATTTCAGGTTAGTGAGGAGGAGGTCAATCCCGAAGGTAAAAGAAAAACAAAAAGTTAAATCTCACTTTACAGACACAGAGAAAAAGAAAAAAAAAAGAAAAATAGGGCGGATAACATCCGTACCGCATGCTAGGTAGGTTATAATTAGAGTTAATAGGGAGGAGAATTCTTGGATTTTCTCCCTAAAAATAGCGAAGATTCATTATTTTTTTTCTCGTCTCCGTGTGATTCCTCTGGTTCAGTTGTACCGAACAAATTATTATCATCAACTCCCTACGTCATTGTAGTCTAAAACTTAAAACATATGATTTCAATGTAAGATCTATTTTTATTGATGATTGGATAAGTTAAGATAAGTTGATTGGGATGGAAATCATTCCCCAACAATTGGTACTCCAAGTAAGTTTGGTTAGTTAGTTGGAATAAGGAATGGTATTCATTCCTCATTAGTTATACTTGTAGCAATACTGAGGGTTAGGGGAGCTTTAGGGAGAAAAAAACCTCTACACTTCCTCTACTTAGCGTACTTACTCTATTTTTTTTTTACCTTTCGCTTTCTTATCCTAATTGGGACAAAAATTTCTTTTTTTCATTCTTCTTACTTAGTCGTTAAACACTCATACTGTACTATAGGCTAACTACGCTAAACTAATAAATGATTTTACTTAATTAAGCTTAATTATTGCTAATCTTAGGCTAGACCATGTTAAGCTAAGCTAAGCTAAGCTATGCTTAATAATTTCTAAGCATTATACGGATGGAACTATTATTAGTTTAGAACCATTTTCTTTTTTAACAACATTATTATTATTATTAACTAACCTATTCTATTCTACTTTTGTATAATTATCCGGATTTGATTATCAATCAATAAGAATTTATTGATACACTCATAATACTACTACTGTGCCAACATCTACAAGTAGTATCATCCGCCAAACACATTACTGGATTATCAAGTAATAATTCATATTTGATTTATATTTGTATCTAAAAAAAGGATACAACATAACAAAAACACACTACACACAACGTATATGAAATTCTTTTTTTTGGTTTTTTTTTTCCTGTTTCTTTTTTTTTCTATTCTCATTTTCACCAATTCGTCTATAATAATAAAAGAAAAAATCATCATCATCCCTTTTAAATTTGACTGCCTGACTTATATACTTAATATCATCAATTTCATCATCATCACCACTTTTTTTCTTTTCCAACTTCAAATTTATCATCAAACATCATATCTTATTCATATATCATCCATCTATCCTATCCTATCATCTATCATCCATCTAGCTAAACACCGTCTATCCCCTGACTATTAGCTATCCTTCCTTTTAATCTATATATTTTTTTTTTGCTTTTAAAAAAACAAATTATCCTCCTTTTCCTCCTTTGTCGCCCTCCTTCAAAGAAACTAAACGGATAATTAAAACATTAATCATCACATTTATCTATTCATACAAATCTATCAAATACCCAATAGCTACAGTATATACCTGACTGCTACTACTACTTCCTAATCATCATTATTTTTTGAAAGCTTTTCCATATACATGTATTGTTGAACTATTCAAATTACTAATATTCATATTTCATCCTATTAACTAAATTAAGAAAGAAAGAAAGAAAGCAAGAATAATATATCATATAATACAATAATACTACACCATTATGAACTCTCAGATTAATAATCAAACTGAGAATCAAGAACAAATGTTTCAAGATGATCAGTTTAGACAAGTTTGTTTCAACCCAAAGCCAGATTCAACCTCCACCTCCACAACGAATAATAATAACAACTCTTCTAATCCAAATTCTGACTCTGTTCCAGTGTCAGGTAATCCCATAGCCATCAACAATAAGAAGAAGTCCATCTCAGGTCCTTCGTCTTCTATATCCCCCTCGTCTGTATCTTCAAACATCCCTGCTTCTATTGCTACACCACCCTTGAGTTCAGACTCGGTCGAAGACCTTAATCCTTCATCTTTGGCTTTACCTTCTTCACCAGGTTCATTATCATCATCTACTTCCAATAATACCGCCGCCTCCTTACAACAAAAAGTGTTGGCCCATCAAATTCATTTGCATCATTTAAACTTACATATTCAACTCCAGAAACAACAACAACAACTTGATAATAGCAATAATAGTCTTGTATCATCATCAAACACATCTACTATTTCTACTACTAACAATGTCAATACCAATACCAATACTAGCACTTCTCAAAAGAGAAACTCATCATCGTCTGGCTCACCTACATCTGGAAACTCACCTTCGTTTGTTCATCATGACTCATCCAAACGAGTACGTTTGGATCCAACGATCACTGCATCCAATAATAACTCGGACATTAGTAATAGTGGTAGCAACATTAATGAATCTTCCGCCACCGCCACCGCCACCAATGGTGGTTCGAATTTCAACATGACCAAGACCAAAATGCCTCCCAAGTTTATAAGACGTTTCAGATCCAGATCTTTACCTATCATTCACTTTCATTCCCAAAGAAACCACAGTCTCCATCATCATCTTCATCATCATCATACTCAAGGCAAACAACCAGCAATTCCATCCGACATTATTAATAATAATAATAATAACTCGAGCAATAATAATAATAATGTATCATCAACCACTTCCATCCCTCCATTACCACCTATCAACTTACAAAGCTTGAAAGAAATTGATTTGCATGAAATATTAAAAAATCCTCAATTAAGACATGATATTCTTTTTGATCCACAATTACAATTCAGACCTAATTTGGATGGAGAACGAGGTAAAAGAAAGAAATCAATTATTGAAAAATATTGGCTTGAAATTAAATTAGAATGTTCACAATTTTTTCAAAACCCTTTACCAACTAATATCAAGATTAATCGTTTACCCATATTATTCGCCACATTAAGAGATATTTTACTAAGTCTTTTACCTTCTAAAGATCGTCAACAAGTCAATGAAATCATGGATATTGAATTATTAATCCAACAATTGAACCATGGATCATTTGATTTTGTCGAAATGGCCAGATGGTTGGGTGAAGTATTCAAGAGTCATTGTGCCCCCATGAGAGATCAATGGGTGATTGAAATGTATTCTAAATTCCAAGATGCCTATGCATTAAACTCGGTTGATTGTTTAGTGGGAGGATTAAGAATGATCTTTCAAATCTTGGAAGCTATGAAGTTGGACGTGGCCAATCATCAAATTAGAATCTTGAGACCAGTTTTGATTGAAACTGCTGTTGATTTCGAACGCGATTACTTCCAAACTTTAATTAATCATCAAAAAATTAATATTAATGATTCATTGAATTGGTTTTATAAAAAGTTTTATAAGAAATTTGAAACCTCTTCCTCCTCAACCAACAATAATAATAATAATTTACCTTTGTCTGCATCCAAAGTGAAACTTCCTGAATTAATTGACGAATCCCTTTTAAAACCAATAATCATTTCATCCATCATTGACTTGTTAAGTTGTCGTCAAATGGCCACTGAGTTCCCCTCCACCCTTGCATTCGATCATACGAGATTGGTTCTTTTAAGAACAGATGTTCGTCAATTAGTTTGTGTCCAACTTTGTATGGTTCTTTATAAACAATTGGTAATTATGGCTAAACGACCACTTTCTTTGATTTCTCCAGCTAATATCCTTAAAGTTCAACATGAGATTTTAGCGATTGTTACTGATGATAATGGGAATATTAAATGGACCAAGAATATTAATGCTATTAGTTTACAACTTGTTAAGAATTTAACTCAATCATCTGATTTTAAAAATTTACCTCTGAATTATATTGAATTTGGTTATAATTGGTTAATGAAACATATTCAACCTAAATCGGAAGTTTATGCATTAATGGAAGTTAAAATATTTAAAGAATTATTGACGGAAATTATGAGTATTATAAATAGAGATGAGGTTGATTTATTAACTCCTCAACAAGGTACTAGTGTTGTTTCTCCTGCTAATGCCTTTGCCACCACCAGAACCATTCCTACCAATGTCGCCACATCTACTGCATCATCATCATCATCATCATCATCACAAGCACAAACTACCAATGCTCAAACCTCCACCTCGTCTTCTTCATCTTCTGCTTCCTCATCCCCCTCCTCATCATCGGAATTGAAGAATATTGCCATGAGAATATCCACCTTGGTCAAGTTTCATTGGAATGTGTTTGGTACTTATTATACTGACCATATCAAATTCCAAGTTGATAAGTTGGCCCAAGAAGAGAAGGAATATCTCAAGAAGAAAAAGTTGATTATGACTAACAATGGTGACTCCACAAGTACTGGATTTGAAGGTTTTTCCAATAAGAACAATAATAATAATAATAATAATAACAACAGCAGCAGTAATAATAATAGCAGCAACAGCAATGATAATGACAATAATGCTACCAATAACGCCGCCATTCTTTCCACTTCATAAATGGAAATCATCTACCGTCATCATCATCACCAATACAAAATGAAATAAAATAAAATAAACCAAAATTCCATAACACAACACAACACAACACAATACATATAATAATTTTTTTTTCAAAGGTTTGTACATTTCTTTAAATTATCTTCTTTTCTTTGTCACTTAACTTTCCTTCTTTCTTGCAGGGTTTATCTTTTTGTCGGTGGTTTTATTTTCTTTCTATCCCTTCTTCCTTCCTTCCTTCGTTCTTCCTTTTTTGACTTTTCCCTCCCCATTTATATTTTTGTCTAAGGTTTTTTAGCATACATACATACATATATTATAGTAATATAATAATAATAATAACTCACATATTGAAAATAATTATAAACTTTAAACCTTGTAGAGTTGAGTTAGTAGTTGAGTTGAGTTAGTTGATTGATTGATTGACATTTCGGTATAATTTTTTTTTTTAATGATAGATAATAGAAGTAGTAGGTAGTAGAGTAAGTTTTATTTATGGTGATTGACATTTACAAATTAATATGACAATGCCCACTAAACATATGGCTAATGCAACAAAGGCCAACGTCAATGTTGGAATAACCATGATTGATTGATGTTTCGATATGTCTCCTTATGCTTGAGAAGGGAAGAACGAGAAGAAAGAAAGAAAGAAAGAAAGAAGAATAAATTTTATAAATGTAAAGATAATCTGGTTGAGAAAATTCATTTTTCTTAAATTCCCCCAGAATTAGCAGCAAATAAAATTTAATCAGAGAGAGAGAGAGAGAGAGAGAGATCAAAAAAAAAATCATACGCAGATAGATTATATCTTAAGCGTAACACGTAAATAAACAATAATAGCAATATCAACAAGTACAAGCACAACCTAGTACTACTACGTCCACCCATCAATCAATCAATCAATCAATCGACCGACATACATATAAGGATCTACAGATGCTGTCACGATGAATACTACCATTGAGTCAACGACAAATTCTTCATCCCCCCTCACAACAATATCCACAACTATAGCAGCAGCAGCAGCAGAAGTAGTGGTATCTCCCTTACAATATGGTATAACGTTGTTTTCCACATTAGGTGGTGCCTTGATAGTAACTCCGATTCGAGTGGTGATTACGGCCATCATAGCGATCGTCATGTTCCAAATCAATATTGTCAAACATTTTCTTATCATCCCCATTGTCCTTGGTCTAAATGTCATGATATATACTGTATTCATCAAAATCCCCATTATAATCCCCATGAAATATTTATTGGAGCTTCAAGATGAAGATTTGGATTTGGATGAATATGAAAGGATCGTATGGGTCTATCATCAATTCAAAATATTTGCCTTGGAAGCTGTCCATTATGGTCTTGCGGCTGTCTTCATTGGAATCGTGCTTGGGATTGGGTTAGGGATTAATCTTAGTATCATGAGTCAAGTTGTTAATGAAGACAATATCAATTCGGTGGTGAGGAGTGCTACTACCACGACGAAACCACAACCACGATTTACTAAGAGAATGCCTAATAGCAATGGTTCTAAACTAAAGACAAGGAGGAGACATCCCAAGACCAGGGCCACCACTAAGAGTAAGGCCAACCCCATCAATAATAATAATATCAAACAAGAGGTTAATGATCCTAATTCACGTCGGACTTCTGTTACATCAACTGCTGTATCATTAATCAAAGATATATTCAATCAAGTCGTGGTGCCTGACCCGTCGGCACATATACCGCACTCCCCTTCACAATCCATTTTCCCAACCATTGGTTCTACTAGTGTAGGAGGACTTGAATCCATACCTGTGAGTCCTACCAGAGCCGATGATACCAATGTCATTTCTAATTCTTCGGGGATCGATAGGAATTTGGAATCGACAATACGAAGAATCAGAGAACGAAGAAGTGCTGCAGTAGCGGCGGGCGATACGCGATTGTTTTATGAAGATGATGATGGGTATAATTACTCCAGTTATGATACACCTGTTGTTCCTGTGATTCCTAATGTGACTCGGCCTGTTAGTGTTATAGTTGCAAATGATACTATCATTGAAGAAGAAGAAGAGGAGAAAGTGGTGGGCGAAGAAGAAGGTACAGTTAGTCCGCCAGAAGTATCTACTCTGGATGAAGCACACGAAGATATGAACAAAGCTGATGAAACTAGTAGTAAAGATGATGAAGAAGAAGATGACGATAAAATATTCTCTTTACGAGATGAAAGCAAGAACTATACGTTAGATACCATAATGACAAAGATTAATGAGGATGTGAATGAAGATGAAGATGATGGTGATATTCCACAAAGAGGCGATCTACCTAGTCAACCAATAGTTGGTAGTAGCAACAGTATTGAGAAGAAGAAGAAGAAGTTATGACCTTATGTATCTGATATATATTTTTCAAATTTTGAAGTTTTTAAGTATAAAAGCTTAATTTAACTCTTGGTTAATTATTTATTTAGAAGTATAATATTAATACTAATCTTTAATAAGTTTAACTTAACAAACAAAGTGTATTATTTTTTTCTTTTAAAGACATCAAATAAACAATGGTAGCGCTTCGTTGACAAAGAAATGTAATTTCCCCTCAACAAAAGTCAAAAAGTCAAACCTGAAAAGCAATCAAATTAATCTCTAGATAGACTTAGGGATGACATGGTTGTTACATAGTGTGTAGTACAGTAGAGATGAAATCCAAAAACAAAAAGAAATACGAGTAGTAAGTGTATGGTATCTCCTGTTCAAAAAAATAATTTTACACCTGCTTTTTAAAATAAAAATAAAAATAAAAATTATTGTTGAACTTCGGTTAATAGGGGGTTTATATAAATTTAATTTGTTATTGTCAGTTATCATCATATTATGTCATTTGATTCATTTGAATTTCTATTTTAGATTTTAATTTATATCTTGTGTGTATCTTGGTCAATGTAAAAGCATAAATAAATAATTATTTTTATTGATAAACTACCTTCTCCTCTTCGTGCATGAAAAAAATAGTGAAGTGGGCAAGATAAGGACACCCAGAAACGATATATGAGAATAAGGGATGATAAACTTATGATTAAGCATAAGAATAATAAGCATGAATGGGAGGAGAGTTAGGGAGAAAAAAAAAGGGATTGATGAATGCCCATTGTTTAAAATTATGAATGTATATACATTGCTTATAGTGCAGAAATGTATAGTATATATTTGATGACAGGTTAGTTAAGTAATAGATCTAAAGTAAAAGGCGTTCATGACAACGACCAGTTACACACATGTGTTAGGGAGAGATAGATCTAAGGAGAGAGTTTTTTCTTTTTCTTTTACTGAGTGTGTGTCTTGTATTGTGTACGCACGGTGTCAGACAGACAGAATTAGGCAGACATTTTTTTCTTTTTCAAAAATACGACGATAACTCCTAAACTTAAATACTACACTCAAGCGACTAAATGAAAAAAAAGGAGATCTGACTGCACGCTTAACCTTACCCAATCTAGATTATCACTCGAATCATATTTGTTTCTTAACTGGTTGAGTTTAAGTGGGATAGATATAGTTAATATAGAAGAAAGTAAACAGCCTGGAACCAAACCCAACCCACATGGCTTGAGACTATTATGAACCACTTGAGAAACACCTAATCTATTGTTGGTATTATATATAATATCCACAAAATGAAAAATATTTCCATTTATTTATTTTTTTGGGTATATTTTATTTATTTTTTTCTTACCCTCTTAGTGAAAAGTTTCTAAAGTGTTTTGAAGATCTCTGGTCTCTTTCCTTATACAACTGGCTGACTGGTGTCGTTGTCCATCATTTCATTTCATTGAACAGTATTATTAACATTGTTTATAAATATCATATAATATCCCCCCTTCCACAAACCAAGACAACCATTCATTATCAAAGATATATATATATATATTTGGTTTTTGAGTTTATTTTCATTATTCCTTATCATTGCATTTGTGTCATTCGATACATAACAACAACATCACCCTCAGAAATCAGGATATACACAAAACTCCTTTGATTAGATGGCTATCCAAACCATAACAACAACATTACCTTCCATCTCATCGATCTCATCATTGTCATCATTAACATCTACGCAAATGATCCACCATCCTGTGGCTTATTCTACATTCAAATACCAACAATTATTATCAGGTAACAACATTTCGAAGGACTATATCAAACTTCCACCTCCTATAACCACTACCACCACCAACTTACCAACGATAATTAGAAACCTCCCACGTCCAATTGCCCCCATTCGTACTTCAAGAACAAAAACTCCTAATACTTCTAAATTCCAAGTTCATAAACCAAAATCAAAATCAAAACCAAATCAATCTAAACCAAGAAATGTCAAAGTCATAGCTTCTACATTAAAAGCCAATTCCAGGAGAGTGAAGCGCAGTAATAAATCATCACGTCGATTATCTTCATCTTCCTTAGATTCCTCATCATATTTATCAGACTCTGATAGTGAGGATACGATTCTTGATAATATAAAACATAATGAATTCACACAAGAATTCAACTTTAAAGAAAATGATGATATTAATAAATATTTCGAATTTGAAACTAATGATAATTCCATGATAAATAATGATACTACTACTACTAATAAGATCAATTGGCCTCAATTAAACCAAAGTGTCTGTGTTAATAATTTTGAACCAGGTAATAAATTAATGGAATTAGGACGTGATTTCATTAAATACTTGAATGAATTAGGATTCACCAATTCAACGTTGATAAGTCAAGATACCAACTTATCATCCTCTGGTCTTAATTCCCCATCATCATCATCATCATCATCTCAATTCAGCAAAGTATATTATTGTGAATTGGCATTTGAAGTCAATTTCAAATTAGAGAAATTCACAATCAAATTGAATCTTGAATATAATACAAAGAATCATTATAGATTACCTCCAAGTGTTTATATTTCCAATTCTCAATTGACTCAATATCTCAAGGATAAATTGATCTTACGTATAAGATCCACCTCATCATCATCTCAATTCTTAGAATTCGAACAAAAAGTAAAAAACTTGTTACAATTAACATCTATTAAATGCTACATAAATGATCTTGAGTTAGATCTTTAAAGTCAATGGGGGAGTCATGAAAGACTAAGCTGGGTTTAGTTCTATTCAATAAAAAATGAATTCTTTCAGTTCATAGCATTATCATTATCATAATCTTCAACCCTTTACTTCTTATTTTCTTCTTTCTTTCCCACATTTTCACTTGTTTTCCCACTTTCCCCACTGTTTTACTTATTGTTCTATTAATAATATTTCACTTTTCTCCTTGTTTTAACTTTATCATATTTTCATAATTCATTCTATTATTCTATACTATATATTATATATTTTATACTTTTAATTATTTATTGTCTGTCTTGTTCATTTCGTAACTATCTTTAGTAGTAATCGTATCAAACTTTTCCCCACATTCATTGGTACATCATCTCCTACTGACTAAAGGACAAGATGATCCTTATCGATAAATCTATCACCCCCTCCAAACCACATTTGAAATTATTCTCTGGTCGTTAACCACATCCCCCGCCATAATTAAAATTATTTATTATTATTCAATGACAAATCTTATATTTTAATCCTTATATTAAGGGTGTGCTTCTTCCTATTGCGGTAAAATTCAAAAAGGAAAAATGGCTCGCTACCATATCTCAAAAACCCCCAAGAAAACAAAAAAATAATTCTAAGAAAATTAACACTTTCTTTCCCTTCCTTCCTTCCTTCCTTCGTTGGTTTAAGCAATCTTATAGTGTCCTGGACTTGGGGGTACATCCCCAGTTTCCCAAATCACGGGTTCAGAAGTCACTACAAATTCAATTATTGTATCACTGTTTTTTCTGTACCATTGCTTTTGCTTTCCAAACAATGTCTCATGATCAATCCAATTCTTAGTATGAGGTTTCCCATTGACTAAAATCGAAGAAACATATATATTCTCCTCATTTAACCCATGTGTCACAATCTTCAATTTCTTACCATTAGGTAAATTGATTGCAACATATGATAAGAAGGGACTAGTAAGAAGATATGTCGTTGTCCCTGCTATAGGATAAAACCCCAATAAACCAAACAATACCCAAGATTGCATGGCCCCTGCATCTGAATTACCAGGCAATCCAGTAGGACCTAATCCAAAATAATTATTCATAAGGTATCGAACCAATTCAACACTTCTATACGATTGATTTATATAGTTGAAAAGATAGGGTGTTGCAAAACTTGGTTCATTGCCAACATCAACAATTTGTGGACTCGATCCATGTAAGGAATACATATCATTCAAACGTTTAATGAAGGTTTCATTGGATCCTATAAGATCAATCAAAGTAGTCATGTCCCATGGAACATTCCATCCATATTCAATGGGTCTCCCTTCATACACATCATCACCCCAATAACAATCACCACATCTTAATGGATCATAATTGATATTATTAAAACTACCATCGGCATTCCGAGGCTGGATGAATCCCTTATACGAGGAAAGTTTTGAACATGTTGCCTCTGGATTCCAAATATTTTGCCAATTACTTGATCGTTTCAAATATCGTTCATATGCCGTCATATTACCCAATCCTTGTGCAACTACACTAAGGGCGAAATCATCATAACTATACTCCATGGTTCTTGAGACAGAACGGGTATAATTTCGAGTTATATATCCATACTTCAACCAATCAGGAAGAGCGCCTCGTCCTTCCTTAGTCGAGGCATCGGGAGCAACGGAATCATACAAGTAAGGTGGTACAACTTCGGCATTCTTGACCATAGCTTCAAATGCATTGTTCCAATTAATATTGGGGATCCCCTTGATGAATGCATCGGCCATTAGTATATCTGAATTGGATCCACCTTGAGTTTTCCCATTTTGATTGGCAGACCTTGCATCGGGAGTATATCCCTCATGTTTATAAATATTAATCAAACTTTGTACAAGTTCCAGACCACGAACCGGGTTTAAAATGTTGATTAAGGGGTTAAGTGTCCTGAACGTATCCCAAATCGTAAACCAATCATCATAATAAGTTGGTTGATCAGTCCAATATGGATTCTCGCCTGTTTTATTGGTAGGCATAAGGTGAGCACCATATAAGGAAGTATAAATCATGTTTGTAAGAGTATCATTGGTATTGGAAATCGAGACTTTATTAAATACTTCATCCAACCATATTTGTTGAGTTGCATTAACAATAGCCGGTAAATCAAATATATCACTTTGACCCAATTCATTTATATTAGTACATGCTTGATTAATTGATATAAATGAAATACCAACTTTACTTTGAACTAGTGATGTTCCAGAATCAAATTGGAAAACCAATCCCACCGAATCATCCTGCAAGGTCGATGATGCTTGATTACCACCATTTTTACTTTGTTTCCCTTGGAAACTTATCGTGTTTGTATAAGCCTGATCAAATTTTCCACAAAAATATATCGTCCATGGTACTTGATCACCCCATCCCCCTTTCAACGTCGTATATCCTGTATACCCATTGACATCTTGATTGGCTTCGATTGAACCATTGACGAAATATTGACTCCACCAGGGTCGAGAAGGTGCTGATAAATGATGTGACACATTGACCAAAACTTGGGGAGTCGTTGATCCTCCATCAGTAGTAGTGGTAGGGAATTGATACTTGAAGATCCCCGACCGGTCACCAGTCCCAAACTCAACTTGAATATCTGATGATGAGTTGAAATTGTAATACCCTACTCGGGCAATATCCTTCTGAGTTTTAGTAGCCCTAATAAGATTCATCTCGATGGTTGGATCAAACTCTTGGACGAATGGTAGTTGAGACACAACACCATACTGTGGTGCACCACCTGTTCCTGATTCATGCATCATGGAAATCCCCGTTATATACCCACCAGGAGCATATCCACCATACGTGTCACCAAAGACAGTATCAATGACATCGATCCCGACTTTAGCCATTCCAAATGGACGACTAGCACCGGGGAAAGTACGACCACCATTGTCGGTACCATAGAACAAATCCACATAATCCAATGGATTGGATATTAACCAATTTGATGTCTCATGATCTCGAAGAAGTAGAGGTATATGAAAGGTTGTTGTTGCAAACAACATATAAACAAGTCCAATTGCG
Source organism: Scheffersomyces ergatensis (assembly GCA_030575095.1). Lineage (NCBI taxonomy): Eukaryota > Fungi > Ascomycota > Pichiomycetes > Serinales > Debaryomycetaceae > Scheffersomyces > Scheffersomyces ergatensis. The sequence continues at coordinate 76,005 of JAJMHX010000012.1, read as the reverse complement.
AAAACTAACGGTATAATCCGGGTAATTTTATTGATTTTCTTCAATTGATAAGAAGATTTAAGTAATAATTTTCGAGAAACCCAACCAACCTTTGTTTTTGGAATTAGAGTCATTGTCTGTTGGTAAGAACTTGTTCTGGATATTTATTAAAAACTTTAACCATTCAAAAGTTAATTTGTTTATTTATTTTCTCTAAAAATTAAAAAAAAAGTTTAAAAAGATAACATTTAAGGTCTTGTGCAAGATTATTATAACTGATATATGTGGCTTTTACAACATTGTAAAATAACAACAAATCATTTAGAAAATTTATATATTCTTCTTCTTCTTCTTTTCTTCTTCTTCTACTTATTCATCTTCATCCGTCCATCAACACGCTATCATCCCGACGGAGGAGTTTATTATACCAAGGTTAAAAACAAAGAATGAGAATTGGTTAAAATCAATCAATCAATTAGAAAAATCGCGGTCGTAAAAGAAACAATGATAAAATATAAAATAAGCCACCTACATCAATTTAAGTATCTAGTAAATATATAAAGCAGTAAAATAGATTTGATCATTATAGAACTTTTAAGCAAATATCAATATAGGTAAGGTATATTCGTTGTAGCCTTCCTCGATTGATATTTATTTCCCAAAGGAAACATTAAGAATTCATTAGACTAGGAGGATCCCGCCTCTGAAAAAAAAAAATAGACCGTAAATTTTGGACTGAACAAATAAACGATTTTTTTGGTTTTGGTAATTGACTGCTTATAGACAGCACAAATTGCCGAATAAGGAAATTCGAGACGCAAAAAAAAACACAGCAAATCGAAAAGAAATGAAAAATCATTACTAGAAGTAATTACAAGGTCTAACACTATAATTTCAACTAACTATAGAGAAACTGGTTATTATAACTTAACATAGCATAACATAACATTCGGTATTCAGTCTGGCAAGAATAAAATCAACAAAAAAAGAATCAAAAAAAAATGCAGCCTCGGGATGTCAAAAATGAAAAAAAAATAAATAAACAAATTTGCGCTTAAAAGATTTTTCTTTTCTTTTTTTTTACCGCTAAATTCAACAGAAGAAATAAAAAAAAATTTTTTAATGGCCAAAATATGTGTGTACTCATTAGTAAGTTTAGTAATTTAACAAAAAGCGTATATAAAAGATTTCCAAGGCGGGTATAATTATTACATGGGGTGTGTTAAAACAAGTTGATTCAGTTGAGAGTTGAGTTGTTTTAATTGCTTTGATTGGTAAGGGAAGGCTATGTAAGTCATTCATTCAAATTGCGCCTACGAGTTGAATTCAATTTAATAGATCTGTGTTTTCTTTTTGCAAATAATGTCTTGGTAAAATAAAAGCATTTGTGACAGATTTTTGTTTAGGGCAACCGATATTAGTTTAATATAATTAAGTAGTTAATTAAAATTATAAAAAAAATATGGGGTCGTGTACTTTGATCAGATGGATGACGACACTTACTTTAGAAGATTTTGCCACTTGGCAATAATTTTATAAGAGAATGGTTGTGATCACTTCTTCCATGTTGATATTGTGAGTCATGACAAGACTTTTGAATCATTAAAAGGGGTGAGAGAATCAAAAGAAGAAGAAGAAGAGAAAGAAGAGGAAGAAGATGATGATGATCAAGGCAGTACAGTAACTATGGGGAAAAAGGATTAAAAGAAAAGAGAAGGTTCTGTATGCAGTCGCATAGTTAAACGAAATAATTATTGATTGGAAATACCTAGAGACAGCAATATAGAACACAAGAGTTTTAAATATAGAAAGAAAAGAAAATTGCCACTCCATTAGTAGTAAGTAAAGATCATGAGATTTATGAAAAGGTGGGGGGGATGGTTCTATGGCTTTTCTTCTCTATTTCACCCACCTGGTTTACAAAATAATTAGTAAAAGGAGTGTTAAATGAAAATAATGGAATTTTTTTTTAAAAGCCCACTTGGATTTCATGAAACAAAAACATATGTTTTTCTCTATAGTAAGAATTACTAGTTAAATGGAAATCATCTTAGCACAATTAATTAATTAACCAAACAAAAAATTCGCTCATTTTTTTTTTTTCATTTTGAGGGAATTTAAAGAACAGAACAGAACAGAACAAAAAAACCAAAAATTCTCTTTATGTGTGGTCTCTGTCTCTCTCTCTATATAAAATTTTTTTTGATTGCAAACAAAAATTTATGGATGATCTCTAATATAGAGAGACAGACCTTAAATTATATTATAATTTTAGAATTTTCTTTAAATCTCTTCTTTTTCTTTTAAAAGCCCTTTGATTAGAAATTCAAATAAGTCTATATACCACTTCTACCATCATCAATATCATCTGTATACTTTGACAAAGAACCAATCCATCCATTAATAATTCATTAATTCACTCAAACTCACCTTCACAACCCCTTAATATTTTTTTTTGTTAGGTGAGCCTTAATTTTTTTTTTGTTTGTTTGTTTGGTGTCTCTAAAACCAAACACTATTCATATAGAATTATACCTATAATTGATTGTGTTTAGTAATCAATCATCATAGATAAACTTCATCATCGACATCAACAACATCAACATCCTCCACCTCCTCATACTATAAATGACGGAGACGAAACCTAAAAGAATCTCCAAACTTGGAAAGTTCTTTGGTTCAAGTGTTCATCTTCATGATCATGAGGCTCTTCAAGATCAAAAACAACAACAACAAAATCATCATCAATCTCATAACGATTCGTCTTCTTCTGGTGTATCATCACCCACTACCAGTCCTGGCTCTTCTTCTTATGTTGCATTACACCCTGTTACTCACCAAGATCATGCTCCTCCCGTCAAATCTCCACTTTCATATGATGATGACGTGATACTATCCAACCATAATAATGAAAATGATAATGAAGATGAAGATGTTATATCTCCTTTACCTAGTAGTCAACTCACAACCAAGAATACCAATATCAATGATTCTCCAAAATTGAATTTGAATACTTCAAGGTCTCCACCACCATCATCAGCATCATCATCAATCCCTCAGAATAATAATAATAATCATTTATCACCTACATCTCCCGCCACTAGTTCTCCACTTCTGATGGCTTCATCTAAAGAATTCAATAATATTCATCATCAACCAGTTGGCATTGTCAATGATGAGAATAATGATCCTAATCATTATAATAATAATGAAGACACTCCTCATCCTCAAATCCTTCAACCTCAACCTTATAGTTTATCTCATTCAAATTTAAGCAAATTAAACTCATCGTTGGCTACTGCATCATCATCATCATCATCTAAACCACAACCTTCTTCAGTATCAAGATCATCCTCCACCAATAATAGAACTAGTAGGAAACATGCCAATACTATGCCTTCTTCACATCCGCAACCACATATCAATGGAAGGCAAGCATCAGTCTCAAGAACTTCTTCAACAAAGCAACATTCAAATACTTTAAATACTTACCCTTCCTCTCTAAGTATCAGTAACTTGGCCATTTCATCATCTTCTCCCGTACCATCATCACCAGCTCCCAGTATAGCTTCAACCATACCTCCTACCAATAATCTCCCTCGATTTAAAATGCTCGAGAATGGTAATCATGAACATAATTTAAAATCAGCCAAACGTCAAGAGAAACTTTCAAATATGTTGAAGGATTTAATGGGAGCCAAGAAATTACGAGATGAAGCCAAAAGTGCTGTTCCTGACAATTTACAAAACTTGGTTCAATTACATCAACAACAACAGGGGGTTTTAAATGGGAATAATGCTGCCGATAAACCACCTACTTTATTAAATAGTTTGGTCAATCATATCAATAATAATACCTCACCTTATGGTCATATCGGCGGTGCTGAAATAAACATTGGATCTGCCTTATCGGTAATGAATAAAGACAATATTACCACCACCACTACCAATGGTGCTGCTTCTTCTACAACTAATACTGCTGCTGCTGCTCAGAAACAAGACGTTAGATCATTCGTCGAAAAATATGGTAGATGTCAAGAAGTCATTGGACGTGGAGCGTTTGGAGTTGTGAGGATCTCCCATAAGAAAATCGCCACGACGACAACGAGTGGATCAGGAGGAGGAGGCAGTAGTATGGTGACCAATGAAGATGGTGAACATGAGGTATTATATGCTGTCAAGGAATTCAAGAGAAAGGCTAATGAATCCGATAAGAAGTATAGTCGTCGATTAACGGCTGAATTTTGTATCTCGTCATGTTTGAAACATATTAATATCATTGATACTCTTGATTTATTAAAAGATGCCAAGGGGGATTATTGTGAAGTAATGGAATTTTGTTCGGGTGGAGATTTGTATACTTTAATCATAGCTCTGGGTAAATTGGAATACGCCGAGGCTGATTGTTTCTTTAAACAATTAATCAGAGGAGTTAATTATATTCATGATGTTGGTGTAAGTCATCGTGATTTAAAACCCGAGAATTTATTATTAACTCAGAATGGGATTTTAAAAATAACTGATTTTGGTAATAGTGAATGTTTTAAAATGGCTTGGGAAAAGGATATTCAATTAAGTGAGGGGATTTGTGGTTCATCCCCATATATTGCTCCGGAAGAATTCACGCAATATTCATTTGATCCTCGTGGTGTTGATATTTGGTCTTGTGGAGTTATTTATATGGCCATGAGGACTGGTCGTCAATTATGGAAATTGGCGGATCCCAAGAAGGATGATTTCTTCAAAGAGTATCTTCTGAAGCGAAAGGATACCGATGGGTATGATCCTATTGAAAGCTTAAAGCGGGCCAGATGTAGAAATGTCATTTATTCTATCTTGGATCCTAAACCAGAAAGAAGAATCACGGGGAAACAGATTTTGAATAGTGAATGGGGAAGAGAAATTAAAGTTTGTGAAGCTGGTGAAGGTCACTGAAGAAAGTGAAATGTATGGAACATTATTGTTATATTTTGAAGTAAATATTTATTTAGTTTAATAACTTTAATAATTACCTTCAATTGTATATTTATTTATGTAATTTTATTAAAAAAAAAAGAAAAATGTTTAAGGATAGGTATTTGAACAATTAGGATTATTAAAAGGAATACTAATATTAACAGCATTAGCAACTAATTTTTCCAAGGCATCTAATTTATCCAAGTTATACCTCAGGGAAATATATTCTCTTACTGCCTCGCTTTCATGCATCATCATTCGATTGATAAACGCTCCCAAGGGAACAATCCCATTTCTTTCACCAATCCCTAATACAGTCACATCCATGAATTTCGCTCCTGCTTCTAAGGCAGTATACCCATTGGCAATGGCACAATCGGTATCGTTATGGAAATGACACTCGATATCACACGAGACGATCAAGTTCAACATGCGGACGAGATCATACACTTGACGAGGTGTAGCACATCCCACAGTATCTGCTATCCCGACTCGATTGACCCCGATTTTATCAACGGCACGATAGATGTTCAATAAATCAACTAGGTCCGACCGGAATGAGTCCTCCGTGGAGAACCTAATCTCAAGGCCATGATCCTTGACGAACAGAATCACTTCAATAGCACTTTGCTCAATATACTTCATATCCTTACCATGACTAAACTGTCTAAGGAATTGAGATGTACCGATGACAACATTAACACCATCAACCCCTGTTTCAGCAGCAACCCTGGCATCATCCATATTACATCTAATATGGGTTAATACCTTGGCTCGTAATCCTAATTTACAAATAGTCTTACAATCTTTCCGGGATTAGTCACTGGCCATAGGCAGAGTGACTTCGATATAATCAACTCCAAAATCGTCTAATGCTCTAGCGATTTCAATTTTGGTCTCGGATGTGAAGAGGGCTGTAGCAAACTGTTCACCTTCTCTTAATGTTGATTCAATAAGTTGGAAATTAGATACATTCGAATTAGATTCAGAATTAGAATTAAAATTAGATGAATTGGTTGACATGGTTGGGTATTTATATTGGTATGTGGCATCAATTGAAGAGGATGAATGAACTAGATAAGTGATATAGAAATACTTAAACCAAGAGGATAGTAGAAAGTTGCGTTACTTATAGAGTACTTGGAATATAATGACTAACCAAGAATGGGGTAGAATATTTTGCACCTAATGTCAAAAAGAAAAAAAAAACACTTCGTAGTGACTCAGAATGATTAATGAAAGCTGAAAAGTGAATCTGAAAATTAATGTGAAGGTGACTCTCCTCAAAGAGGCTTTCAAAGCTACTATCGAAAATGACTATTGTTAATTTGCAAGCAATTGCTACTATTTTCTTACACATCAAGTGTCAAGTGATTATTTGGAGAATCTTCCAAAGTTATTACTTGGTTCTGGGGGTCATATTAAAATTAACGCGACAGTATGCCATTCAGAAGAACTACAAGGATCTTGCTAACCATTTATCAACCGTTTCTCTTATGTATCTAGATAGTATCTCTATTCTAAAACATACAGCTCTATAGACACTTTGCTTATAGGTATCTTTGTACTCTATACTTATTTATTATGGGAAATGTTGCTGTGTTCAGCTTGCAACGCGTAAAACTCCCTGTTTAAATTAAGAAAAAAGTTATTGGTGGTATAGTTTACCATTAACCAAGTACACCTATTTATATACTTTTCTTTCTCCTCCTCCTCCTCCATCAACTCTTTCTCTTTGATGGTGTAGATACTCATATCCATTTACCCTAGTGTCTTCATGTTGAGACCCTAAATGGTCTTAATTATATCTTCTTCATTTTGATTGTTTACAATTTTTTCCTGATTTGGAATCACTAAACCAAAAAAAGAAAACTTTCTTTCTTTTTTTTTTGTTGTTTGGTATTTTAAAGGAGTTTTTGACGATTTGGAATTTTACATTGTTGTTATTATTATTTCAAATAGATATACCATTACCACCTTTACTTCCAAACCAGATTGTCAAACTACTTATCCTAGGTAGACTTGTTCATTCTATTTCTATACCCTAACACTTTAAACCTCACAGTATTTGACTATACTGTTGTTGTTATTCATTTTCCTTTACTTTTTAATTACCCCGAAAAGTCAACATTCATTCTTTAATAACCCATTGAAAGTCATCACTCCTTACTTTAACAATATAATTATCATATCATTCGTTAGAATTTCAATCACAGTCATCATTTAACAATAAACAACATTTTATATCATCACATACAATATGGTAGAATTAACTGATTTCCAACGTCAAGAGAAAGTTGGTGAAGGAACCTATGGTGTGGTTTATAAAGCTCTAGATCTTAGACATAATAATAGAGTCGTGGCGCTTAAAAAGATTCGATTAGAATCAGAAGATGAAGGTGTCCCATCAACTGCCATAAGAGAAATCTCATTATTAAAGGAAATGAGAGATATTAATATTGTTCGATTATATGATATAATACATTCTGATTCTCATAAATTATATCTTGTATTTGAATTTTTGGATTTAGATTTGAAAAAATATATGGAATCCATACCTCAAGGTGTTGGTTTAGGAGCTGATATGGTTAAACGATTTATGAATCAATTAGTCAAAGGTTTGAAACATTGTCATAGTCATCGAGTATTACATCGAGATTTAAAACCTCAAAATTTATTAATTGATAAAGATGGGAATTTAAAAGTGGCTGATTTTGGTTTGGCTAGAGCCTTTGGGGTTCCCTTAAGAGCTTATACCCATGAGGTTGTCACATTATGGTATAGAGCACCTGAAATCTTATTAGGTGGTAAACAATATTCCACGGGGGTTGATATGTGGTCTGTTGGTTGTATATTTGCAGAAATGTGTAGTAGAAAACCATTATTTCCAGGAGATTCAGAAATTGATGAAATTTTTAGAATCTTTAGAATATTAGGTACACCTACTGAAGAAATTTGGCCTGATGTTTCTTATTTACCTGATTTTAAACCAACATTTCCCAAATGGTCCAAGAAAAATTTAGCTGATTTTGTACCTACATTAGATGCTGATGGGGTTGATTTATTAGAACGAATGTTAGTTTATGATCCAAGTGGTAGAATTAGTGCCAAGCGTGCCATCATTCATCCTTATTTCCATGAAGATGACACTGATAATTTTGATAGCTATCCCAGATCAGTGAATATGGGATAGGTTGTTGTTGTTTTTTATTTTCACTATCTTTTTCAGTTCTTGTTTATTTATCCCCCACCTGTGGGTATCTTGTCTTTTAATTTTACATATATATATATATAGTTTCCTCCTCAAATATATACAATAATACTAGTCATTATTGGGATTTTAAATGAAAAGATGTTTATTATTAAATTAAATTAAATTTGATTTATGTATTTTTGCCCTATATAGTAAATGAAAAAAAGAAAATATTAAAAAATGAATTAAAACTTATTATTATTAGTACCCGAAAATTATTAGAATTATTATTAAAAAGATTGAAAAAAATATGACAAGTTTGAATTGAATATTATTAGTATTATTATTAGTAGTTGGATTAGTAGGGATGGTGGTAGTATTATTAGTTGTAGAAGTAACGGTAGTTGCCAAATCTTCTGAGCTTTCAGTGGATATAGATGATGTTTCATTAGTTGGTGTTGTTATTATCATTGATTTGTGGGCATATATAGAGTGTTGAATGCTGGAAGCATGCACTTCATCATTGACAATATTTTTAGTCAAGATTGGGTCGTTGATTAGTTGAACTTGATGAGTTATCATTCCAGTTAGCCTTTTCTTAGGAGGTGATAACGTAAGCCTATTATATATTTGTAAATCTTCATCATTCAAAGTAGAATCAATGATATTAGGTTTGGGTATTGCTATGAAGCTGATGGGTCTATCTTTCTTCTTCGTCTTCTCATCGTGCTTTATTGCTCTTCTTCTCTTGATTAAGGAAGTATTCATGGTCTTGATTCTGTCTGTCAAATTATCACTCTTCTTGACTAACCCCGTTAAATAATTGAAATCCACTTCATTTTGGGACTTGAGAACTTTGAGATCATGATCCATCAATTCAAACCGGAGTGTTAAGTCCAGATGCAATGTAATTAATTTCAATAATGATTTCCGAAGAATATATTTCCTATTATTGTCATTTTCTTCATCAGCGTCATCGTCATGGTCTTCATATTCATCTGTATCTTGCACTTCTTGCTCTTCTACGACTGCATTGGGTTTTGTATACATGTCTTCCCGCAGCATTTCACTCTCGATTTCCATGATAGAAGGAGAGCTATGGTATCGTTTGTGTACTTGCATGGACTCCATCAATGATGCTGTTTCATCGTAATCATCTATATCGAGATCATCCTCACTTTGGGAAAGATGCCTGACGTGATGTGGTATTTCAGTATTCATATCTATCTGGGGCCTGCTCATCATCGCCGGTTCTTGTGGATTGTGTGAAACATATTGTGATGATTTGGTGGTGGTTGCAATTGCCATGAATGACAATATTACAAATGCAGTAATGTGTTTGGGTGGGGGTATGTAAATGCAAGGTATAGATCTAGTAGGGGTGTGTGTGGTGCCCTATAGTCTCTGTAGTTCGATCTTGGTGTTATATAACGTGTTTGGTATTAGATGAGGTATGAATGTGATAAGTCACTTTCTACACTCAAAATCTGTTGGGTGTTAAATTTTTGTGATCACTGAAATTTTTTGTTATTGATTTGTGTCAAAACGCACGACCTCTTACTTCCGAATTAGGTTGTCTAATGAAAATATGTAAAAATGCCAAAAAGTTACAGGTTATTTGTATTGGTATTGTAGAGGCATGGATGTTTCTGTTCTTTGTTTTTTTTTGTTTTAGCTAAGTAAGTGAAAATGAAAACTTGAAGCTATTGTAACGGAAACATTTACAAGTAGGCTAACAGCTACGTTAATAATCTTATTTGAAAAACATGTCAGATTCTGCAGGAACAGGATCAGGACAAGTCGAACGAGGCCATGATGATGAGTACTACGGTGGTAGTGGTGGTTATACCAACTATAATGGCGAAGACTCTTACTATCTGAATAATGGATACAGAGGTTCATACAGAGGCCGAGGTGGCTCAAGGGGAGGCTATAGAGGTGGAAGAGGTGGGTATAATGATTATTACGGATCAAATTCATACAGAGGTGGTGGTTATAGAAGCTCGTCATACTCTGGCTCTAGAGGTTATGGTGGGAATCTAGAAAACAATGATGAAGAACATAATGGTGAAGAGGAAGCTGGCCATGAAGATTCTCATGCCCACGACAGGTCTGAAAGTTATAGAGGAGGCTATAGAGGTAGTAATTACAGAGGTAGAGGTGGTGGAAGGGGCGGTTATGGTTATAGAGGGGGGTATCATGGAACTCATGATAGTTACAATAAAGATAGTCCCAACTCGTCGAATGGTACACCTGTGTACGCTAGAGATAGACAAACTGGGGATGTTTCAAGTCCAACAAGTGCCCAAGGACCTAAATCATTTAACAATCCATGGATAGATATTTTAAGAATAAATACTGAATCCACTCAAGACTCCCTAGAATCCAACTATAATGATTTATCCGCCATTAACAAGGATATAATGGAATTACAAAGAGCTAAATTGAAGTTGGAAAATATGGTAGCCTTCTTGGATGATCAGCTAGAAAGAGAAGCCTTAAGTGTTCAAATTACTAGTGAGAAACTAGAGGAGTTTACTTATTTGTAAATGGGTATGAACCTACAACCACTGTATATATGTATAAATATTTATTATTATTCAAAAGTTTAATGTATTATTAATGTTATTATTATCCTTAGTATTAGTCTTCTTCTTCTTGCTTTATTATTGTTACTGTTATACTTGAATGTGTTAAACAATAGTTAAGCAAAACAGCAACGCGATTACTATATAGCCAAAAAAAATAGAGTTTAACCCAAAAAATTTCAACAGGTGTTGAATTACACATCTATTGCTATTGAACTAGACTTGACACCGTTATTATACATTTATTCACAATGCCAATATATCAATTCATCTCATCAATATCAGATTGTAGTGCCATTCAATATGCCATTTATGGGGTCTTGTTAGTTGGTGTATTTAAGGTTACAACTGTAACTTTGAATACGTTGGCCTTAGTCTTTGATTTATTCATTTTACCTCCAGTCGATTTCAAGAAATACGGGGCTAAAAAAGGTAAATGGGCTGTTGTTACCGGTGCCTCAGATGGGATTGGGAAGGAATATGCTATACAATTGGCTTCCAAAGGTTTGAATATTGTCTTAATTTCAAGAACTCAATCCAAATTGGAATTAATTGCCGCAGACATTGAATCTAAATATAAAGTTGAAACCAAAGTTATTGCCTTTGATGCTTCCACTGATGAAACTTCCAATTATGAATCTATTTCTGAATCAATTAAAGATTTACCAGTTACTGTTTTAATTAATAACGTTGGTCAATCCCATTCAATCCCAGTTCCATTCTTAGAAACTGAAGACAATGAATTAAGGGATATCATTACAATTAACAATACTGCCACCTTAAAGATCACTCAAACGGTTGCTCCAATCATTTCTGCAACTGTTTCCAAGGAAAAGAAAAAGGTAAGAGGTTTGATATTAACCATGGGTTCATTTGGTGGATTGTTACCTACTCCATATTTGGCAACTTATTCAGGATCAAAGGCTTTCTTACAAGCTTGGTCTAGTGCATTAGCTGGTGAATTGTATTCACAAGGTATTGATGTTGAATTAGTCATTTCTTACTTGGTCACATCAGCCATGTCTAAGATCAGAAAGACTTCATTGGCTATTCCTAATCCAAAGGTGTTTGTCAAATCGACATTGGCTAGTGTTGGTCGTCGTAATGGAGCTCAAGAAAGGTACGGTACTAATACTCCATATTGGGCACATGCAATCATGCATTTTGCTATTCATCAAACAGTTGGTGTTTACTCTAAAATTGCCAACAAGCTTAATTTAGATATGCATAAGAGTATCAGAACAAGAGCTTTGAAGAGAGCTGCACGTTTAGCTGCTGAAAAGAAGGATTAGTTTTATAATCTAATTTGCAGACTTTCCATCAATCGCGTTCATTATCAAAAATTGAACAAGATTTTCCACGCTCCAATTGAAAGTAAAAAACTCAATAGTTTAGTTAAGAAACATTTAGGTATATATAATACATCACATTATTATTCAAATTTTTATTCTGTAGTAGTAAGATAATGTATAGTCTTTCAATGATGATTGCTATATTTCAAAACTTATCTCTATGTAAAAATTCATTTCAAAGTCACGTGCGCCATAGAAAAGAAAATTCTAGAAGGATCTCGAAAGTTTTCATATCAGTGCGATTTTGATCGGTGACTGGTACGATATAAATCAAATTTATTAAGAGGTATCACCACCATCTTTTACTTTTAAAAGTCTACATTAGTTCCACTTTGCTGTCATCATAAACTTATAGATCAATTCGAACACAATGGTTAAAGATAAAAAGCTTTACGACTTATTAGGGGTGTCTCCATCAGCAGATGAAAATGAACTTAAGAAAGGATATAGAAAAGCAGCATTAAAATATCATCCTGATAAGCCTACAGGTGATACTGAAAAATTCAAAGAAATATCAGAAGCATTTGATATTTTATCGGATGCAGACAAAAGACAAGTATATGATGATTATGGATTAGAAGCAGCGAGAGGCAATGCACCTGCTGGAGGAAATCCATTCGAAGGTGGTGGTGGTAGAGGGGGTCACCCATTTGGTGGTCAATTCCATCAAAGCAATGGCTTCTCCAATGCCGATGCATTCAATATATTTTCACAAATGGGTGGATTTGGTATGGGTGGTGATGAAGGTGGTTTCTCCAGTGGGGGTTTTAATGGTCATAATTTCCAATCTCAAGGGTTTGGTGGAAATGGAGGTTTTGGAGGTGGTATGCCCGGAGGATTTGGAGGTTACCAACAAGCTCGTCGTCCAGAACCTGCCACTGTAACAATGCCATTACCTGTAACGTTGGAAGACTTATACAATGGTAGTCTTAAGAAAATGAAATTAAATAGAAAGGGTTTGAATGGAACCAAAGAAAGTAAAGTCATAGAAGTACAACTTAAACCAGGTTGGAAAGCAGGTACGAAAATTAATTTCGCAAATGAAGGGGATTATCAAGAAGAAGCTGGTGCTAGACAAACTATTCAATTTGTGTTGGAAGAAAAACCTCATGCAACTTTGAAAAGAGATGGTAATAATTTAAAGACTGAATTACATTTAGGATTTAAAGAATCATTATGTGGATTCTCAAGAGATGTTACTACCATTGATGGTAGAAGAATTCCATTGCATAGATCTCAACCAGTTCAACCAAACAGTTCAACAGTATATCCTAATTTGGGTATGCCAATCAGTAAACTGCCAGGTCAAAGGGGTGATTTCGAAATCGTATTCAAAGTCGATTATCCAATCTCATTAACTGCTGAGCAGAAGCAATTGATACAGCAAGCCTTTTAGTCGACTATAAGGTCATATTACGAGGGCACAATACATACACATATATTAAATACCATAAATGTACAATAATCATTCAATTCAAAGTACTTATCATTTATTCGATTTAGATAATAATAAACAACTTGTAGTTACCTTATGCAGAAAATACTTGTAGTGCGTAGACCGAAAATTTTAGAAAAATATGTCAAGAAAGTACGATACTAACTTTAGAAGTTTGACTATATCGAGTTCTTGTTATAATCATCAAACACCATTCATATAGCTTATATACACAGATGTCGGTGATATTAGCTTCAGCTGGTTATGATCATACCATAAGATTTTGGGATGCATTGACTGGAGTTTGTTCGAGAACAATTCAACATACGGATTCTCAAGTCAACAGATTAGAAATAACCTCAGATAAACGATTTTTAGCGGCAGCTGGAAATCTATTCGTAAGATTATATGATATACGGCAGGTTGGTAGTTCAGGTAATGCCACTGCACAAGCTTCGGCCACTAATAATGGAGGTACAAATGGTCATAGCAATCACAACAATAATAACAATAATAATCCATCGATGACTTTTGAAGGTCATACTAATAATGTAACTTCTTTGGCATTCCAAATTGAAAACAAATGGATGGTAACATCTCTGGAAGATGGAACCGTTAAAGTGTGGGATGTTAGAGCTCCTTCGGTACAAAGGTCATACAAGCATCATTCCCCTGTGAATGAAGTGGTAATACATCCTAATCAAGGTGAATTGATAAGTTGTGATCAAGATGGTAACATAAGAATATGGGATCTCGGTGAAAATCAATGTACTCACCATTTAATCCCAGAAGACGATGTCCCATTAAATTCCTTATCTGTGGCCAGTGATGGCTCGATGTTGGTGGCTGGGAACAATAAGGGTAATTGTTATGTATGGAATATGCAAAGTCAAAGAGATATAACCTCGTTAACTCCAGTAACCAAATTCAGATCACATCTGAAATATATAACCAGGGTGTTACTCCTGACTGATATTAAACATCTTGCAACCTGTTCTGCTGATCATACTGCAAGAATCTGGTCCACCGAAAATAATTTTAATTTAGAAACAACCTTACAAGGACATCAAAGGTGGGTTTGGGATTGTGCATTTAGTGCAGATAGTGCATATTTGGTTACAGCATGTTCTGACCACTATGTCAGGTTGTGGGATTTATCAAATAGTGAAACAGTTAGACAGTATAATGGTCATCATAAGGGTGCTGTTTGTGTCGCATTAAATGACGTTTGAATAGTTGAAAATACATAAATTTTTAAATCTATTGAATATCACCTATATATTTACTTCTTAACAGCTCCGCCAGAGCAAACAATCTCACCCTCTCTTTATTGGCCAAATCGATCCTATAAGATCTTACATAATGTACTTTATCGGTAACATTTCCATACACAAATAACTTCTTTAAAGGCATGAAAAATGTATGTACCGTAAACTGGGAAGGGTTCCAAATTATCAAGTTCCCAGCTAGTTCATTGATGAGTTTCAACTGCTTTATTGCTTGAATCAATTCACGCACCGTCTTGTCAGAATATCCAAGGTAAGTATCAATCGCTTGCAAATAGAAGAATACTGCACATCTTATAAGTACTCCAAATAATTCATTTGGATCATCTATCCATTTTGATAATATTGCAGGAATTTCTCGGGTTCCTTTCTCATTTAAGAATATAGCGACTAAAATATTCATTGTAGCATGACCCAACTCGATATACAGTGAATTGCAAGTGGCTAACAGGTTGCTGATATCTGAAGGGAACGCTACCAAGAATTTTCTTTGTAATTCAAATTTCAAGTGCATTGCTCTGAAATGAGTTTCTACCCCCATTTTAGTAATAATTGTAGGTTCTGGCGGAAAATGCCTTTCATCGAAAGAATTGATAAACATGTTTAGAGGGTAGCAATAACCAGGAACAATACCATCCTGAATTAACTCATCCACAATTGTTCTGAATAAGTTGGCTCTTTTAGGATTCATATTATATGTAAATCCTTTATGTAATAGTAATAAGACCAAATCTTCTTTCGTAATAGGGCTGACTCTTAGTTGATCAATTAGGGGCTCCATAATTTCTTTTAGCTTTTCTGTATTCTCGATTTGAATATCATCGTCATCACTTGTAACCAACATTGACAAAAGAAGTTGATGCCAAAATTGGCTTCTTTCCAAAGAATCCTTAGAAAGTTCCTTGCTGCAACTCTTGCAGATTACAGTAGTGGCTATTTTCGTTGCCGTCATTTCATAAAAGCACATTGAAAAGTCCAATGCATAGATGACTGCTTCACAATGGGGACAACAATAGGAAAAGAATACGTCAAATCGTTTTTCACATAACCTACACTTGCAATCAAAGAAAAATCTTGTTTTCAAGTCTAAGCGCCTAATTTCTCTTGGAAATGAAGTGAAACAATAATTGGTAGTCAACTCAGCTCCCCTTGAACGTCCGCCAATGGTACGTCTACTTATCAATTGAAGTGAACGATCATCATCTTTTGCCAAAAGTAAGGTATTTGGTACACAACTATGATTAATCAAAGCAAATGTGGGATCTAAACATATTCCTATTGGTTCATTTAATCTATTGTTCAATACATTAAAATTGACTGCACAAATGCAACCCAATTCGTAGATTACCATTATGAATAATTCTATACGTTTCTCAAATAAATGAGGTGCTATTAGTTTCAATGTGTTACCAATGACAAGTGATATCAGAAGAATTTGATTATGATTTGTAGATCCAAGAATCTCAGATTTATGACTTGTTAAATTGTTGTATTTAGCCCTATATTGTTTTGATATTATACAATTTATGAGGATTCTAAGCATCATTAAAAATAACTCGTCTATAACAAACAGAGAGAGTTGTGACTTGGGGAGGTTCTTTATTTGACCCAAAATTAATGATTCATATTGATACATAAGGGGAGATTCTTTAACCAATTTTGCTTTCAATTGTGAATTAAGTTTAGAGATTGGTTGGCTTCCAGCGGCTGTTTCAAACGAGTAAACCTTAGTGGCAGTGTTTATAGTAAACACACATTTCCTTTCTGATAAAATTCCTGCAGTAATCAAACCACGCCTATCGGGAGATTTAGTTGGATTTAAAACTTTAATGGTTTTTGATGATTCAATATTCTCATAAAACTCTGATACATAACTTTCCTCAGTGGAAGTCTCAATAAAGGACTGTAAATCGGAAATGAACTTTGAAAGAAGAATATCATTTTTTGATGACGACTCTTGGGGTTCGTTGTATACTGTTAACGCCAATGTATCTATTATATTGATTTCTGGCATTGATTGATTGATGTGAATAAGTTATTTGCAACAGGGGGTAGAATTTAAATTTGTGGTTGTTTTATAAAAAATATTATAAAAATACACGCGAATAATGGTAGCGCTCTAGTCCCGAAAAATAAAACTTTTATGTGTAAAGGTACTATAAATATTATGTAAATGTATATATGCATAAATTGATATTGGTGATAAGATAGTTAGTATGTACTATCTTGCGGTATCTTCTGTATTGGATTCATACTTGAGTAAAATTTCATTTGTTGCAGCTGCCACAGCTGATGTATGACTTGCAGCTTGTTCCTGGTCAAAATCTTCAGGACCAAAATTACCATCTAATAAATCCACGAGTCCAAACGAGGTATTGATATCTGAGCTGCCTAGTTCGAAATTTGAAACTCCTGAAGTGTTCATGTTCGTACTCACGGGAAGGTTTAATGCATCTATGGATTCGGATGCAGCACCCCCGGGACCAGTGGGCAAATTCCCTCCAAATCCAGAACCAGTAGCTCCTGAACCACCAACTTGAGTAGTTACTGGCTCAGCACTACCTTCTTTATCACTACTTGACTCAGATCTCGATAAGAATTCGTCTTGTAAGAATCCACCTAATTCCAAACACCAGGAAAGGTATTCGTCTATCCAACATCTCAAAATCCACCAGGCGCCAAACCCTTTCCCACCTCGTAAACTGATTTCTCTCAAACAAGTAGTCAATAGATTACAACTGAGTAAAATTATCAATCTGGGATTCGTTTCCGGGAAATAACTAGGTAATTCTGAAATATAATTACTAAACTTACCCATAATTTGATCAACTTGAGTTTTATTATCTGAAGAATCAGAACCAGAATCATCTTGATTGGATTCACCATTATATTGTAATAAATTCAAGAAATCTTCCGACAAAATAGTCAATAATTTATTCACATTGATATCATTGCAAGGTAATTCATGATAAACAATTTCTTGGATATCTAGGTTTAACCAATCTTGAACCATGGCATCTTTTTCAACGGGATCAACTAATATTCGTGAGGCCGATTGACCAGTCTCAATGATTTTTATCAACCGATTCAAAAGATTAACAAAATGCTTGGCCAACTTCAATTTCATAATCACAAATGTTTTACTAACTTTGACATTCATTAAATTATTAGTTAAAGTTCTAATAAACCCAGATGAAATTTGTTTCAATTGTCCTACTACTTCCTGAGGAATCAGAAATTCTAGTTGCAACTTGGCTAACATTCTAATCATCCTCTTGTACATTATGATATCACATTGTTTAACCCATTCAGTTATTGAATCGCTTGTGTAAAGTTTCAATACTGGAACCGTTAAGATACTATTGAAACTACTAAAGCTTGAAAAAAACTTCTTTAGTTGCATGAATCTGAGTGATTCAAATAAGGAATTAATATGAACTGTATATAAAGCAAACAAGGTATCTGCAATGTCATAATCTGTGTCATGAGTTAAGAATCGATAAATTGAAGGCAATTGTAATGGTAAATTTGGATTCGAACTAGTTGTTGAATTACCACTCAACAAGACAAATAAATTGGGAACATATTTAAGATGAGATACCAGAGGCAATTGATGACCAATACTTGTTGAAAATGCAATAGAAGGGGAATTTATAGGGGTATATGATGGAGTATGCAAATGGGATGATGGTCCTCTTGGAGAGTCTTCATATGACATGGATGAATTAGATGATGAGACAGGCGATTGTATTTGTGGGTATGATCCACTTCCAAATGACATATCCCCTGTCAATTGACGACTATGATGATGTCCATGAAGAGGTTGAGGTGACTGGAATATATTTTCTGTATTTCGATCTGAATTCAACTTAATACCACAATAATGATACTTTGATTGTCCTCTCATACCTAATCTTCTAGTTGTTAAATTTGGAAACAAAATTCGAACCAATTTTCCAAAACTGGCAGGGGATAATGGTATAAGAGTATTATCAGCACAAACTTGAACATATCGGGCATAAATTCTATTTCTTGGAATAACAGCCGTGGGAGATGCTTCACAAGAGTTTAATAACCAAACCATACCAAAGACTTGACGTTGTCTTTCTTTATTCTCCTTTACTTTATGAATCTCTAATTTACTAGGAGTTGTATTGGGTGGTGGACTCGTTGCCTCTTCGTTCTCCAATTGTTTAATCTTCAAAGCCAAGTCAGGTAATGACGTATGGATTGAGTTTAATGCAACTTGTTTCAATTCATTGTCGCCTTTATCGCCTGGTAATCCATGATCCACTTTCCTGGCTCTTTTTCGTTTTTGCTGTGTTGGGGAATCCAAAGGTTCAGTTACACTCGCAAGTGTAGGAACATACTGCTGATATTGTTGAGATTGAGTTTGCTGTTGAGGTAAAGATTGACTCAGAGAAGAACTCCCATGTTGAAACAAATGGAATTGTGGTGATTCTTGAGATTGAACATTTCCTGATCCATAACGTTCTTGCAGTTGAGGATGCTGAGTGGTATTAAAATCAAATTGAGAGAATGTGGGTTGCAGTGAGAGTTGCAGCTGCGGAAACGGAAAGACAATGTTTGATGACTGTGATGATAAAAATGTAGAAGGGTCACCTTCTTGTTTCACATAGGGAGAGCTATGAAGTTGCAGTTGAAGTTGTGGCAGTTGCTGAAGAAATTGTTGACCTTGCTGTGAAATATTGAATGGTCTCAGGGATGAACTCCCAATAAAGCTTGGAGGTTGCTGTTGTTGTTGTTGTTGTTGTTGTTGTTGTTGTTGCAGTAGTAGCTGTTGCTGTTGTTGTTGTAGTAGTAGTTGTTGCTGCTGTTGCTGCTGTTGTAGTTGCTGAACTTGTTGTAACTGTTTTTGTTTTTGCTTTTGCAGCAGCGTCTGACCTTGACGCTGTTGTCGTGGTTGTTGTTGCTGATTGGGATCCATTGAATGATTGTATTTTCTTTTCCTCCTAATAGTTGCATATATATATATTTTGAATGACCGGTAAGTATGTTTACTTTTAAATAATTTTAATTAATATTGATTTGACCTTTATTTATAAACCCCTAATGAATGATAAGTTAAAAAAAATTTGAAATGCTTTTTCCACAGAAAATACTAATAAATAATTATCCAACGATATATGTAAAAAAAAATGTCTATAAGCGAAGCTTGGGTATCGGGATTTGTATACAACCTTTAGAATGTAGTAAGTAAAGTAAAATACAAAAATAATTCAACACAAATGATATAATAAATGGTAAAAAAAAATCTCTATAAAGCAGCTGTCTTGATTGCAATGACTGCAACAATAAGATGTAATCTTTCTAAAAAAAAGGCCTTTTGAGTAGGATTTGGGGATGGAGGACTGAGGGTATAATATTATGTGAAAACCTTATGGGAAATATTTGGAATTGTTGGTGTATGTAAGTAAAGGAAGATTAACACATAGGGATATATGAGTTTTTATCAATGAGGGTAGTTTCTGATATGGAGATCAAAAAAAAATCAGGATATTTATTAGAAACGTTGATCTCGTAAAGTATTCAATTTGATTATTCGATCAAGTTAACTGATATTATTGTTAAACCTTTATAATGATGTATACTTCGTGGTATGAAATGGTTCTTTGGTATAGATTGCTCTCCTTTGACTGTAAAAAAAATGAATGCAAAGTACTATGAGAAACGAGATCAGCTTTTCGATTCCGTACCTGGGTTTCCTATGGTTGAAGGGGAAATGGATTAGATGATAAGAATAGTAAGATAACTATTAATAACTTATGAAGACAATGAAAGATGATATATTTGTTGAGAATACACCAACCCTTATATATAAAAGTTTAAAAACTTAAACCTATTAGAAAATTTTATTGTTTTAAATATCTTCTGTTTCTTTCTTACTTCTGCTTCTTCTTCTTCCTTCTCACAAAAATTTTTTTTGTGGTTTGTTAGGGTTTAACACTTTATATAAAAAATATTAATTAGTGTAATACTGGGCCTCAACTAGTGGGGAGTAGTATACAGGAAAATCAACCCATACACACAACACACACACTGGGGTATTCTACTGCTATTATTAGATTATTTTAATGTTTACTTTATTGTTATATATGTAAACTAAAACTAAATGAAAACATGGGTATTTAAAGTATCTTTTACCTATTCTAGTTTAATTTAAACTAATCTATAAACATTAACAAAAACTCCATTTTATCATTATTTAAAATCTATTTGTATGAAATCAATTTGTCTCATTTGTTTAGTTAGATCATAACTAATCTCAAAACTGCCCGTTACTGCAGCCTAAGGTAAGAGCCCCCTTTTTCCTAGTACTCGATATTACATACATTGGATAATAAACAGATCATTAACTACCAACCGACGTTTAAATGTCTCGGTCTTCGGTATCTATTCAATTTTTATTTCTTTTAGTAATATACATTTTTGACCTTAACCTCCTCTTCTCCCTAATAGACAAAACCATGTTCGAATGAAGTCAATACCAATCAACGTGTCGTGTGATTCTTTGACATAATAATGACGCTAATAATAAATTATTGTTATTTATTAGCCTATATTAGTCTATATTAATATGATAAATAATTAATTCTCGGGAGGGAACAACTCCTTTTGGGGAAAAAAAATATACATTCTGAAATATTTCTACGCTAATTTCAGGGGGGGCGAAGTGAGGTGAAGTTAAAATTGGTGGGGGATGACGTATTTAGATAAGTCGCATAACGCCCCGGTAAAAAAAAAATCCACTACTGTGCTGTTGGTAACTGTATAGCCATGCCTTTCAAAATTATTACTAAACCTCATGAACTATATTAATCATCTTGTTACTTGATTTGTATTGGTTTATCATGCTTATTAAACAAAAGTATGTATTAGCACCAAAAGAACATTTAATGTTACTACTTGTTTTCAACTTCTCCATCAAAGGATGTATTATTAAAAGCACTATTTCTTCTAAAGAGTGACGTCACATTTCCGACTCTAAACAAGCCTTAAATGGAGATGTGTCGTATATATATTGTTTGAACATAAAAGTGTAGTCATTGCCAAATCATTTGAGCTTTATTTAGTAATGTATTTTATAATTTACTGATATTGGCTGCAAATTCTTGTAAACATTAGTATAGTCCAATAATAAATGAAATTTTTAAAAGTTTTTATTGACTTTCTAGCGAAATTAAAATAAAACTAACAATACAAAAAATAGTTAAATATGTACTTATAATTCAAACTACTCTCAGTAATACTAGATCGAACAGTTCATGATATATTTCTTCTAATCAATTAACTAATATTTAAGTTCAGTATGATCGTAGTTTAAGAATAAACCATTCTCTTCTTCCTTTAAAGTATCAATGAGGTTAACTATATGAGTACCACTTGCTTCTGGAGTTAAGGTTATAGTTTCAAAGTATTCAGCCAAGTGTGGAGCACGTTCAGCGATAATTGAACCACCATATTGTCCCATATCAGTTGATACCAAGCCAGGACTAATGGCAATCACAGTGAAACCTTCTGGTTTCAATTCAACACTTAATTCTTTGACAGTATAATTAAGAGCGGCTTTAGATTGTCCATAAGCACTAAATGGATAAGGAACATGATCAGTGATTGAACCAGCACCAGATGAAATAAAGGCAATCTTTTTAATTTCAGATATTTTTAAGAATTTATGGATCTTTTGTAAGACTAAGATAGGAGTCAATGAGTTAACTTTATAATGCTCCAACCAAACATCTTTTGGACATTCAATGACGGTATAATAAGAATCAGAGATCCCTGCATTAGCAATGAAAACATCAATCACATCAGTGACTTTGGAAATTTCAGAATCAAGAGCATTAAGGGTTATATCATCTTTACCCAAGTCAAGAGAAATTATATGAATATTCCCAACAGCCTCAGCCAATTTTTTCAATTCAATTGCTTTAGAAACATCACGAACAGCTGCAATAACCTTATTTTGAGTATTTGCTGCACTGAAAATTTTAACTAATTGAAATCCAATACCACGATTACCACCAGTGATGAAATAAGTTTGTCCTGCCATATTAACTTCTGTTTTGCTTTGGTTTGATTGTAGTTTTCTAATATAAATATATTTTCAATGAATTCATCTATAGTTATAAGAATGATTCCAATTATACAATTCTTAAATAATAGAGAATTAAATCTCCTTGTATTTATACATTTTACAAAAATTTGTACCTAAAACTTTGTGATTCACCACTTTGAATTTTGTGATTCACCACTCTGAACTATGTGAATCACCAATTTTTTATTGCTCAGTGTTTGGTGAATCACAAGAGAGAGGGGGCTATAACATTTGCTGCAACAAGCCCTTACTTTACAATGGCTTTAGTCAAGATTACTTATCATTACAAATAAACAACACAGGCGTGTATGTACTATTAACAAAATTTATCAGCTTGATTATAGAGGTTACCGGCCCACGCCAATTGCAATTCAGTATTTGTTTACAGTGATTCAGCTTCAATTTCAAAATTGATAAAAGAACTCGTACACACATTATCGTAAGAAACCATCTTCGTGTGTTGACAACAAAGCAAATCTATCAACCCAGCTGACACTGAACTGCATCGATAGTTCATCTTAAATACCAGTCGATTCAAGAGTCTGACAACAATCGATTGTTCAGGTCTTATCATATTTATATGAAGTTGAGCCAACGAGGAAGGGTCAATATATCAAACCTCATAGTGTATTCAAGGGAGCACATTTTATATTCAACTGTTTACATATATATCTTAAGGTAAATATGTATATCGTAGCCGCCTTTGATATACTGGAAAGGTCTTTGTGGTTGGTCGCAAAACTACAACTATAAATTTGAACCGCGTCAAATTCTTGATTTTTGCTTTTTGTATACATCTTTCTTCTTCTTGATAACTACTTATACAAACGATATACTCAATGATTCATTATCACTATGAGTGATTATCTTCTCAGTCCAATAGGATGTATAAATATGCCATTCCTTTCTTCTATTTACTTTTTACAATCCTCTCTAGTTGAACAATACGACTAACTTGTCTTTTTAGAATTCAACCACCACAAATACAAAATATCAATTTCATTCCTACCAATATCGTATCACGGGTATCATTCATGAAGTCTTTATCTATCCTAGTCAATCTCAAATTCACCCTCTCTCTCTAATGTCTCCAAAGAATGCAGCTTGGCTAATATATTAATATATTAAGATCACATACTAAACTTGTGCTCTCATTAGAATTTCTCCTTCAAAGCCAGCCATTAAACAGCACTACAAATCCACCTAATCAACCAATTCATAATCTCTAAATGAGATCTCCATCACTAATTCATAAAGCTGGTTAGTTAATGTCAAGAAGTCCAGCTGTTAGTTCAATCACTAGTACGTATTTGTTTTAATCGAAAACCCCCCTTTACTAACTTGTTTCTAGATATACTACATTAAATAATTAATTTCGTGGATCACACAAGTATGTATTTTATTCTTTTCAAAATCTCCCCTTTACTAACTTGTTTCTAGAGATACTACATTCTTCATATAAGTACGTATATTTTAACCAAAACCTCCCCCTTTACTAACTAATTTCTAGAGATACTACATTAGTGGGTCATATACGTACTTACCCCTTTACTAACCTGTTTCTAGAGATACTAGTACATATTTAAACCCTCTTACTAACTGCTTCTAGAGATAAGCAGAACATATCAGTTCATACATTGTTTTACTTGCTTATTACCATATACTAACCTCTCTAGTAACTTTCAAACCAAACTATTGGCAGGCTATTTGCTCCAATAAAAACTCTTTCATTTTACTAACTTATATCTAGTCCATTGGAACGTATCCATAGTACCTTGTTTTTAACAAAATCACACTTTTCACTAACTACTCTAACAGCTTTCCAAGTAACCTAATGGCATTTATTGCCACACTCCTCTACTAACTCATTTACTTATCACGGAACTTATCAGTTCCTATTTGTTGAATCACAATCTGCATTTTGACTAACTTTCTTTTATTTCTCTAAATCAGAAAATTTCTATACTCACCAACTTACTTCTAGTTATAATGTCTTCATGGGCATGCTAATACATAATTTATTATAAAATCCCCTTTTACTAATTATTTAGATATTCTCTTCGAGTGACATATTTGCACTTATATTTTCTTTTCAGAAATCTCTTTTGCTGATTTACTTCTCACGTTGTTAATTTTTCTAGACACAGATTCCTTCTATGAAAATATCTTGAAGCTATTTTGGAACGTAATGAAAGCTTGTATTCAAAACTCACCTGGTCTTGGTTCGTGTATTATGTACTGGGAATTAGGTGAAGAAACTCATAAGATTCAAAATAGATGATATCAGTACGTATTTTATTAAAACTTAAATCCCCCCATTTTACTAACTTTTATTTAGAAATACTACAATACTAGAGGATCCTATCAGTACGTATTTTTTTACATATTAAATCCCCCCATTTACTAACTTCTTTGTTTATACTATCAAGGAGACAAGCTGAGTTGCGAGATGGTAAAGTCATTCCTTCTAGTGGTATATATGAAAGGCGAATATTAAGATGAATCTAATGATGACTTCTATTTCAAAATTTACCTAGTGTTCAAATTAAAGAATTTGCAGCATCAGCTACTACTAATAAAATAAATAGTTTTCTACTGACTACTACCTTAATATTAGGAAAGCTGCTTATCATACTGGTATTCTACACTCCAGGCATGCTGCTAACTAAAAGATCAAATCTGGCTCCGGCTATGCTCCCCATATGCTCAAGCAGCACCATCAAGTTTATATCCTACATTTTGGTTGCAGCCATTGATGATTTTTGAATGAATGCTGATACAAATTCAATGTTAACAACAAAATTTAGGTAAAATACTAACTCATATGTTTGCCCCACGAGAAGGGGTTGAACCTAGGATGTGACTGAATGTCCATCCAAAACTTTTGGTTTCATTTCGAAGACGGCGAAGCTATCGCAAAATTTTTACTGATGGACTAATAATAGCTATATAATTCAGGATGAATATTAACTGATATAACTTCCCCAAGGGGTGGAACCTAGGATGTGACTGATTATGCAATTCCAAGACGGCGAAGCTATGGTAAAATTTTACTATACTAGAGCTAAGGGTATAATTTGCAAATAACTACTAACTAAATATATAATATAGCCGCATTAATAATAGTTCCAAGCTGTTTCCCTCTTGTTGTATAGAGAGTACAACATGTAAAGAGATCAGAATTGTTCTTTCCATCAAAACTTGTTTTGGTTCCATTACCAGTTTAGGCAAAGCAGTATATTTTTTTTTTATTGCACCCAAAATTTGGTGGAGATACAATATACAGGAACTCATCAAGAAGCATTTTATTTTTTTTTTTGTGTGTGCTAACAAAAAAAATTTCTAAAAATTTTATTACTATAGTGAGAAGAGGTTAAATATCTGAAGCAGTATATCATCAATCATACCATACTTGACCATATACAAGCAGGAGTTGTTGCATTCATACCATACCAGCACAGATATATAATATAAAGACAGGATGGCCGTATTAAATTCCAACCCCGAGATTCTTTTGAAAAAGAGAAAGAATGCTGATCGTAAGAGAATAGAGAAGCAAGAACAAGCTCATGAAAAACTATTAAAACAAAAGAGACAACGTAAGATCCAAAGTCAAAAGAAATTCATCAGAGCTGAGACGTTGGTTAGTAATTTCAAATCCAATGAGTTAGAGAAGAAGAGAATCAAGAACTTGACTAAGAAACAACAACGAGAACAAGTTGAAAATGCTGAAGCAAATGAAGAACAACAACAACAAGAAGAAGAAGGTGAAACCAAGTTATTATTCATTATCCGTATTCCTAATCATATCAAAGGATTAAAGATCCCAAATAAGGCTGCCAAAGTATTGAATGTGTTGAAGTTGACCCAAACCAACACTGGTGTATTTGTAAAGGCAAGTCCAGGAACATTTTCATTATTAAATTTGATAGCACCATATATTATAATTGGTAAACCATCATTATCATCCATTCGTCAATTATTCCAAAAGAGAGCATGTATATTAGCACAAGATGAGGAAGATGAAACCAAATCCAAGATTGTGAAATTGGATAATAATCAAGTAGTTGAAGATAAATTCGGAGATGATCTTGGTTTGATTTGTATTGAAGATTTGATTCATGAAATTGTGAATCTTGGAGATAATTTCATCAAGATTACCGGTTGGTTATTGCCATTCAAGTTGAACCCACCTGTGAATGGTTGGGGACCACAAGCCAAATTGGCCAAATTGATACATAAGGAAGAAAACTCATCTTTGAAGTCTATTAGTTTGAGTCAAGACTTTGTCTTGAGTGAAGTGGAAGACATTGACAAGATCATTGACCAACAGAATTAAAAAAAAACCAGCTGCTTATATGTGATATTTTTGGCTTGAATTGAATTTAGAGTTCGAATGGTTTTCATTTGGTGTCACTTCAAAACTTTTTTATGAATTATTTTGATTTAAGTTACTTGAATGAAGAATAGTTGGATCAGCTTATCATCACAAGTTAGAAATTGTGCTCTGGTGCTGAATCGGAACCGAAATCAAGATGCGACCATTTCTTTTATTGATTTTTATTCAATTACGTATGTGTATATTAGATTAGCCCTTTTTATTTATTTTTGCTATTAATTAATGTTTAAAAAGAGAATTTAACAAACTAATTAATTTGAAATGAAATAGAGTAAAGTGTAATTAGAAGCAATATCAATTAAAATTAAGATTTTTGAAATAAAGATGAGATGAAATGAAATGAATTAGATCAATGTAATGTAAAGCAAGTTAAAAGTCAAAAACAACCCTATACGGTTAATTTTTTTGTTTTAAGAAACGTTTAGCTCGAAAAAGTTCCATGTTTACAATTCTAGTGATGATGATCATCATTATTGATTATGAACTTTTCGGAATAATCAACAAAAAAGAACCAATTAATCAAAAAAAAAAATAACCGAGAGAGATGAACATTCCTAAATCATAATTCGCCTTTCGGTTAAATTTAGATAAATCGAGAGAAGGAAATAAGGTCAAAGGAGAATATAAATAATAGAAGGAATGGTGATGGTTAGGATATGGTTTAACCGATATAAGGTATGGAAATATCCATACCAATTGGGAAACAGTTCCAAGTTATCATTAATATCACCAAAGAAGAGAAACAAAAACCTTATTCCCTGGGTATAATGCAAGAACATAAATTAAGCAGATATGCAGACAGAAGGATTGAACCATTCTAATTTTTTGAGAATTATTATTGTAATTGGAAGGGCTTATGCTGCAAATACTTATGGTTTGTATATTTATGATTGTTTTCAGGTATGGTTTGTAAGATGATGGGAAAGACAGATGATGCATAATGGAGATTGGTGATGGTCATAACGATGAGATGAAACGAAGGTTTTGGCGAAACCGGACTAATAGCTTATTTATTTATTTATTTATTTTTTATTAAAATATTATATTATCCTAGTAATATTATAGTGATCAATTGTTGATTATTAATTAAGAATCTGATTATTCATCTTCATCTACTTGAAATGTTTTATTATAGTTTTGCATTCCTAATTACCGTTTTCTTTAACTAGAGAGCCAACCGAAAACAAAAATTTCTTTTTTTTTTATATGTCAGATGCGATCTCTCGAATGCGCTCTCGAGGTCCGGAACAGGAAATATCACAAAAAGAAAAAAAAATGCCCATCTTCTTCTTCTCCCCACAAGTTATAAAAAAAAAAAAAAAGAATCGTAATTAATTTTGGAACAAAATGGAAAAATGGAAATATGGAAATCTGAAATAGGAGGCAGTAGGAGGTCCATTGGATTGGAAAATATGAAAGCATAAAGCTAATGTAATTGTTTGGACCCAGTTATGAGCATTGATAATATTTCAAATAATAAAAGAAAATAGTTATAGTTTAATTATTTTATTGTTTAGTAGTGTACTGAAGGTCATTAGCTTTAAATGAAGCAAGCGAAAAATTGATGAGCGTTATAAATATAGGATACCAGATAGAGATATTTGGTTTGAAAGATAGAGATGGGGAAAGAAAAAAATAACTAAAAGAGGAGTGAATAGACGATGGACATGAATTTTATCTTTCCTTTTTAGGGCCACTCACAGAGAGAGTAGATGATGGAAAGTAGGAGGAATATGTGCGGAATTAATCGTTTGATAAATCCAGGTATTCTAGAATGTTTTTTCAAATCCATATTGCATAATTTCAGAATTAAAAATACCCTTAATGTAGGTCAAAAATGTACACAAGAACACATATAAATCGCATGTACAAAGTTCGCCTTGAACTTGAAGAACTTGAAGAAGGCGGGATGTTTAATTAAGGTAAGGTAAGGTAAGGTAGATTGATTCTTTTTATCTACTGTAAAGGAATTGTAAAGAATGAAAAGAGGAATGAGGGGTTGGGATAATAATTATAAGAAAATCCCAACAGCAAACGGCAATAAAAAAAAAACGAAGAAAAGAACGAAAGAAGAATGGGATTCCGCTTTTTATTTTTTTTGTGGTTTGGTCCGTCTAATTCAAAAAAAATTGAAAATTTCTAAATGGACTGTGCGCGCCAGGACGCCAGGAGAAATTAGAAGCATAAGCAGAAGCAACAGTAAACAGCGAGTAGAGCCGAGCCCAGCCAAGCTCAACTGAATAGGTAAAAAATTGAGGAGGGACCAATACATAGAAATTGATATATGAAACTTTATACTCTAAATTTAATGATAGAAAAAAAAAATTTGGTCTAACGTATCCCCGGTAAGAAGCAAGTGAAGTTTTTATTAGACATCACAAAATGATAGCCATCCTTATTCATTCAATTAAAATCAGTCATAATATTCCTAACAAGTATCTCTCATATTGAGTATGTCTATAATGAGGAATGAATACGATTTTTGGATGGATGTGGGTACAGCCAAGAATTGGTCTACCCAGTGTAAGTTCATCTCGCAGAGTGAGGAGGGGAGGGGAAAAAACTCACACCCAGCAAAAAAATTACTGATGGGCTTAACATCTTACTAGAGTAGGGGGGTAGTATAGTGTAGTGAGAAAAGGGCAGGGAAGAAAATTAAAAAAAAAAAAAAAATTAGGTACATGTCCGGCGGATAAATGACCACGACAGATGATTTTGTAATTATAAAGTAAAAATAATTATTTTTATTATCATTGTGATGGGATTGATTGTTTTAGAAAATAATTACCAAACAAAGTTGAACTAATGGAACTGTACACACTGGGAACTTTTCCAGTGCGTAGAGAGCGCAAGGTCAAACTGATCTTGTTTTTTTTTTATTTTTTTTTATTTTATTTTATTTATTTGGTCTTGGTCGTTGCATCCTAGTAATTGAGGAGGGAGGGAAGATCATCCCTAATGCTGATCTTCTTCAATCCCATGCTTATCGTTTCACAACCTACATCATATCAGACAGAATGGACTTCCGTGAAAAGGGCCAGCTCCTGTATAAAACAAG
Source organism: Scheffersomyces ergatensis (assembly GCA_030575095.1). Taxonomy (NCBI): domain Eukaryota; kingdom Fungi; phylum Ascomycota; class Pichiomycetes; order Serinales; family Debaryomycetaceae; genus Scheffersomyces; species Scheffersomyces ergatensis. The sequence continues at coordinate 45,640 of JAJMHX010000012.1, read as the reverse complement.
AGCAGAGATGTGGACTTGAGAGGCGTTAAGGAGAAAAAAAATAAAAAGCCCTAGCCAAAAAAAAAAAAAAAAATTGGGTGTAGAGAGAGATGGTACATTTCCGGTCTGCGTCATAACTTATTTTTTTTGTTGTTGTTATTTTTTTATACATGTAAATAAAAATAGGTCTAGGGGGGTTGAAATAGGGTACTATAGTACGGTTACGGGTAACTAAAACTGACGATGTATATTAGTGAAACGTACGATGGAATTTTTAAACTTTTTCAAATTTTGTTTAATGGCTTTCTTTCATCAATTACCTTTGTTTATTTTGTTTGGTCTTGCGTTCTGGAGTTAAGCGTTTACAGTAACTGCGCTATCAAAACTTTAAAAACCTTCTTTCTCATCATATTCTAATCTACGTAACGTATTAACTCTAAATTCCTTCTATTCCTTATACCTTATTCGTTTAAACATTCTATTTCATTATAAAACAATTGATGATTTTGTTATGCTTTATATTCGTAAATCAAATGGTAAATTATCATACCATTTGCCCTTTCCACATTGATAGCTTAACCTAATCTCCCCTAATTCATTTCAAAATCAATTGAATTACTGGATCCGTGAGTCATCTCCTATACAGACCGCCAACGCATTCCACAAACCATGCTTTGCTTTGCTTGTCGGCTGTATGCTTCCTCGGCTTCAGTATATTTTATCTCCCTCTCTCTTACTTAGTTCGCAAGGGTTATTATTATTTTCTTGGACGTGTGTGTGTATACGTAATTATATCCAATTCTCTCCAACTATCTCTTATACTGTTGGTTGATTATTTGTGGTTAATTCTACAAATATTCATTCTAATTATCCGGTTTTAAACTTTAAATTCTAATATGATTTATCGTATTATAGCACTAATCCCGTGGCAAATTGTGACAAGGTCTGTCTGGAAATGCAAATTAAATTGTATTGTATTTCATTGGCAGCTTCAGGTTTAAAAAAGTCTAAAAAAAAAAATAAAAAAAAATAAAAAAAAAAAGCTTAAAAAATAATTAAAATAAAAAATAATTTTAAAAAAAATAAAAAAAAAAAAAAAAAAAGAAACTAAACGGTCTGCGCTCCACTCTCTCTCTCACTAATTCTCACTCTCACTAAAAATTATTTCCGCTGTCTCGCAGTCATTTATTTACGCACCCAAAATATTAATCGTTAGCCTATATGTGCCCTTTAAAATTTATTTTAAATCATCTTGTCATTTTCTTTCTTCTGTGTTAAAACTTTATGAAATAGATATATATCATCATCAATTCCTTCTATCACTATTCATATCCTATTTTATTTTCATTAAAAAACCAATCCTTATTTTTTATTTTTCACATCCATCCAACCAACTATCTATCTATCTGGCGATCATTGTCTGGCAATAAATAAATAACTAGCCTTTCATATCTCATATCTCAAAATCTCATCTCAACCAACCACATATTCATGCTACACAACCACACAACCACCTTAGCATTAACATTATCATATCACATCATATCAGTGTCATATACCATATCATATCATATCATATCATAGTATATTATATTATAGATTACATTGTATCATTTACTATAGGCATTTTTGCATTCACCAGAATCATCTAAATTCCCAATATGTTTGGAATTCATACTATTCTAAATCAAGAGGATTCAAATGGTAACACTGATGACATACTATCGAACAAGAATTCGCTTCCACCATCATCATACTCTTCGCAGGCTAATTCAAGATCAAATTCAAGTTCATCTGCTTCCGGAAATGTAACATCAACAAGAAACCCATCTCCTAAATTACCCACCAATTCAAATTCAAAGTCAAATGTATCTACTTCTACTATTAATAAGCTTCCAAAGAGCAAAATCAGCATTAAATATCTTAAAGATAAACGGTTTGTCAAACTTGCAATCCGAAGGAAATCAATCACCAAGAAATTTGGAGCCGTAGAAACCAAAGAATTATATAATTCAATAGTATCTTCTACGAACAACAATACCAGTTCCACCAATGGCAGCAAGAAATCAGATCAAACTAATGGGACTGGAACTTCTTCATATACTTCCACTAGTCCCATTGCAAATCATTCTAAACTTCATATTAAATCATTGGAGGCTGGTCTTCGAGTCAAACTCACAGTGGCTGAAAACCTTATATCCTTGTATCATTCCCTTATACCATTCACATCCAAAAAGGAGATCCAATCAATCTTTGACAATAATCATTTACATTTATTGACGAATCATGCCAATAATTCGAAAATCATTTCGAAAAAATCACTTGTTTCTAAATCTGTTCAATTAATTGATAATAATTTGGTCAATCTTTCCGAATATTCAAATAAGATCTTGCAACAATTTAATCTCTATTCAAATGGAAATGGTACTTCTGACGTTGCTGGTAAAATTCCTTCTCCTGATACTGCTACTACTACAACAACGACCACCACCACACCACCCATTGGACTTCCTCCTACTTCAACTACCGGGATTCCTACATTCAACAACCTTAACACGGCCGTTAGCTCACTCTTCAATATCAAGGAATACTCTCTTATTCGAGTCTCACGGTCCACAACTGACGATAATGACGGTTCCATCATCCTCAAGTTGGAGACATGCAAACCAGGAGATTTGAAATTGATTGATGTTTCTGAGTATATGGATGAAATGCTCTATAGTCTTGGTAAGCATGGTGATGCTCCCTCGAATTTATTTATTAAAAAGATCATTGCTAGACCTCGGTATAAGAGTGATATGAAGATTTATTTGATCCCACTTCAAAGTCAAATCAATGAATATTCCTTATATACTGATGAAAGAATGTTTGAAAGAGATTTATATAATGGTGTCATTGATTTAAGTTTTGATTCCAATGGGAATGTGGTCAAGATTCCTGGTAGTAGAGATATTCTTGTGACTTTTAATTATCATAATATTTTACTTGAATATCGTCGTTTGATTGAGTTATCGAAACAAGATGGCATGACTGATCAACCTATTGAAGAGGGAGACGAAGAAGAAGAAGTGGTTCAAGAACAACTAGATGCTGCAGACGATGAATTGGTATCAGAAGAAAATGATCGTGATAGTTCAAAGTCTCTTGGGAATACTAATGGTCATACTAGCCATAGTAATAGTTTGAGTTCATCTCGTGCTTCTGATATAACTACTCCTATTCATATCATTCCAAGCCCACCCATATCGTCATATACTACAATCACACCTAATACTCAACATCAAATTCATACCCATTCTCAACCCCAGCATCAACAATCTCTTCTCGTACCTTCATCAAGTGCCGCACCCTTACAATACCAACAACAAATAATTCATGCTCCACAACAATCAGGAACACCCACTACAGGTTCTCATTCTCATTCTCATGGAATTGTATTGCCACCTATTCTGCAGCATTTATTAAATCCAGGATCAGGACAATCTTCACCACCTCAGCCACATTCTACTCCCTCTGGGATCAATGGAGTCCATCACTCTACATATCCACCACCACCTCCTCTTTCTCATCAACAGCAACAACTACACCATCACCAACATATTCAGCATCAGCATTTACATCATCAGACCATGACTCAACCTCCTATGAATCAACAAATCTTACCCCCTTTGCATTCCATGGCAGACCATCCATATCCACCACCACCACCACCACCATCATCATCCCAATCCATTCCTGGCACTTCTTCCGGCACAGGCCATCATCATCATATTCATCATCATCCAATACATCACATGCCTCCCTCGTCGGCGTATCAGGGATCATCGCATGATCAATCCACCCGTCCTCATCCTCGTTAAAATAATACCAATTCCTTCCTGAGCCAAAACTATTCATTCATGGTTCTTCATCTGCATATTTTTTTTTTTTGCATCCTTCATTTTCATGTATTTATTTAATCGTCTATCTATCTATCTATCTAATTTTGTTTGGTCTTTTTTTAAACTTTGGTTTCAATGGTTTGTTACTGCTATTTTTTATACATAATTCTTTTTGCATTGCATTATATATTGTATTATACTATATATCACCTATTTATTATTCTATTTATTTATTCATTTATTTATTTAAAGGTTCCTTTATATTTGGCAAAAAATTCTCATATTCAATATAAATTAATATACTTACTCACTTACTTATTTACTTAATATTCATTTAATTTATTTTATAAGATATTTTATGATTTATTCACTAATTTACTAATTTACTTTTATATATATATATGGGAAGTCGGACATGATTTCTTAAACACTTAAGGAAACGATTTCATCACTAATATGATGTTTATAAGGTTCCAAAGCCTTAGCAACATCTTTCTTAACGAATTTTTCAGTTTGTTGAGGAGCTCTACCAACAAATGTGGCAGGATTCAATAAAACATCTAATTCTGACCATATAGGTTTGAAATATTCTGTGTTTTTGATTCTTTCAATCAAATCATTATCACCACCTTCTTGTTTAACAACAGCACTGGCTTGATGGGATAAAACTCTGATTTCTTCATGACAATCTTGTCTTGATCCACCCTTTTCAACCATAGCCATAATAATGTTTTCAGTGGCCATGAATGGTAATTCTGAATTGATTCTTCTTTCAATGACTTTTGGATATACAACTAATCCACTAGTAATATTTTGCATGGTTGATAATAAAATATCAGCTGTTAAAAAGGCAGAAGGTAAAGAGATTCTTCTAATGGCAGAATCATCCAAAGTTCTTTCAAACCATTGAACAGAGGCAGTTTGGATAGCATCACTTAACAAACCACCTAAATGTCTTGATAAGGAACAAACTCTTTCACATCTCATTGGATTTCTTTTATATGCCATAGCGGAAGATCCAATTTGTGATTTTTCAAACGGTTCTTCAACTTCTTTTAAATTGGCTAATAATCTAATATCAGTGGCAAATTTATGAGCAGTAGCTCCAAATGAAGCTAATGGAGATAAAACATCAATATCAATTTTTCTGGAATAAGTTTGACCAGTAACAGGATAAACATGTTCAAATCCTAATAATTCAACGACTCGTTGATCTAATTCTTCAACTTTATCATGATCCCCATGGTATAAAGATAAGAAAGATGCTTGAGTACCAGTGGTACCTTTAACACCTCTTAATCCAATATCATTTCTTGCTCTTTCCATATTTCTTAAATCCCATAATAATTCTTGGATCCATAAGGTAGCTCTTTTACCAACAGTAGTTAATTGAGCAGGTTGGAAATGAGTCCAACCTAATACTGGAACATCTTTATATTGTAAAGCGAATTGACTTAATCTATTTATCACATTAACCAATTTTGGAATAATAACGTCATAGGCATCTCTTAAAAAGATTAAATCAGCATTATCAGTAACGAAACATGAAGTGGCACCTAAATGAATGATACCGGCAGCTTCAGGACATACTTTACCAAAAACGTGAACATGAGCCATGACATCATGTCTAACGATGGCTTCTTCCTTGGAAGCATCTTCAATTTCTTCGTCAGTGATTATTAAATGTTGTTTCATTTGTTCAATGGCGGCATCAGTGATCATAGTCAATCCAACTTCCTTCTCGGCAATGGCCAAGTTTAACCACAATTTTCTCCATGTTGAAAATCTATTTCTTAATGAAAAGATTTGAGACATCTCTTTGGAGGCATATCTTGATGATAATGGGGTTGAATAAGTGTCGTTACTCATCTTTGAATTGGAATATATTATATGGCGGTGTACTGTTTGTCGAATGGATCTATCTAACCTAGTAATCAATACTTAGCAGTCACTAACTAACAGAAGAAAGAAGAAGAAGAATGTAATAAGTTTGGAATTACCACGATTGATACATAATTATTTATTAAAATATATTAGCTAACATTAAGATGAGATTGACTCCGCTAAAAATTATTATTTTTTTTTTTCACACTGCGAATAATTTTTAGTTTTGACTCTAAAGATTAGATTAGATGATATATATATTTATATACCCTATTTACATATAGGCATCTGACCTAACGCTGATCTAAAACTGGGTGACAGTGTAGACTGTTCATGTGATGATCGTGAAAATCCATTTACAACAAACTATTTAGAGCATATCCATGCTGACGTGACGGGTATGCATCTTGAGTTCTAGTTTAGGAGGAATTATTAGGAATTGTAGTATCAATTCCACGTCTTATACAAACCGACAGAAAATGGACCTATGGTCACTTTGGAGAACTTCAGGTTAAACATTATTCTATCTCAATACTCAAGCGGTATTCCAATTTTGTGGAGATCATTAAGGAGGTGGTCTATCTCTCTAACCGTCAAAATGAATAGCACCCTTGGTCACATCACCTTCATCTTCATCCTCGTCTTCATCTCCTCCTTCTCTAGCTTGACCTCTTTCTTCTCCTTCTTGATCTTCCTGTCCCTCACCCTCTAATTCAACATTATCTTGCTCTAAGAATAATGTATACACCGCACCTTTAAATAATGTATGGATCAATCCTATTTTCATTTCCAAATTTCTTAAATTATCCAATAGTATATGGGCTGTCCCATTGGTAGAACCAGTTCTAGTTGTTGTATTATTGTCATCATCATATTCTTGTAAAGTTTTGGATTTGATGGTTAGTTGATTGATCTCATTATTCAATGTTATTAATTGATTGTTTAAGAATTGATATTGAGAAAGAATTTCACTTTCAATTGGCAATAATAATGCAGACGTCGACGGTTTGGAATAATCTATTGATGACATCTTATTGTGAATTGATGTTTATCCTAACGATGGATCATTTAAGTAAACAAATAACATAACAACATCAAAATAGAGAGAGACCGAGACAAAAAGATGGAATGTCCTGCACACAATCCAAATTTCATGTTTTTTGTTTCAAAGGGGGAAACAAAGACGATGATGATGGATATCATTGAAGATGAAAAATATATACGTACATATTCTTACTTTATTCACAACCAATTGATATAAACGACTCACAATGGCTAGTGTTTCGAATGGATCAAATACTCAGGTGGAAACACCAGCAGCTGCAATTGTGAAACAGGTGGAGGAAACTAGTGCATCTAAACAAGCCGATGTTGAGAAGGTAGTTCAAACTGGGATTGAAAATGAAAAGGCCAAACAAACTAAAAAGAAATTGGTTAGAAAATCAGATGGTAATACTGCCTTGAAATTCAAAATATGGCAAGCTGGTCATGCTGCTACTATTGTATTTGGAGCTATTACTTTATTATTTCAAATTCTTTGGTTACCAGATTATTATTATATTAATAGTATAAGTTATAGATTAGCCTTAATTGGGTCAATTGCAGCCTTAACTGCTACCTTCAGTCATATATATGGTTTAGAATATTTACCCTCATTTGCAACTTTAGCATCTCATCAAAACTTTCAATATTTGATCTTGGCTATAGTTTGGATTTTCACTTTCAAATCAATCTTTAAAGTCATACCTTATATTTTAATTTCTTTATTACAACTTTCAAAACATCAAAAAATCGCAGCTGTCTTGAAGGAAAAGGATTTATTGGCTTCTGTCATTGCATACGATGAATTGGTACTCATTACTTTCTTATTATTAAGAACATTATTCTTCAGAGGATCTTCAGGGTATCAATTGGTTATATTCTTGGTGTTTTATTGGTTAAGAATCTTATACAATAAGGAAACAAAAGTTTTATTTGAAACTCTTGTAGAAAGATTAGATGGTAAAGTTTCTAAAATCCAAAATCCAAAAGTTCAACATGTTTGGACAAGAACCAAACAATTTTTGGATGCAAAAGAACATGATGACCATAATGCTTAATTATCTTTCACTCACTCATGGAATTCATTCCTCCTCCCTTTAAGTTTATTACTTTAAAATATAGTACTATATATGTTTATTAAATAAAATATTGACTTTCATCATTATAGCTTGTTAACTATGTAAAAATCCAAATTCCTGTACATGGGATGACCAAAAACTCAACCTCCTTTTTCAAAAAACTAATTATGGAGCTAAGTATAACTAGGATTAATTCTAGATAATCAATTATCATCGAAATTATCAGTAGAGTCGACTCCTGGTATTACGTAAACCTCTCCCTGTCTACCATCTCAATCATCAATGTCATCTCCGGTAATTTATCAATTTGGTCATCAACCAATTAAAGATCATGTGTTCTCGCCTGATCATGGATTATTGGCCATTACTAAAGGTAATGAGGTAGAACTTTATCGAGTTAATCCTCATAACTTATCAGCCAAACCTCAATTATTCACAACCTTAACGGGCCATGACAAAACCGTCACCTCCGTTGATATTTCTCCTGATGGAACCAGAATTTTGACTTGTTCTCAAGATAGAAATGCCTTAGTTTGGGATTACGATGGTAAAGAATATAAACCAACTTTGGTCTTATTAAGAATCAGTCGTGCAGCTACTGTTTGTAAATGGTCTCCAAATGGTCAAAAGTTTGCGGTAGGATCTTCCGATAGAATTATTGCTGTTTGTTATTATGAAGCTGAAAATGATTGGTGGGTTTCCAAACATTTGAAAAAACCAATCAAATCTACTATTACAAGTTTGCTGTGGAATCCAAATAATGTCTTGTTGGCCAGTGGATCAACTGACGGACATGTCAGAGTATTCAGTGCTTTTATTAAAGGGTTAGATGATAGACCAGAACCTACAGTATGGGGATCTAAATTACCATTCCAAACATTGTGTGGTGATTTTATTAATGAAACTGGGGCTTGGATTCATGATGTTTCATTTAGTCCTGACGGGAATTCTCTTGGATTCGTAAGTCATGATTCAACCATTGGGATTGTTTATCCAGAAGGAGAGGGATTACCACCAAGATCAATTATCAATGTTAAGACTGAATTCTTACCATTTAAATCATTTGTATTCTTAACTGATAATAAATTAGTTGTTGGAGGTCACAATTGTAATCTTATTGTTTTCGAAGGTGATGAAAATGGTTGGCAAGAAACTAATCAACTTGAAAGTCAAAAGGATTTGATCAAAGATGCTCGTGATCATTCTACTAATGATGAAGAAGAAGAAATCTCATCTCATCAAGCATTGAACATGTTCAAACAATTGGATTTGAAAGGAAGAGTCAATAAGCCCAGTAATGGATCCGATAGTACTAAGGCTTTAAGCACCATTCATCAAAATACCATTGCTAGTATCAAATACTTTTCAAGCAATCAAGTTACTACTTCTGGTATTGATGGTAAGATAGTTATCTTCACAGTTTAGTTACATATATAGACTACAATATTTACAGTATTTCTTTTTCAAATAAAACTTACACCAAGTCGTTATTAATGTAGATCAATCAAAATTAAACAATAATAGAAATGATAAATAGTATTCAAATACACGTCAGATATTGAGCTTTGGTAAGTTGAGTATCTTCATGGAATTTTTGGTTCAGAAGCAGAACTGAAAATTAAGTTTATCATCATTATATATATGAATACAAAATCACTCCCATCAATTAATATTGACTGTGTACATACAATATAAAAACCTTGATTAAAAGGTAATTTAATTTGAAAGTACAAAAGATGAATCTTCTATAAATTAAAATCAGTTAGTATTCAAAATGATCAAGATTTTTTTAAGTTTTGTAACATTTCCAATTTCCATGCCTAATAGTTAAAAAGGTCAGATGGTGATGCATGTATTTATCCAATGGCTCAGGTATTCACCGGACAGAAGTGTTGTGTAACAATCATCATAAAAGAATTCTGACATGAAAATAGGAATGAAACTCCGTATAATAATTACAAAAAGAAACACATACTAGTTCCATCACTAATTGGTTTCATTCAGTAAAGTACTTCAATGTATAAGTACTGGTTGATAAGAAAAACTCCATAGAAGCAGGCCATTTAGTCCAGCTTTTAATGTGATTAATCAAAAAAACGTTTATACCAAAACATCAAAGTACAAGACGAAAATAAAATCATACAAGTCATAAGACACTTAATCAAGAACACTCCTGTATTCTTGACACGCTTATAGACTTATTAGTTTCAACAATATATTCATCGTATCAGCTATAATACAGATGTATTTCTATTGGAAGTGAAATGATAAAAGAAGAGGTTCTTGGAAACGAATTAGAAAATTTTTCAATGATGCTTTAAATTTTCTTTTCCTACCATAAAAGTATATGTGCGGGTAACACTTTTTGATAATCCATAATAAGCCCTAATGTATAGATAGATACCAATCACATTCATTTAAGTTTACCACAAATAGAAAGTGGAATATCATCTCAATTATTTCCCACCCAGTTTACCAATATACCCCTAGCCAGCTATAGTATATATAGAATACTGGATCAGTTGGCGTCTTGCTTATTCAGTCGCTGGCTTTGTTCTACCAATGATGGCCCCTTCAAATTCTAGTGATGCCGATGAGGCACAACCATTACTTCCAGAATATTACAAGAAACTGAAATCTTCGAAGTCATCCAGCAGTTTAGAAGGATTGCATGGTTCTAAATCATCTCCTTCGCTAACAAAATTCAAGAATTTCGGGTTTGGTGACGCTAGAGATTATACAAGTGCAAATGATGCTTACGGGCCTGAGAATGAAACAAGAAATCCTGTATCCTTTTCAGATCTTCATCGACCATCAACGGCATCTCAAATCCAAAAACCTTTATTTCACAGATTGCTTTCCAATCAATTCTCAGTTTCAAATACATTCTCCCCATATGATAATTTTCATGGGAATACAAGTTCCAGTAATTTGCCACGTTCTTCAAGCATTGCTCTTGTTCCAGATAATGAAAGTATACATTCAATCTCAGATGCGGAGTACCAACGTCAAAAGAGGCTAAGTATTATCAATATTCTCCGACCAACTCGATTAATTGGGAGTTATAAACCTGTTTGTAATTGGTATGACTACTTGATTGATGGAGAGGACTTGAAAAAACAAAAGAAAGGATTAAAAGAGTATTATACTGAACAAAATGAGGTGATTCAAAGATTACAGGAAATTGATAATTTCTTAGATGCTGGGAAGATCCATTATAATATGTTACGGAATTATGGTAATGACTCAAGAATTTTAGCCACCCATGTGGAAGAAGAAGAGACTGAAGATGATCGAGAATCATACAATAAAAGCAATAATGGTCATAAATCAGCCAGTTCATCTATAATTGGTCATCATCGTATTACAGACGGTGGTCTTTTAGAGCTGCAAACCGTAAACTCGAAATTTTCCCGATTTTATGATGTTCCAGGAAATGTCGACCATGATGGTTCTAAATTCTTAGGGTATAATGATGAAGAAGATGCAGCACAAGTTTTCCAGGCAATAATGGTCAACTTCTTTCTTAATTTTCTCTTATTGGTAGGAAAGGTTATTGTTACGCTTTTAACCAGTTCGATTTCCGTGGTGGCTTCTTTAGTGGATTCAGTTTTAGATTTTTTATCCACTTTTATCATTTATATTTCCAACAAACTAAGCACGTCTAAAGATTCAAAAGTTGAACATTCATATCCTGTGGGTAGATCTCGTTTGGAACCCTTGGGCATATTGGTATTTTCAGTCATTATCATTATTTCATTTGTTCAAGTTGGACAAGAGGCAATTAAAAGATTGGCTTTCGCTACTCCAGAACAAAGAGTGGCTGCCGAAATGGGTTGGGATTCAATTTCAATCATGGTGGTTACAATAGTCAGTAAGGTTGCATGTTGGATATGGTGCTCGAAAAGTAATTCAAGTTCTGTCCAAGCCTTGGCTCAAGATGCTGAAACCGATATAGTGTTTAATTTAGTGTCGTTATTGATGCCAGCCGTGGGGTATTACTTGGATATTTGGTGGTTAGATCCCTTGGGTGCTTTATTATTATCATTCTATGTAATATATGGCTGGAGCAGGACTGCTTTTGAACATATCAATAACTTAACAGGTGCTGCAGCCGACCCATTGGACTACAAGATTATATTATACCTTGCATATCGTTACGCAGAACCAATTGATCAAATCACCTCCTTGAAGGTTTACCATGTGGGTGATAACCTTAATGTCGAGATTGATATAGTGTTTGCCAAGGAAGAGTTCAATCTTTCATTCAAAGATTGTCATGACATAGCCGAAGCCTTACAATATTCCATCGAGACTTTGCCTATGGTGGAAAGAGCCTTTGTTCATATAGATTATATGGAAGGTAATTACAAAGGTCACCTCAAATAGAACATTTTATGTACACACGTTTATATATTCATTTATTATTTATTTAGTTTATTTGTTTGTTTATTTATTATTTTTTTTGATTTTAATACATTCTATGAAAGTAAATGTTCAGTTAAATAATTTTGGAGCCCTGTTTTATATTTAGAAATAATATCACTTTTGTTATCTTGACCTACTCTACTGAACTTCTTAATTAAGTTCTTTATATCCTTTATAATCGGTTGATAGTTGGTTGAACTAATTGAAACTCCATGGTTTCCTATAAATAATTCATCTAGCAATTTCAATTGTTGATTAGCAATTAAATGTTGTAGTACATTCATTAAGCAAATTGCACTAAAATAAAAGCATAAATGAATTTGATCTGATAAATATGCAAAATACGAATCACTTTCAATTGCATTAACAAACTTCACAACATTATACGAATGTTCCAACATTTTAAGTATCCCCACCTTATCTGAATTGTTTAACACATGTCCGATATTATCTTCATCATATAATTCACTAGTATTAGAAAAGTTGCTGGTACTATGGCCATTACTATCAAGTGAAGCTTCCTTTTTGAATGCTTTTGAAACTCGGCTTCTCAGGAAATTGTAAGAATAATATATGACTAATGAACAAAAATTATAGTTTAATTCAACAAATTGTAAATTAGGTTGACTGAATAAATATTCCCATTGTTCATACCATAATCGTAATTCTTCTTTAACTGATTTAAAACCAAGTTCTAATTCCTTTAAATTCCGAGGTGTACCCATATTGAATTGAACTTGTACGAAATTATAAGCAATCAAAAGAATTCCAATTTCACTAACCATTCTACCATCAAAATTAGTAGCACTTGGTAAACTTAAAGTGGCAGTGGAATAATTAAGTCTAATCTCATCAACAACGCACATTCTTCCGGAGAATACACAATTGATTAAATGGACCAAACATAAGTGATTATATATCCTTAGAATTGTTAATGTTTGATATTCATCTGAATCTAACTCATCGTACAATACTGTGAAAGGTGATGCTATATTATTATTTGATATTGAGGATGTCGGAGATGTGGCGGTTTTATTAGCATTCTTAAATAATGTACCAAAAGTGAACTTGGTTATAAATGTAGTTAAGCCAATACTTGACAAAAACCAAGCATCTAAATTAAAATCATTCAAAGCATCATTGTCATCAATATCTAGTTCATCTCCCTCATCCAAAGTACTTGGAACTATGGACGACAATGACAACAGATATATTGACAATATAACTAACGATTGCAAAAACTCAATATCCCCACTATTATCTGAAGAACCTTGGAAAGCAGCATATTTAATTAAGGAACTATCCAAATCTTTAACTAACTTCTTGATTAGATCCTTATAAGTTTTCTTTTTCCGTTTGAAATTGTTGATGTCACCAGGACTAACTCCATTCAATGAATATCTTAACGATAATAAACAACATGTTGTTAAAAGCAAAGACGATTTATATCGAATTCTTTCTATAAGTATGCCTGTTGATAAATTGACGGGGAATGAAACCCAACGACCATAGTTTCTTCTGAAATCATTCATTAAATCTATGCTTTCGGATTCCGTTAGTATACCCAACGATATTATATCATCGGTAGCTTCAAAATACGCTCTTCGGTTTGGTTTCTTAACGGTGGATAAATTTAACAAATTAAGTATCGACTTAGGGACATCTTTATCATTGATTTGATTATTTATAATTGAAAATGGTGCTGCTTTCAATGAAAGTGTAGGTGATTGGAATGAGAACTGACTATCAACATTTGTATCTTCAGCTTCAAAAGGTTGGAAATCATTAGACTGTAGTTGAGAACTACTTGGTGGCTGGAAATGTGGAGTTATAACTGATCTATTATATAAATTATCAAAGAATTGTATAGATGGAGTAGTTGGTACTGAAGATTTCTTCATAGAACTAGCAGCTTCTAATAGTAATCTAGCATCATTATTAATTAAATCATGTTCGAATGGTTGTGTTGGATTTGTTGTAGTGTTATGACTAGTACCGTTGGTTTGTCCATTCTTCAACAATGACATGATTTCAGTTAATCCACTATAGATAAGATCTAATTTTCCATTTGTTTCAGATGAATCACTAATGCCACTATTAACTGAACTAATACTAGGTTGAATAGGTACTGATTCGAATTCAAATGAACATGGTTTATTCAAAAAGATACATCGGAGACATGAATTCCTATCGGGAGACCTAAAGCATCTTGTCTTCTGTTTCCGACATAGTTCACATGCTTTCAATGTTCTAGTGGCTTGTGCAGCCTTTCTATTATCACCACTGGTAGTATCAATATCTTTTCTTGTTGTTGAGGACTTTCTCCTTTTCGCTTTAGGCCGATTGGTATTATCTTCCTCTATTATAATTGAATCATCAATTGCCTGGGGAGTCTCATCATTCTGGTTTGTCCCATTCATATTTTGACCAGATCATGCAATGTTTCTTATGATTTTACGAAGTAATTATACCAAAACTGTTCATAGATTAATAGGTTATAAGGTTAAGGGAATCACAAAAAAAGATATTTATTCGTAATCTATCCCCACGGAACAAAAATGTTTTTGTTTTTTGACTTATCCTACAAAAAAAAAATGAGAAGTTTTACATTTCAAAAAAAATTTTGCAATTGGATTTCTTTATATATTTACAGGTGGGATATGATTTATATAGACTTTTCCAAATAAAGACTAGAGGACTTTATACTTGACTTGTTGATTGGGGTTACTCGTCTTCATGATCAATTCCAACCCTGTAATTTTAATACCTCGATTAATCATAAGATGATCAAAATCTATTCTACCTTGATATCTTAATATCCCCAGTTCAAATTTATTATTATCACTAATTTGTAATTCACCCGTGAATTTTATCTGATAATCTTTATTACCATTTATAATTTTGTGTTCCTTTTTTTCCACGATAGGAACTTCATGAACTCTACCACTGGCCTTTTCATGGGTTTTGATCTGTTCATTACTTAGATGATCTAGCTTCAACCCAAGCAGAATCAAGGCATTATTGATGGATGAAGCTATGTTAATTGGTTTGACAATCCAGGAAGCATGTGCCGAAAACGTCTTCTTTTGATGTTCTGAGTTTTGATCCAGTATATTGGAAGTATTCTCAATAAGAAGGATTTGTATTCCTGAAATACAAATATATTTTGATTCAGCCCACATATATAATTTATTAGGAGATTCTGGTAAGGATTCAATTATAAGTGGTAAACCAAATAATTCTTTCACTTTGGTATTCAATGAAACTTGTTCCAATACACTATACTTTATGTTTTCATCTTCTAAAACTTGTAAATAATTATCTAAATCAGATTTAATTTTCTTCTTATCATTATTCTTATTCAATTGTTCCATTTCGACTAATATATAATCGTAAAATTCTTTATCTAGATATGATACACCTCCTGGAAAATTGAATTTCTTTTGCCAAAGCAAGTTAAAGTTTAGCCAAAGTGGTAAGAAAATGGCTCGTCTTTTATAGTTTACATCACTACCTTCGTCCGCGTCATCATCTTCTTCGTTGTTGAACTTGATAAGTTGGATGATTACATATCCAACCATGGTTAACGTGCTTGAAGTGACAATCAATATAATGATTGTTTTAAATGATAATTTTCTATTATCTTGTATGGGACTATTATTACGTAAAGTTGATTGTATAATCAGATCTCGTAGAACTTGATCATACTTTAACTTTTCAATTTCTCGTTTATAGCTTGACTTGTACGATCTAACAATTATTTTATTGAATTGATATGTTGTCCGCGCTAGGGGTGATGTTGATGATGACATTGAAAGTAAACCATTATGACGAGTGGTGATGAAATATGGGCAATAACTTACAATTGATGATGGAGTAGTCAGTCGGAACAGTGAGAGTAAATAACTAGTTGGTATTCTACCTCTAAAGGGCAGTCTTATCATGGCAAGTTGTTGATGTGAATATATGAAATCTCTATGAAGACGGACTAACAGGGCAGTTTTGGTTTTACTAAAAATTTCTGGAGTGATGTTTTTTTTTTGAATCTCAAAAGATTTTGCGGAGTCAGTTCACTTTTATTTATTATTTTATATTTTGGCATGAAATCATTTTTTTTTTGATATTTGCAGATATTTCAAATTTCAGAGGGTGATATATGTGTTCAAGTTGGTTGAGCTAATGGCACTTACATGTTACTACTTCCTCTTATTAAAGGCTTTATATATTTGTCCCTATAATATTACAAAATCACTCTTTTTAAATATAAATATAACAACCTCTATTAATCATCGAAACTGGCCCAATCCATTTCCTTAGCGTCTAATTTCTCCAACATTGCCAACAAATCTTCTTCATTCTTCTTGTCCTTTTCCTCTTGTAGTCTCTTTTCTTCCGCTTCCTTTTCTCTTTTTTCCTTTAACCATTCTATTCTACTAGGCTTTGTAGGGGTGATAGGTTTCTTCTTGTTGGACTCCGAAGTCTTAGTGGTTAAGGGCTTCTTTTTAATAGGTTGTGGCTGCTTTTTCAGTATCTTTTTTGGTGTTTCTTCAACCTCTTCGTCGGTCGTGACGAATCCATCGTCTTGATCATGGGTGGGTTCTTTGTTGTGGGATACAGCGCCCAATCTTGCAGCAAAGGCCATGGCTGCCTTTGACATTGGAGGTAACGGTTCATTGTCTTCTTCTTCTTCTTCATCATCATCATCGACATCTTCCCACACATCTTTTTTATGTATTACACTTGGAGTTGCCTTCTTTTCAACTTGTTTCTTCTTGTTTTGCGACTCTGATTTTGTTGGCAACAGTAATCGACTAGCAAATGCTTTAGCAGCGTCCGACATTGCGGGCAATTCCTCCTCCTCTTCATTGTCGTCATCTCCATCTTCTACCCTATTTTGATGATCATGACTACTACGCTCGTGTTCTCTATCCGACTGTTTGTGGTTTCTATTGTAAGTTTTATTTGATGGTTGTTGATGATTGTGGTTTTTCCCATGATCATTATTGTCTCTTGGAGCATGAGACTCATTGGGGTGTGGTTCTCTATAACCTCGAGGACCTCGAGGGACTGACTTCTTAGGAGATGGCGTAATAGTTTCTCGTTCTCCATAAGTTGATGGTGCTGATTTTGGTGGTTCATCCACACTTGGAGCATTCGCCCATTTACTTTGTAATGGTTCTTCTTTGGTGACAGTTATAGGTTTGGCCCATTTGCTTTCTAAAGGAGCAGCTGGTGCCAGTTGAGTAGCAGCGGGAGGTGTATCCCATTTGCTTTGTAATTTTGGTTTGGTTTCATCTTGCTTTTTGGCTTCCTTTACCAAAGTCTCATCAGTAGCCCATTTTGATACTAATCCTGACATTGTGAAAGGAATATGGGGAAGGATCTAGCAATGAAAAAATTTTGGAATGAATGTTTCTATCAGCGTCTCTTGGATAATAATGTCTATAGTGAATATATAGCTAGTGTTTTATAAGAAGTAATTGGCTATAGAATTGATACGTTTGAATTTTAGTTATATTTAATCAATCGTGTAGAAAATTATACCAATTTTTTTGTGTTATAAAATAATTTAGAAATTTTGAATTTGTTCTTTTTTTTTTATATAAACGAAATAACTGCAAAATTTTATGCTTAATATAATTATTTCCTATGGATTTCAAAATACAAAAGTAGAAAGTTTGTCAAAGATTGATTATCGTATTTGGACTCTTAAAAATATTTAATCTTGATGGTAATGGTTATCTTTGTGTTTTGCTGAATTTTGTTTTGTTTTCAAGCCATTTTGAATTCAAAGAAGGAATTAACGAAGAAAGATTATAAACTAAGAATTAATGTTTGTCAAATATTACAAATCAGAATTGTTGAATATGATTCACCATGTCAATGATATTAAACGGTTTTAGAACGTTTGTTGTTTTTGGGGGAGACTGACTATATCATGATGGAAAGAATTCTGCAATCCCGGGTCACTCGCTAAACTAAAACTTTACTTTACGCTAACATTAGTAAGAAAAGCCTGGGCCACACTAAATTACTAAGATACAAATTTCAAAAGTCTAAGTTGCTACCAACTTTTTGATGATACAACCTTCTTTGCATAATTATTAAGACTTATTTTCTACATTTATGTGATTAACTGGCTAATTCACTAAGGATTAAAAACATGACCTTATTTTATTAATTACCCTCTTGTATATACTGTTATGGGTTAGGTTAAACCATCACCAGAGGCTAATATAGAGAAAAAAAATGTCGTTTGTCGTTTGTTTGTTCGCAGCTAGTTACTCTTTAACCTTCTCATAATTAGTGCATTATGTCGTTTGTTCATATCGTTCATAAAAAATGGAGGAGAATTACCCGCAAATTCCCATTGAGCACATAATCATATAAAAGGAGACATGATTTTCTGTTATTCGACCCCGGCAACCCACGTTATACGTACCAATTCAAATTATCAATTCATTTCGATTCAATTCAATTCACGTTGCAATTGAATCTATTAACAATTAGATAATCCCAAACGACCTATCAGAAAAATGTCTTCCTATTCCG
Source organism: Scheffersomyces ergatensis (assembly GCA_030575095.1). Classification (NCBI taxonomy): domain Eukaryota; kingdom Fungi; phylum Ascomycota; class Pichiomycetes; order Serinales; family Debaryomycetaceae; genus Scheffersomyces; species Scheffersomyces ergatensis. The sequence continues at coordinate 26,796 of JAJMHX010000012.1, read as the reverse complement.
ATTTCAAATTAGCTTCTGAGTTACCAGCTTGGAAAACTTTAGAATCAACTTTTAAATCATCAGGTGAAAAATTCAAAGTTTTAGAAGCTTTTGAAAAGGATCCTAAGAGATTTGAAAAATTCTCCAAAACTTTTAAGAATTATGATGGATCTGAAATCTTATTTGATTTCTCCAAGAATTTAATTGATGATGAAATCTTATCTCAATTACTTGAATTGGCCAAAGAAGCTAAAGTTGAAACTTTAAGAGATGCCTTATTCGCCGGTGAACATATCAATTCTACTGAAGATAGAGCTGTCTACCATGTTGCCTTAAGAAACAGAGCTTTGAAACCAATGAAAGTTGATGGTAAAGACACTGCCAAAGAAGTTGATGATGTTTTACAACATATTAAGGAATTTTCAGAAGAAATTAGATCCGGTAAATGGACTGGTTATACTGGTAAAGCCATTACTGATATTGTTAACATTGGTATTGGTGGATCCGATTTAGGTCCAGTTATGGTTACTGAAGCTTTAAAAGCTTATGCTAAACCTAATTTGGATGTTCATTTTGTTTCAAACATTGATGGTACTCATTTAGCTGAAACTCTTAAAGGTTTAAATCAAGAAACCACTTTATTCTTGATTGCTTCCAAGACTTTCACTACCGCCGAAACTATCACCAACTCTAATTCTGCTAAAAAATGGTTTTTAGAAGGTGCTAAAGATACTAAACATATTGCCAAACATTTTGCAGCTTTATCAACCAATGCTGAAGAAGTTTCTAAATTTGGTATCGATACTAAAAACATGTTTGGTTTTGAAAATTGGGTTGGTGGTAGATATTCAGTTTGGTCAGCCATTGGATTATCAGTTGCTATCTATATTGGGTTTGAAAATTTCAATTCGTTCTTGAAAGGTGCCGAAGCCTTTGATGCTCATTTCACTTCAACTCCATTAAAAGATAATATTCCTGCCTTGGGTGGTTTATTAAGTGTTTGGTATAACAATTTCTTTGGTGCTCAAACTCATTTAGTTGCTCCATTTGATCAATACTTACATAGATTCCCAGCTTATTTACAACAATTATCAATGGAATCCAATGGTAAATCAGTTACAAGAGGTAATGTTTTCACCAATTATCAAACTGGTGTCATCTTATTTGGTGAACCAGCCACCAATGCTCAACATTCATTCTTTCAATTGGTTCATCAAGGTACCAAATTGATTCCTTCTGATTTCATTTTGGCTGCTCAATCTCATAATCCAATTGAAGATAATTTACATCAAAGAATGTTGGCTTCCAATTTCTTTGCTCAGTCCGAAGCCTTAATGGTGGGTAAAGACGAAGAAAAGGTCAAATCTGAAGGTGCCACTGGTGGTTTAGTTCCTCATAAAGTCTTTTCAGGTAACAGACCAACTACATCAATCTTGGCTCAAAAAATCACCCCAGCCACTTTAGGTGCTTTGATTGCCTATTATGAACATTTGACCTTTATCGAAGGGGCCATTTGGAACATCAACTCATTCGATCAATGGGGGGTTGAATTAGGTAAATCCTTGGCCAAAGTCATTGGTAAAGAATTGGACAATAGTTCTGAAATCAAAGCTCATGATGGATCTACTAATGGTTTGATTAATCAATTCAAGAGTTGGTCCAAATAACACGTACAAGGAGAACGAGACTTGAAATTGTAAGTCATCACGTTTCAACGTTAACGTCAGTTGGAATTCAGTTGATTTGATTCTCGTAAACGATTTGATTCTTTTGAATAGATAATTTTAATAAAAATAATTTTATAATGAATTTTGGAGTGTTGTAGATATTTTTTTTTTGTATACCGGAAATTGATGAAGAGGTAAAACCAGAATTTTTTTTATGTTTTGTAGAAATTAATTCAGTTTGTATTTTAAAAGTCTGCTACGACTAGGTATATCATTCGGTATTGTTTAGGTGTTGCCTATCAAACTATAGAGGAACACAATCTCAGCGTCTTGGACTGATAATTTAATCTTGGAGAAACGTAAAACTTCCACATATTATAGACAGAAGAAAGGTAGGAAGAAACGATGTCAGATCAAGACGACTTCCCCTCACATTTGGAACAACAAGAGCAAAATGGAGACTTAGATAACCCATTAAGAGTGATAATAGTAATAAATGTATGTGATAATGTTCAAGTCCTGGAGACAGATGCAAGTGCAAAAGCAAAAATACAAGCAGAAGCAGACAGTGCAGATGGAAATGGAGAGATGGAAGAGAGATTATTAGACAATATACAAAGTTTTGAAGATATGAATGCATTCTTCGATGATTTCGATGATAAGATAGCATACCCTAATGAGGGACACATTAAATATGAAGTTGGAAGTGATGGATTGGTGGTTATAGTGGTTGATAATATCACTTTAAGAAACAAGGCCTTGGAATTTATGGATAAATATACTACCTCCACCACCTCATCTATCAAGAAATCTAGCGACGAAGAGGGTAAACCCAAGAAAAAGGCTAAGGTGTGAAATGAATTATAATGAATAATAATAATATAGATGGTCTTTCATTCATTTTGCAGCGGCATACCAAATTTTACTTGTACATTAGATATATATAATACTATTAATTTTCTTTCTTTTTAAATAAACAAACAACTTCATATGTTCATGATGAGTGTCATTGTATTGCTATACAATAAATCATAATATTTTTATGTTATGTTTATGTTTAATTTGTTGTATTATTGTAATACTAATTATAGCCTTAAAGTATGATCACAAAAACTAATCAAAATGAGACAGAAATCTACACACAAAATTTAAAAACTTTACAAAAGTAATCCAAATACCTTTATCAACACTTTCATCCCATCAATCAATTGAAACACCTCAAGTTCGAGCATCCAACACATTAACCAATTAATCAATCCATTTGTGAGAGAGGTAATCACAGTGATCAAACATAGGAATTAAATCAGGAAACAAAACCAAAACCAAGCTCAAATCTTACCAAATTAAAACCCTAGTAGCTTAAGTTGAAGAATCAAACAGAACAACAAAAAATGGACGAAGACTGGAGAAGAATCGACATTGATGCCTACGAGCCGGAAAACCACTTATCCAAAGAAGAGTTATTACCCAACTTGCCGGAAACAAGCCAGGCTGATATTGTATCGATCTCGAAACAAACCCGAGGATTATTAACTCTGGGTAAATTCATAGAAGCTTTGAAATTGGGATTAAGTGATCCTCCTTATATTGCCAGTGAAGAGGTTAAGAACCTCCATAGTGAGACCATCTTTGAGATTTTGTGTCTGATCAAGAATAATCATAATTTGAATGATTTGACGTCGTTTGTTAAACAATTGGATGTTTCGGAACAAGATACGTTGGTCAAATATTTATATAAGACCATGAGTACACCGTATGGACAAAAACAAGGGGCCTTGTTGTTAAGTTGGTACGAGAAGACCGTTGAAGTTACGGGCTTGGGACCCATAGTTAGATTCTTAAGTGATAGAAGAACTGTATAAGTATTATATAAATATGATTGAATTACACTTTCAATTACAATGAAAAACAACAACAAAAATACATGAAGAATATATGATATAAATTAAAAAAATATATGAATATATAGGTATGACATACGTATATAATCTATAAACGAACAAAAGAGAAAGAAAGGGGGTATTGATATTAATATAATGTTACAAAAAAGTTGGGATGGGTTGAATAATTCGATCGATCGATTGATGAGGATTTTGACGATGATTAGTATTGAGATTGCATTTGAGTATGAACCGTAGTTCCATTGTAGTTATTGGTATTGATAATTGATTTAGGGGATTTAGAAGGAGATTTTGATTTAGAATGTTTGGATTTTTTCTTTAATTGTTTACCAACTAATGATTTATATTTATTTGAATTGTGTAAAATATTACCATTACCATTATTATTATTACCATTGTTCATGCTGTGTTTTAATTTCGTGGGTGACGAATTCAATTGAGGTGACGATGAAGTCGATACTGAGAAATCTTCCAAGATACCAGGAGTGTTTTCCTTATCTTGTTGACCGCCATGATGGAGGTTTTGATCTTGGAAAATATCGGTGGTTGGATCAAATGATGATGGTTTCAAGGTAGGATACAGCATCATCAAATTGTCAGAATGCAATAAGGGGACGTCCAATAATGATAAGTCCTTTTGTTGTTGTTGTTGTTGCTGCTGCTGTTGAAGTTGTTGTTGGAGGTTTGAGATTTCCCGGTCCTTGGATTGAATAGTCGAGTTCAAAGCATCAAGAGTATTTGACAAATTGGAAATCTCACCATTCAATTGATTTTGATTATCATTCATGGATCTTTCAAGCTTGACGATTTCAGATTCCTTAAGGGAGATCTTATCACGAAGAGATGATTCCAATTGTTGTGATTGTTGAGTCAATGTTTGAACTTGGAATTGTGTATCACTCAATTGTTGATTCAAAGTGGTGATTGATGATTTATTTGATTGTTTCAATTGATCAATCTGAGTTTGTAATTGTTGATTTGTGTTTGTAAATTCAACTTGTTTCGAATGGATCTTTTCATTCAATTGATTATTCTCTTGCTTTTTGGCATTCAATTCATGAGTCAACTTGTCAAATTTAACAAGGTTGGCTTGAATCTTCTCATTCAATTGATTGATTTCATTTTGTTGGTTCTTCAAAGTTTGACTTTGTTTGTCTTGTTCTGCCTGATGGATATTAATCCTACCATTCAACTCTTTAATTTCATCATGTTTAGAATCCAACTTTTGGTTCAACTCATCAACATTAACCCGTGTCGTCTCCTGCAAGGATTTAATCTCAACTTGATTGGTTTCCAACGCATCAGTGAGTCTAACTATCTCCGACCGATTCAAATCAAGTTCATCATTCAAATTCATGATTTCTTGTTGTTTGGAACTCACGTCTTGAGTCAATGAATCCACTTTGAGTTGTCTTTCCAGGACATTCTCGTTCAAGGTATCTACTTCGGCCTTGAACTTGGCAATGACATCACCTTTCAATTCCAATTGTTCATTCAATGACTCAAGTTTGATTCTTAATTGATCATTGGTGGTGTTTAAACTCATTAATTCTGTTTTTAAATCTTGTAAGGTCTGTACTAAACTCTGGAATCCGGACTTGTACCCTACAATATCATTGTTCAAATCATGAATCAGGTTTGTTAAACTTGTGATTTTTGATTGATGATGAGTATTCAAATTCAAGAGGGTTTGAATCTTGGCAATGGAATCAACGATCATCACTTCTTCTTCTTCTTCTTGTCCCTCTTGTTGAGGACTTTCTTGTTGTTGTTCAACATCAACACCTTCCAATTGATGTTGGATGGCCAGGATCTCGGTCTGTAAACCAACATGGTCAACCTTAAGTTTCAAAAACTCTTGTTTAAGTCTATCATAGTTCAACTGGGACTTGACTTTATGACCAATAGTGGTGGTGGCTGCTATACCAGCGACTGTAGTAGAACCCTTTGATTTAAGATTATGAAGTATAGTACTTGCATTCTTAATTTTCTTCTTTCTGATGGGACTCAATGAACTAAGAGTAGGTTGGGCATAATGAGGCACGACTCTTCTTCTGGAAGTTGGAGATAATAATAATGATGATGATGAAGGAATATTCGCCTGGGACAGAGGAAGTTTGAATTTATGAACTAATTGAACTATATTATTCAAAGTTGATTTGATTAATTTCGAGTCACCATAAGGATCTAAATGAATAATGATCTTCAAATTATGATGATGATGATTGAAGGAATGATTATTCTTCTTAAAGATCAAATTCGTGAGTAAGTTCGATGACCGGCCCGATTGATTCAGGGATAACAATTGAGTAATTGAACTGATATTCATATTGGCAAACACATTTTTATTGATCAAACTAGTATTATTATTATTCAAAGACTCAGAGGAGAACTGTTCATTGCCCATCAAATCAACAAAGGTGGTTCTGACATTATTATAATAGAGAGTAATGATCAAAACGGACCTACTTGATTTATCATTAAACTTGGTTGATTTCGTTAATCGTCTTTGGAAAATCAGATATAATTGACTTTTTGAATCTAATTTTTGTTTAATTAATTGATGTTCGAAATTAGTTTGATAATTAATCCGACCTCCATTATTGGTTGAACCCGTAGTTGAAATATTATTATTTAAATCTTGAATATATTTGTTCCCCGTGATTTCAAAGGCAGTCATAAAGATTATTGTTTTAGAAATTAATAAATGATTTAATTTATGGACCAAGGCTCCATATAAACTAGTGGTCTTGCCACTATTAGTTGGACCCATGAATAAGTAACAAGCAGATGATGATGATGATGAGGATTCGGGTTCATTATTATTATTATTATTATTATTACCTTTTATCAATGATTTTAAATCTTGATCAGATGGTGAATCTTGAGTAAAGATTTGATTGAATTCATAGGGTTTTTCATCTAATTCAAGGGTCGTTGGCGAAGTAATTGAAAATTTAGGAATCTCATTCAATTCATGATGATGATTACCTATTTTCCCCTTAATTTGAACATATAATGGGATACTCATCTTGTTAGGGATATTATCCATTGATGATATAGCAAACAAGAAAGAAGAAGAAGGTAAACAAATGATTATCTTAGTACAAGATTAAAAGAAAAAAAAAAGAAGTTGGAGATGGATAAACGTAACAAGGGGAAGGAAAGAAAGACGGCTTGGTATGATTTTGGTTTTGGTTTTTGATGGTTAGTTGTGAATGTTTTTGTTATGATTGATATTTGATTTTTGCATTCTATTGTTGACAGTTTGTCCTAATTAGGAATGTCTTGTTAAATATGTCATTTTGTCGTCTAAAAATAAAATCGAAAAATTTATCAGAAAAATTGGTCATGTGAAAGGTCGCGTGAAATGTAGCACGTGATGATTTAGTTTCTGTATTTTTTTGCCCTTGCCTTACCATGAGAACGAAATAAATTTTTTTTTGGGCGTCCTGTATACACCACCAAAGGGTTTTTATATATATATAGACAAAAGGGAAAAAAAAAGCTTTTGTGGTTGGATTGATTTCTCTTAATTAAGAAGGGGGATGACTTTTTTTGTAATAAAGATTTTCCCATTCTTGGGCATGAGCATACCATGACATGGCATCATCTTGTCATATGATGACTTTTTTCAATCATGGGGGGGGTTAATTTTGGTGAGGAGATTGATGTGCTGATTTGATTTGATTTGACTTGATTAGTTCTGTTTAATTAATTGTATAGAGAGTAGGAGAAGGGCTGAAATCCTATAATAAGTTGTTAACTATATGAGTGTGTATGGGCTCGTTAACTATGAGAAAGTCCAGACTTAGGGCCTTTTTTTCTTTTTTTCTTTTTTCGTATAAATTAAAAATTTCTTTTTTTTTATGACTACAGTTAAAATAAGGTCGTGTATTATGTCCAGGTAACACGTTACACAACAACAACTGAATATTTTATATACAGTACGGATGTAACGGGGGGTGTGTGTGTGTAAAAGTAAAAAAAAAAAAAAGATTTTTAAACGAGTTCTTAGTGGTACCAAACCCACCCACTCATATATATACAAATGATGATCATTCTTTATCAAGAAACTATAATAATAATAATACTAATTTATGATCATCTAAGAAGCAACTTTAAGTAAACAACAACAACAATCCATCATGTTACGTATCAACTAAATCGTCTAACAAAATATTTAAGTAAAAATATAACAGCAAGCAATGTGTATATATTTTTAAGTATTGTTTTGTTTAAGTTAATGGCTGTGTGTAGTGTATAATGTAAATATTAAGCTGGGTACTGTATATAAAGCTATTTTGTGTGTTAAAAAAATTTTTTTTTTCTCCCTTGCAATTTTCATCATCAGAATTAAAAAAAAAAAAAATTTTATTAGGGGAGGAAGGAAGGAACAACCAACAACACAACAAAACATCTACACTTTACCAATTCAAATGATATAAGTAAGAATTGAAAAGGAAAATTTTTATACTTCTTTCCTTTCTTTTTCTTTTTACCTCTTCATTATCTATATCTATCTATAATCCCCCTATATTATATATATATTCATTTATATATATATATATATAAAGAACATAGAAATAGGTTGACCATATTTCAAAATATCTCCTTAGTTAAAATTAGGTGAAAAAAAAATCAAATAATCAAAATAAATCCTTTTTTGATTCTATTTCCCTTTGAATTTTAAGATTATTAATCTTTAATCAAATTCAAATTCAAATAATAGTAAACGAACTTTTCATTAAGTATTCGTTTGACTAATTAATCTAATCAATCAATCAACAAGAAAGAAAGAATAAGGAATTCTATATTGTTTTCACAGGTAAAGTATCACTATTACTGATAATCACAATAATTACAACAAGATCAAGATGTATCAACAAAGTTATTATCAACCAACTAATCCATTAGTTGGTACTTCAGGTTCTACCATGCCTTATCTCCATCATCGATCTTCATCTTCATTTGGATTTGGTAATAATACCAATAATAATAATAATCCTCAAAGTCAATATGCTACTCCACCACCTACTTATTATCAACAACCTCAAACCTTATCCCACTCTAGATCATTCTATAATCCTGGTCAACAACAACAACAACAACAACTGGCATATCCCTATGTCCAACCCTTGATTGTGGCCAATGTTGCACCCACTTCATATATCCCAACTCCTATTGATCAAGTTCAACCGGTAATCCAAGTACAACAACAACCAATGCTTCCACCTCCTCCTGTAGCAGTAACTGCTCCTGCACCTCAAGACGAAGTAAATGGTGGTATCAACTCGGTATTGGAGTATGACTTGAACACAATGTCATCCTTTTTAAGTTGGTGTTCATTTGGAATGCTTAAACAAGCTAGAAACCCTTCGAATGATTTTGAAAGTTTGATTGTATCGGTTTTATTTGCAACTCGTTTACCAAAATCCACAATTATAATTGCCTTGGAATATATGAATCAACGATTTTCAAGTCATGGTGAATTAGATTCAACTAAATTGGATGAACATGAAATTTTCATTACCCTCATTGTTGGATTAATTCTTGCTAATAAATTTAATGATGATAATACATTTACTAATAAATCTTGGTGTGGAGCTACGGGATTACAATTGCCATTGTTGAATAAACATGAGAAGATGTGGTTGGATGAATGTAAATGGAGTCTTAATGTTGTTAATTTTGAATCTAATATTATAACTTTGGAAGAATGTTGGACAACTTGGTTGGATAAATATGGTGGTGTTTCCAAGGATGAAAGGGAGGATGTTAAGCAACAACAACAACTTGATAATAAAAGCGTCGTTGCTTGTAATGGAGGTTTGTCAACTCCTCCTTCTCCCTATTATAATCATCAATACAAGAGTTCATTGTCGTCGTCATCTTTATCATCGGTCAATTCAAATACTGCCTTGTTTGCAAATACAAGTATTCCTTCATCCCCAGTTTATTCTTCGGATTATAATATGAATAATAATAATAATAGTGTGAAACGAAATATTATCAAGAAGAGAAATAGCTCATATTATTATCCTTCTTCATCATCACCCCTGATCACTCCTCCTACCAAATACAATGACAATAGTTCAATCTGGTCCGACCCTTTGAACAACAATAATAATAATAATAACCTTTGGAATATACAACCTCCAAGTATGAATTTCCAACCTCAACAATCATCATATCCCATTGTACCTCAACAACAACCAGGAGGTATAATACCGTCGCTTTTGAACCATCATCCCCTTCAGCAACAACAGGTGCAAGTACAAGTACAACAACATCAACTTGGTCCCCAACTCCATCATCATCATCATTCTTCTTCCTTCCGCGTGCCTATCTTGCCACAAGGTGGCTTTGTGGGGTATGCCAATCCTTATTATATGGCCCAATGTTAGGCCTAGCCAAAATTCAATACAAAAGAATTCATTCAACTACTGCTACTACTACTACATCCGTTAAATTCTGCTGCTTCTTTCTGTACATTATAGACACATACACAAATTTTGATTTTAATATTTTTTTATTTTTTTTTTGACTTTTTTTGATACTTTTTTTTTTTGAATCTTTTTTTTACAATAACTTTCTTTTTCATTCACTTGGGTTTGGCTTTCTATTCCATTCCTTATTTTTTTCACTTTTTTTTCAGGGAGGGTAGTTTATTGTTGAATATTTGGAGACTTTGAAAAGAAATCAAAGCTGTTGCTGCCTTTGTGGCTGCCTTGAAGAGTCCCCTTTTATCAACACTATATTACAATTAAAAAAAAAAAACATTTCATTCATTCAAGCAATTTGGGATCAATTGAAAATATTGTTTGCGTTTAGTTCATTTCAGTTTGGTTAATTCTATCCATTGCTAACTCTATTTTATATATTTTAATTTTTTAATTTTTTTTTAATTAATTATAATAATACAACATTCATTCATTCATTCATTCAAATTCTTTTAATTTTGTAGAAAAAGGTTTTATCCCTACTTAATAATTTATTTCTACGTAAGTAAATTTAAAAAATCATCTGAAACCTGTTTAATTGAATTCACCATCCTCTTCTTCTTCTTCTTCGTCTTCCCTTATAACCCCCCTCTCAGCATCCAACTTCTCAGCAGCCTTGGCGAAATCAATAACTTTACCTCTGGTTCGACGACCACTAGTTATGATATTAGACGTGTCAATCGTCTCCAACTCGTCGTCGTCGTCGTCATCATTATCATCCACCTCCTCTTCAGCTTCGTCATCATCGTCGTCATCATCGTCGTCGTCTTCCTCTTCTTCTGGCTTCTCGGCTTCCTTGGGCAAATCCTCATATTGTCTTCTTCTTCTCTTATGTTTCTTGTCAGAGGAGGATGATCCATCTGAACTTCTCTTCTTGGGAGTTTCTTCTTCGTCTTCTTCTTCTTCCTTCTTCTCGCCGGCCTCTACTTTTTCTTTTGGAACGTCCTCGACTTTATCCGCGTCAATCTTGGTTTCAACTACTTTCTTTATCTCGTCTTCCTTTGGTTCGATGTCGGACATTGTTTATTTATTTGAGTGGTGTGATGTGTTTGGGTTATTAATTGATTGATACAAAAAGAATAAGTCAATTGATATAAAAATGAAGTTTGGAAATATATATACTTTACTTTGTTGATATTGTTGGTTTCGTCTGGGACTGAAATTCTCCAAAAAAAAAAATCTCAAATTGAGAGAATGTATTTAATATCCACAATTATTATTTTTTTTCTCTAATAGTACAGTACTCTATATGTAAAACTTTTTAAACTAATACTAGACAAACTATATTCTAAATTATATAAGAAATGATAATTAATATGAATATAGGAATCGAAAAGTGATTTTTGTTGGCGTGAGCTTCAAACAACGATACACTAGTTGAAATGAATTCAGAGATTGAGCTAGTTGATGATCCAGGGGTTTGTAAGTTTGATATCTCACTATTGATAAATAATGTTTCAGAGCCTCCCGTCGTCTTTCCAGTACCCGTTCCTTCGAGTGTCGGACTGCCTATGTTAGTTGTAGTAGTAGTAGTAGTAGTCACAATGCCGGTGACAGCTATCAAACTCCCACCATTACTGCCCAAAGAACGGCGGCTGGTTTTTACTTGACCTTCTATAGTGGATTGACTCTCAATTGTCGTTCGGCCACCTGTAATTGCAGCTTTCGTTGTAACCACACCAGTTGTGCCAATTTCCGTTGTCTTTCCAGGTACATTTGTAAGAGGCTTTGTTGGCGCTCTAGTCTGCTCTTCGGTTACAATGGCAGTAGTACTTGCAGTTGTTTCAACTTCTGTTGTTACTGTCACCGTATCTGTCTTTACTTCAGCCGTATACGTACTAGTCACGATTATGGAAATAGTACTACCCTCTTCAGATTGAGGCTCTACGTCGGTAATGATGATTGTGGTTGGAACCGTAGTAATAATGGTTTCAGTTTCAGTAATATTATAATAAAGCTTGGATGAGAAATAATCCGTGGTGATAGTAGTAGTAGTCTCGACCATACTTGCAGTAAATGTAGATGTCACAATTATATTTGATGATCCACTAGGGGATGATCTACTTCCACAAATATATGTATTGGTATACACTGCTTCAAGATCATCACCATGCAAATTCACAACGACATCCAAAAATGGACGGAATCCACCAGGAATATTCTCATAAGTGACTGTGATATTATCTGCTGAACATGATGAATCGAAAGTGAATAATTGGAATGATTGTGGGAAGTACCATGCATTAAGTTGATTAGTTATCAATGCCTCGAATGTCGAACAATCAAAGTCAGCATTAGAAATGGATACTCCAAATGTACCGGTACTCGTTTGATCAGACGCACAGCTTCCAGCCAAGAGATAGATGGCATCCTGATCTAACCATGGCAATTCACGAACAGCAGACACGAGATAGTCTGGATCATCCGTCGAGCCAGCACCCGCACTGAAGATGACTTCAATAGATATTGTATTGACACCGTCATTGAAAGCTATTGTATTGGGACCTCCTGCAATCAACGATTTAGCCGCGGTGATATCCACGTTGGAACTTGATCCTCCGACATTGAACACAACTGGAATCTTGACGGTTCCTGATACATCGGTCTGCAAGCTCACAGAATCCAATACGGTACATTGTAATGACGAAATATCGCTTACAAGACCAGCAGGAACTAAAGTACAAAAAGCATATTCAACACCACCACTAGATAATGTGACATTATCCGTCAAAACATCACGTTTAGACAGGGTTGAGATAGATGAATAGATATCATTGGTGAAGCCAAAAATTTGTGGTAATTCTAAATAAAATGTATCCCCATAATTGACTTCTGAGCCTTTGAGAATCCAGTCCAATATTATATTCCAGGTTGGTGCATTAGGAATTGATTTATCTTTGGGTCCATCCTGACTCCAAAAGATCGATTGAATACTTTGGAAGATATCATTGACTGGAACACCCGATGTTGATGATGATGATGATGATGATGAAGGTGTAGTAGAATAGGTTCCAGGACTCAGTGAAGAAATTACTGAGGTCAAATAAGTTAGCAGCAGTGGTGAACTACTTAACGAACTGGGTTTCGACAGTTCTGAAGTTGAAACAATAATCGAAACGGAAGAGGAAGAGGAAGAAATAATCAGTGAAGAAGTGGATAATGACGAGATTATCGAAGAAGATGAACTTGTGTTGGAAGAATTCGTTCCGGAGGATGACTCAGCAACTGGAGATGAGCCTGATGGGTAAGTACTAGTACTGGAAGATGAACCGACAGGAGAACGTGCACCAATTTGAGACGATGACTTAGAGCTGGTACTGGACTCACCAACTGGAGTTGAGCTTCCAAATGTGTTAGAACTGGTATTAGAGTGTGAACTGACAATAGAACTTGAACCAATAGTAGAAGGTGGCTTGCCACTGGACGACGAGGAACTAGAACTGGCACCGGCAGAGGGGCCGACTGAAGGACTTGTTGAAGAACATGATGAAGAACCTGCAGAAGAACTAATAGATAAGTTAGCATAATTCGAATTGGCCAATGAGCTGGTAAAACTTATTAATGAGCTTGAGGATGGGCTGCTAGTCGAGAACAAAGACAAATTTGCGGATGAACTTCCCGAAGAATATTCTGAAGAAGTTATAGTAGTGCTTAAATTCAAACTACTAGAACCGCTGGATGAGTCCATAGATGAAACTGAAGACGAAGTAGTTGACGAAGTTGAAGGTGCGATGCTAGAAGAATTTTTTGAAGAACTGGAAGGCAAAGTGGCCGCAAAGCTCGAGGTGGAACTAGCATAGGAGTAAGAAGGTGAACTTATAGATGAACTCAAAGGTAAACTGGACGAAGTACTTGAAGGTACATCGATTATAAGGAGCTGAGTACCGTTGAGCGAGCTTGTGATAGAAGTTACATTTGACCCTCCATATGTAATAGTTTCTGTAATTGTAGATGACGGGTCCTCAATGATTAGGATCTGAGTCCCATTAAGTGAGGTGGTAGTTGTTGACACTTCTGATCCTCCATATGTTACAGTTTCAGTGGTTGGTGGACAGATGAATGTATAATTGACCGTCCCTCCAGATGGACTAGCAAGTACGTCAATGAATGGATAGTAGCCATCTGGCACTTGTGGATATTGGAGTATAATTTGATTATCTGAACATGATACGGTAAGTTCACTACTCGGGGTTACTGATTGTGGTAACCACCAAGTATTGAAATCATTGGAGATAAGAGCTTCGTAACTAGAACAGTTAAGCGCTGCACCTTCAATTGATAATTCCAATGTTGCTATTCCAGTAAGACATTGACCACCTAATACGTAAATAGAATCTACATCTTCCCATGGAAGAAATTGTCTGACTACACTAATTACATTATCAGTATCAGTAGGTGATGATGGACCATCTGCGAATGTTATCTGATAAGGGATGAGATTCTCACCATCACTAAATGTCAAGTTATTTGTCGTTCCACCTACTAACGCATTAGCATCCAATAAATCTAAGCTTCCACTTGAACCACCAACATTGAAGAAACCTTCAATGTAGATTGCACCTTCTGCTTCAGTAACATCATCAGTTGCTGTACATTGAACTTCGAAGTTTCCTGAAGGACCTAGGATTACTTCACAATAAGCATATTCTGCTTCATCGTCATCTTGCTCATATCCAACAGAAAGGGTGAAATTTAACGGACTTTGTTGATCACGCTTTTCATTGCTTCTTTTGTGTTGAAAACTTACAGTTGCTGAAGCTCCAGTGCAAAAGATATACGGCATAATCAATCCAAATGTATCGCCAGGATTTACCTCCTTTGGAATACGAAAGTTCACTGTTATTTGCCAAGTAGGAGAATATGGATAAGAATCTGAAGTGGGAGAATATGGATCAGTATCATATAATCCATCTTGATTCCAGAAAATTCTATCTATGTCAGTGAATACACCATAGACTTGTTGAGGTATATATGGATCTTCAACAACCACAACAATAGTTTCTCCCTCATCAATTGTAGTAGTAGACACATACGAATTGTACCATGTTGTAGTTGTACTGACTGTAGGAGCTGGAACTTCAATAATCAAAACATCAGTTTCACCTTCACTCAAAGTAGTTTCTTCTATATCACTACCATCATATGTAGTTGTTGTTGTTGTCCATGTTACTGGAATCTCAACAATGACAACTTGTGTACCATCGAGTGCAATAGTAGTAGTAGATGTGACTGAACCATCATAGTACAATGTCTCGCTAACGGTGGATGATGGATCTTCAACTATGACAAATTCTGTACCATAAATTAAATCAGTAGTAGTAGACTGCTCTGAACCTCCATATGTAGTAGTTTCAGTGATTTCAAGGAAGCTGGAGATAGAGCTAGTTAATGCTTGGGTTGCAAAGACTAGTAGTAGTAGCAACACAGTAGACCTACTAGTTAACATCAATAATATGAGTTGGTGTGTTGGTATGGGATATTTGCCTCTAACAATTGGCAGTGAATACTTGACTTCGAGATATCTATTTTAAATATCATTTTTGATCAAATTATTAACCCTGAAATAATATATTATATATATATATATATACGATGTGTGGTGTTGATGGAAGTTTATTCCTTCTAAAATCTGAAATTGATTGTACATCAACTCCATAAATATCACAAAAGCAAAAGCCAGATTTAAAGGCGTTTTTACCAAACCGTATGAAGATCAACGCTTAATTTTAAACATTATATTGTAATTACCGCCTTTCAATTTCTTTTGGTTATTCTATATCACAATTAATTATCGTATTAAACATATAGAACACAAAGACTCTAAATTTTTTTTTTTGTATTTATTTTTTTGTATTAGAGAGAGAAAAAAAATTCTCTCTCGTACATCTTTCGTATATATAGATGAGATTATAATCTTGAAAACTATATATGAAAACTACTCATATCTGACTTACAAACCAGTTGGCAATGAAAGAATCAAGGATGTATCCCATTTTGATGTCTTATTCCATTTCATTTCTAGCATGCAAAGAAAAATACGGAGTTATCTTTCATCAAACAAACAACAGGTGTAAATAAAAACTACGTAAATAAAACTACGAATTTCAATTCCATCCACATTTTTCGCTAATTAGTTTTATTTTCTATCCCCATCTATCAACTATAGGCCAAGTAATAAAATTATCTCATTTGACAACATGCTTTAAAAAGAAGAGCTTTTACTTTCTGTCTTGATATAATTGTATCTTCTTCCTAATTCTTTAGACTCTTTCCCAAAACGTAGCTAATTTCCATATGCTTAGACTTAATTTAATTCGACTAATAAAATTTTACTCAAATTAAAAATTCAGATCATGTGATTTAAGGCACGCCCTTCTCAGTAAAAAGAAAATTTATTTTTACCATACTTTAAAAAGAAAGAGATATCAATTGACCGCCAAAATAGAATTTATACTCATCATATATCAATTATATTTAATCAATCAATCAATCAATCAATCACCATTATCCATCTGTCTATCAACAATCTATAAGATCAGCACATCCTATCACCTACAAATTACAATGGTAAGTAGTATTTTTTTTTATTGTTATTTTTGTATTCATATTCCAGATATACTAACAAAACTTTAATTCTAGTCAAATCTAATCACCCTTTCTAAATCAACCAAATTATCAGACCTCGTCCACTATAGACTCAAGATCATAAGTAAGGATGCCGGGAGTGGGAATGGCACACATATGGGCCGGTTCTATATTGGGACCTTGCTTGCGTTTGATAAACATTTGAATTTGGTATTGAGTGATGTTGAAGAGAGTCGATTGACAAAGAAATCTCTTCTGGTATTGAAGAAGAGCAATACTGGTTCTTCTAATGGGGGAGACAAGGAAGATGAGACAAGTACTGGCCCCACGTATGAGAAACGATCACTTGGACTAATCATCTTAAGAGGTGATCAAATAGTCAGTCTAAGTATTGAGAGTGGACCTCCTTTAAATGTCAAGACTCGATTGGGATTAAGTGGTAGTGGAGCATCTAAACTTAATAAACTTGGTAAGGGTAAGGGTATAAGTAAACCATTAAAAACCCCCGTTAGTATTAAACAAAGACAACGAATCAATTTACAAGGTCCAAGTTTGAAGTAAAGCTAATATAATGTCATGTTTATAGATTAATAATCATATAATAAGTTAAATATATCTAATATGTAAAATTTTTGTTTAATATTAATATAAATATATACATATATATATGTAAAGGGACAAATTAATTAGATATATAACCAGTCATAAGAAATAAACATTTTTATCTAATCAACAACAATTCGAATTATTCTTTGATGATTTTTCCTTTGGTTTAGGAGTTAAAGAAATAGTTGGACCACCAGTTGATGGTTTATTTGAAGTATTATTATTATTATTATTAGTATTAGAATCTAATTGATGTTTACTCATCATTTCATAAATATTCTTTAATAATTGTAAAAATGATAAATCAACATTATCAGAATTTAAAGCACTTGCTTCTGTAAATAATAAATTATTTTCATTAGCAAAATTCCTAGCTTCATCAGTTGGAACTGCTCTTAAATGATCTAAATCGGATTTATTCCCCACCAATTCAATAACAATATTGGCATCGGCATATTCTTTCAATTCTTTCAACCATCTAGATACACTTTCATAACTTTCAGTTTTGGCAATATCATAAACAATCAAGGCCCCCACAGCCCCACGATAATAAGCACTTGTAATGGCTCTATATCTTTCTTGACCAGCTGTATCCCAAATTTGAGCCTTGATTCTTTTACCATCGATTTCAAGAGTACGAGTGGCAAATTCAACCCCAATCGTCGATCTTAATTCCAAATTAAATTGATCTCGTGTGAACCTTGATAATAAATTAGATTTCCCAACTCCAGAGTCTCCAATAAGTACAATCTTGTACAAGTATTCATAGTCGTAGGTGTAATCGTCGGTATTGTCAGCCATGATGATTGTATATATGTATGTATGTGTCTAGTATTTGTTTAAGGATATATGAATCGATCAACTATGATATGATATGATATGCTATGGAAATAAAAGTCAGCGGTAGGTTTTTGTTTCAGACTATAATCGTGAATATCAATGAATAAACTAGATAACGGTCTTGAAGCAGGATGTGGATGGATGGTATATAATGGATATAATAGTTTAACTGTATAACTTTCTCTAAAAATAGGTGAATGATGGTTGTATTTCTTATTTATTTGATTGTTTTGCTTGCCTTTTTGTTGTTCTTGTCGTTTCGAAATTTTTTTTGGTGTTGTGTTAAATTGTGTGTTGTAATTCAAATCTTTTTATATACGGTCATAAAAAAAAAGAAATTTAAATTTTTGCAATTTTTGTTTACAGTAATAATAACGAAAGTATTAATAATTATAATATTAATGATAAATTAATGGTAAAACTAGTGAATTAAATTAAATTAGAAGATAAAGATGAAGAATAGAATTAAATGATAATAGTAGTAATAATAACAATGATAATTAAACCAGCAAACTAATGAGAACTAAAGTATATAATAGACAAAAATAAAGGAATGGAAGGGGAAGGGGAAGTAAAGGAGAGTAAGAGAAGGAATAGCAAATAATAAGAATGGAGATTATCAGGCAACCTTCATGATGTTCACATCAAGCTCTAATAACCCAGACTCTTGTAAAGTTGATAAGTCAACTTCAATCTCCATACCTTCAACTGACTCATTGCTACTGCTAGTAGTTGGTCCTGGTGTTTGTAAGGTAATTGGAGTTTGGGCAGCAATTCCATCAATGGCCACCCCGTCATCTTTCCTAATGGTGATATTCTTCTCATTGGCATCGACAATACGAGGATAATTCTCCAACTTGATATAATTCTTGAGGAATGATTTGATGGGGACTTCATGAAGACCAATAAATTGATTGAATGTATACCTTACCTCCTCAATATTCTTAATGGAGTCTCGCCATGTTTTCACATCATCAATAGGGAACTTCTCCTTGGCATTGAGTTCATATACCGTCGACCTATATAATAAATTAAGTCGAACTTGTAAAAAAGTAGCCAATCTAATCAAATAGGATGCCTTTGTTTTCAAATCATCAATCAAAGGGGAATAAACCGACCATGGTAAACAATTATCAATGGGATTATCCAATTGTTCCAAGAAAATATCCACGTCTCTATTAGTAACAAATAAATCTAAAATTAAGGGACTATCGAAATCTCGAAGAAAGAAATATTTGGTTTGAGGGAATATAGCAAAAAGGGATTTCTTCCATACTTTATAAAACAAATAAAGTACCTTCTCCAAGGGATCTGACCTAGCTGTAATTACTAATAACCGCGAGGGGAAGAACCGGACCCAAGTATAAAGCATATCATAAAGTACTTGTTGTTGGATTTCGATATTAGATAAATTATTAAGTAAGATTGGGAAATATTTCTCAATTGATTCAGTGACGAAATTATTGAAATCATTAAATTTATCATTAACAAATTGTAAAGTGGGATTATTAGTTTGAATGGAATATGATTTGATTAAGGGTTTAAGTGTATTTCCAAATTGAGTCAAAAGTTGTTGGAATTCATAGATGAATGTTGGATCATATCCTGGTAAATAAATGGCTCTCATGATATTCTTCATCAATTTCAAATGAATACCAATGATATTCATTTTCCCACTTCGTTTTACCAAATTGAAATTATAATTTAAGATACTAAACATCCCATCTCGGAAACAATTAGTCGAGTTCAAAGTTGCTTCAGGATCATAGATTGACATCAAGGATAAAATGTATGATACTTGGGCACACAAGTCAGGGTCGACATTGTTATTAAGGTAATTCCTAAGATCTTTGATCACCTTGGCATAATGTTTGATTGATTTCACAAGGGAGAAATTCTTTAATTTAGTCTTATCAATCAATTTCTCAATTTGATATTTCTGTTTCAAATTATTACTAGAACCAATTTGACTTTGCTTTTGCTTAATGGCAGCATTAACACTATCGGTGAAATTCTTATAACTATCCTTGGCGTTGAACGTGGTTGAAATAAGAAAATTCGTCGTCAAATTAACTAAACAACTAAACATAAGTTCACTAGTGAAAGAACGATAAACAAATGAATTCAACCATACATGATAGACCAATCTGATGGTGGGGAGGGGACAAGTCCCATTATCAATCGAAGGACCGGCCTTAGTCAAGAGTTCGATTAATAATTGTTCGTAATTCTTATTATCAAACTTCTTACAGTTGAACTTTTCCTTATTATTCAAAATGGCCCCTGGTAAACTAGGGGGGGTGCCATCTGCATTTGGCTTTGGAGTATAAACGTTTCCACCAATGGAGGTTGATTCATGTTGGAGTTGAAATTGTTGTTGTTGTAATTGCTGCTGTTGTTGTTGCTTATGATGTAATTGCTGGAGTTGGAATTGTTGGAGTTGAAGTTGTTGAAGCTGTTGAGGCTCGAACTGCTGCTGTCGTTGCTGCTGTTGCTGAGGCTGGAACTGCTGTGGACTAAGGGGTAAGGAAGATGGTGCTGGTCCACGTAATTGGTGTTGGTGTAGTTGGTATAAGGGTTGATGAAAGATTGCGAGGGGAGTGTTGGCCGTTGATTCATTAGCTGATGCTGATGTTGAAGTAGATTGTTGTTGTTGTTGTTGTTGTGGTGGGAAAACTCGGGAGTTTGTTGAAGTATTATAGGGGGCGGTACGATTACTCGCATCGTGGTTGGCGGCCGACGTGGAACTGGCACCGGTGGTGGTGGGATCTGAATAAAACTGATTGCCGATGGAATAATCATTGGTCCAATCCATATCATCCTGATCTTGATCTTTCTCGTATTCCTGATCAATGGGTGCTTGAGTGGATGGATGGGAGGGTGCTTCTGATGAAGACTGAACTAAATTGAGAATATCCAAAGCGTCAAACGTTTCAAAGTTGATGGTGGATTCTAAGGTGTTGTCCAAGTTGGTGTGTGGTATCACCAGCAGTTGGGTATGGAGCTCATTTTGTTGTTCTTGAGGAGGGTGAGAATGATGATCGAGTTGATGTTGTTGATTGAGCTGCTCTTGATGTTGTTGTTGAAGTTGGATCTGATGCTGATGGTGTTGTTGTTGTTGTATGAATTGTTGATCATGTAAATGTTGTAACTCAATGGGGGTCAACTGGGTACTTTGTTGTTGACTTCCACCACCAAGTAAATAGATTGGATAGATGATTTGTTGACCAGGGTCAGTATTATCATTTGGTTTCAAGATATTATTAAATCCTTGAGTCACGACATTAGTTTGGAAATCAAACAATTGATGGAACGACGGATTATTAAGATAAAATTGGGCATCTTGTTGGTTCTGTAATGAAGTAGGTGATGACGATTCATTATCATCATATTCATCCAGATCATCCTCCTCTTCTAACTCTTCTTCTAAATCCAAATCTAAATCTACTTGTTCTTCTTGTTCTTCATATTCTCCTTTCAGAGATGGTGTTGTAGAAATCCCCGAGTTTGGATCTGATATAGTGGCCGACGATAGTGAATGATGTTTCGACGATATTGAAGGGGGGTTGGCTGTGATGGAGGGTCTTGAGGATGCAGTGGTTGTAGTTGAGCTTCGTTTCCTACTGGATTTACTCGCATTATTGGCCACGGCCACACTTGATCCAAATGAAGATGGAGATAAACTATCACTACCTATACCTCCAGCCGTAACTGTACTCAACTCATCAAATTGATTCGTCAACTTGGCCTGTTTCAAAGCATCCAATTGTTCTTCGGTATAATCTAGGTATCCACATTGTACCTTATGTTTTATACAATTTAAACATTCTGGTAAATCTTCAGTACATTTGACTCTTCTTTGTTTACAATTGGGACATCCCAACCGGGAGTTTTTATGTTTTCGTCTTCGAGTGGTGGAGGAGTTTGCAGCAGCTGAGGCTGAGGCTGAAGTCGTGGAAAGTGGATCTTTCATATTATTAGTATTATTATTATTATTATTTGAATTAGTAGATGGTAAGGCTGTTGCAGACGCAATATAAGCTGAGTGCGGAGATAACGAATCAGAGACGATATTGGAGGTGGATGATGAATCACGATGATTACCATGATTATGCAAAGTATTATTCTTAGTGTTGATGACAAAGTCACTAGATATACTTTCAGGGCTTCCTGTTCCTGAACTCATGATGAATTGTGTGGGGGAGGTATGGATGATTCTTGTTTAAATTGATTAAAGGGTTTGCAGATGTGATAGATAGATTAACGATTTGTTGTATACACCCCACGTTTAATTGTAAAACAGGGAAGGATATTGATTTTCTTTTAATTCTTATTATTCTTATTATTCTTATTCTTGATGATGAATGATCAGTAGTAGTTTGCTCTTTAAATTTTTTTTTGACTTTTGACTTTTTGGTTATAGGTTTTGGAAAAGTGTAACCCAATTCCAAATCCGAAAAATGAAAACAACAGAAAAAATATTCTTTTTTTTTTTTGGTTAATTTTGTTAAAAAATAAAATTAAAAATATTTTTTATTTTATTTTATTTTTAACAGTTTAAAATATTTTGGTTTGGGAGGTGGTGGAGGTTGGTTAAAAAATAATTTAAATTTTGTATGGGTTAACCAAAATATTTCATCAAACTGCTTTAAAAACTATAGGAACAATGATAGCAAACAGTCGGATGGATTTGCCTAATCTGGGGTAAGTTCCTTGAATAATAATAATAATTTATTCAAATGATGTATTTCTGTTGTCGACCTAGTCCAAAGTAAAGATCCTGACAACGAAAAGGAAGTAAGAAGGTGGCTGATGATGATTAATGATATTGATGAAGCCCCACAAGATAAATTATGATAGACCAACAATATTAAAAGTTAAAATAAAAAATCGACCGAGAATTCAGGGTTGGCTGAAAAAAAAAAGAATTAAGGGAGGAAAAAAAAAGGAATACCTAAATTAAGCCTATTTTTTCTTTTTTTGCACGACGTTATAGGAGTAATATGAATTAACACTGATAGCAAACACACACTTTTCAATTGACGAGTAGATATTATAATAATAAATTAAAACCTGAAGCCTAACCAATGTATGTATAATGATTATATGTTTGTTAATACACACACACACACTTTATTTTGACAATGGGAAAGGGTGAATATAATTAATAAATAAAAAAAGAATTGGTTTTGAATTTATGACTGGGAATGATATTAATATTTATATCTGTGATGAATAATGGTATTATGATGATGATTTTTATATCAGATTACTATATGGACATGGAAAATGGTGTCTCTAGTAGTAGTATAATATGTTTGCGTCTTTCGAGTTGATAGTGGAATTGAAATTTTTATCGATGATGTAATGTCTTTCTTTCTCTTTCTCTCTCTCAAAACGTCAAACGAAAAAAAAGAAATTTTTACCTTGGCGTGATTGAAACTTTACTACTTGTAATAATAGTTGGAATATTACTAGGAATGTAATAGCTAGTAGATGGATAGTAGTAATAGTAATAGTAACTATTAATAGTCGGTGGTGAAAAATTATTATTATTATTTGACCGTAAAACTTTGTAGTAAAAAAAACACCCACTTCTAAATTAGGAACGGAAGTTAAAGAAGGGGAAAATAAAAGTCTTGGGTAAGGTAAGGCTATGATTGGAATTAGAATTGACGTGACGTAACAGGAAAAGTATCAACGTAACGTAACTTGTTATTTAGTATTTGGTATTTTGATAATTGGAAGATCTAAATATAACTTTTTCAAAACCTTTGTTATTTGAACGCAATTAATTTTTCACTAAGAAATAATATTTTTAGAAATGAAAGTGTCGTAGTTGCGAATAGTATGAATGATGAATTGAGTGAGTGACTTAGGGCTATGAATAATTAATTAATTATTATAATAAGAATAAGAATAATTATAATAATAAATATAGGAAATCTAAAATGCGCCTTTTGTGGGAGCAAGTTTGATTCCATGGACAAACCCAGAGATATTTATAGTTTATAGGGTTTACAAAGGAGAAAAAGGGTATAAGGTTGGTGGTTGCTATTTCTATAAGGCAATTTTTGTTCTATTGTTTTTAAATCTTTTACCATATCGAAATCTTTAGATAGGGTCAAAAATAAAATGAAATAAAATAATAATAATAATAATTAAAATTAAAAATAAAATTATAGATAGAGATAAATATGTCCGTATAGAGTACCGTACCACTTAGATATACCCCATGAATGAAAAATGAATATAAAAAAAAACGGTTAGGATCATATTCGAAATTCTTTAATTAGAATTAGAACCACACAAAAAAGAATAGTTTGAAACCTTTTATCGTAAATGTAAAAATAAAAAATGCAAAGAGACAACCTGTAAACGACACAAAACTGTGTGTGTGTTTCTTTTAAAAAATAAATTTTTGTGTTGTTGTCTATGTAAAATTATTCCGTTAAAGGGGGAAATCTCCAAGTTTATACAAATCATCAATGATAAGTGTTAAATTGATAAATAGGATAGGATAGATAGTTACAAGTATATTGTAATTGATTCAATTGATTCTCTACACGAATGAATGAATAATTAATTAATTAAAAGGAGGAGTGAATGTTATTATCTTTATGGTTGTGAAGTATAGTTCAGGCTTATACCAAAAACTCACACACCATATCACTTTATAATAATAATTAATATTATCAACAATAGTACCAATGGAGTTGAAATAATAATCAATAACCTAACCTACAACGCCGTTGATTCTTGTTTTTCTTTTTGTTCTACTATTTATTATTACAGGTATGTAAATTCCATCAATTGATGAGAATTGATGATGTATGGAAGTTGTAAATTAAGGTTTAGACCTCTCCATTTCTCTGTTAGTTAACCATTTAAAGAACATAGTAATAATCATATCAAATCATATTGACTACTAACAAATTAGTAATAAAAATAAATAAATAACAATGAAAAATAAATCAATTATTTTTTTGGTCAATGCCTTCCAGAAAACCAATCAATCAAAAAACGTTTCGAAATGGAAGATAGTGATAGACATACAAAATGATATATGATAAAGATAGAAAATAGACAAAGATAACTGGATAAATTAAAATTAGAATAAATAATAAATAATTAGAAGAAGATACGGAGGCCATGTAAGAATCGCCGTAGATACCAACCAACCTATCCAACTATAATTAGAGTTTATGCGGTGGAGTCATCATCGTTTATTTCTGTGGTTTATGATGTCCTGCATCGTTCATGCGGTGGATTGATTAGAAAACAACAAAACAACAAGAATCCTGTATATACCCCCGCCGGAGAAGGAGGGGTGAGTTAAGAAGAGGAGTGAATAGTGGAGATAGATAGATAGAGACGAACAGAACAGAACAGACCACTATTATTTGTTCTGGTTAACCTTTACCTACTTTTCGATATCTTTGTGTTGTGTGGTGTGGTGTTGCTGGTTAATGTACATCTACGACTATTCTTTAATAATTATTATGTACCCTTCAACGTTTTTAGACTAAAGTTTCGTCAAAGAGCAAAAACGTCATAAGGCAAGTTGTAAAAGGACTAAGGTTGTCCTTTGCATGTTGGATGTTGTTATTTTTTTTGAGTATGACTAACAGTAGTAGTAGTCATAATAAAACAACAATAACAATAAAGTTTTCGGACGGATGCGATAATTATAAAAATAAAACGGTGGTTAGGGTATGTAAGTATAAAAGTAAAAAGGTTTTGTGCTCTGGTCAATTAATATTAATTTCGATAATAGATGAATAGAATCGAATAGAATAGAATGAATGAATGAATGAATTTTTAATGAGATTCTAGAAGCTCATTAATTTTATAAAATAATTTATTCTATTCCATTGTTTTAATGTTGTGTATGTATATATGTATGTTGTGTATGTGGTTTGATTTGTGGGTTGGCGTAAAGCTTAATAAATAACAATGAAATGACCTATCAATAAAATAAAAATAAAAAACGAAATACATAATTAATATTACATTATTGAGTTATTTGATGATCATTCATTAAATGATCGTAAGCAACAAACAATGGTAAATATTCAATAGTTAACAACATTAGTAAATAATAATTTGAAATAGGATAAAACTAGGTAGGCTTTTTTTTAGTTCATTCATAACTATACGATTTGATCGTAATTTTTTTTGATCGTCTTTTTTGAATTTTGTAAATATTGTTAATAAACAACGGTTAGAAACATATGTACTTACTACGCCATATATTGAGATTGTTTTTATGATTCAAAGTCTGATAAACAAAATAAATAAACAAATCAAGTATAAATTAAAAGGGGTAAGAATCTCTCTCTCTCTTTAAATTTTACTGCCACAAAATAATAAATTCTAATTAATTAATTAACACACACTATACTATACTTGAACTACCACTTTACTTCTTTCTTCTTCTATAATACTTCTACTTCCATCTAAAAAAAAAGAATGAGATATTATTATTGATTAACCATCCCAAAATTCATAACTCTATAATTTATTAAACAAACAAATAAAAAAAATATTTTTAATATTAATTTTCAATTAATCAAATCATATCTTAACAACTTATCATTATCTAATTTTAAATATTATTAATTATGTTAATTAATATTAAATATTTTTTATCTTCATCGTCTTGTCTCTCTTTATCCCCCCCTCCTCTCTCCCCCCTCCCTCCCCCAGAATATT